>CM053786.1:201882343-202212343 GCA_028749045.1 Cupressus sempervirens
TATTAGAGAAGAACATTTTATATAAAAAATGTTTTAATGATTTTTCTTTTAATGAAAGTCATGTGGGGGGGGGGGGGGGGGGGGGGGGGACGGACCCCACACCCTATACCACAAGCTCATTGCCGTCAGGCTGTGACCCGTGCCTATAGTCGTAG
Organism: Cupressus sempervirens; assembly: GCA_028749045.1. Lineage (NCBI taxonomy): Eukaryota > Viridiplantae > Streptophyta > Pinopsida > Cupressales > Cupressaceae > Cupressus > Cupressus sempervirens. The sequence continues at coordinate 201,882,499 of CM053786.1, forward strand.
GTACTACGACAGCTGTCGTAGGCCCTGCGATGGGAAGCAGGGCACATATAGATATTAATAATTAATGATTATTATGGATATTGTTAAATATTAATTAATATATAATATTAAATGTTATATAATACTAATTAACATATATTTATAAATAAAATTTGATTAGTGGAATATTTCTTTAATTAATTAATTATTTTATTATATTTTAATAATACAAATTACAATTAGTTTTGAAGTTGACGTTATACAAGTTTAATATTAGGGATTCGCCTGTATATGGTAAAGTTTTCTTTAGTATCATTAAAGTTTTAATAATAGGTTATAATTAATATTCATTAACATTAATATATGTTGATATTCAATATCTATATTAATGTTGTTATTTTATTATAAATCGATTCTATTTACAAATCAATGTTTATGATTATTGTTACTCAACATTAATAGTATTAGTATTAATTAATGTAAATTTAATTGAATATATTTAATAATATATACAACTATCAATGGTAATATATGTTATTATAAAATTGAAATGAGACATTAGTATTCATACTAATGAATCTAGTATAATAGAATTTTCAGTAACAAAACTAATGTAAATTGTTATTGAACTATCAGTATGAATATTAGAGAATTGGATTATGGTTGGCATTTAACTTACAAATTATGGCTAGTTATTAATTGGGTCGTTGATATGGATATTTAATTATTAATTAAATTGACTAATTAGAGTTAATTAGATTTAATTAATAATTAAGTTATGTAATAGAATTTTAATTGATATGCTAATAATGATTCTTGTAGTGAAGTTGTGAAGTATTTACATCGAAGTTGATAAGTCTTATTCTAATGACTTGAATAATGACTTTAGATTAATGATTGTTAGTAATGATTTAATCGAAAGACATAAATTTTGGTAATATTTAATTAAGTTTTAATTAAAAACTTTTAGAATGATATAGAGTCATGTATTGTGTAAGTTATTTAATTAAGATTAATTAATAAAGCTTGGCGTTAAAGTAAGACTAGTCCATTTTGGTTTTGTTTGGAGAAGGTGAATTAATGATAATGAAGAGTTAATCAATTAGTAACATCGATCTTAGCAAAATAAAGAGAATGATTTTATTAAGTGTCAAATGATTTAATGAGTAAATATTTATCCTTTAGTTATTCTTAGAATGTAATTTTAATAATGGAAGGATAATGTTATCAAGGGAACAAATGGGTTGACGTGTAGGTCAGATGAAGAACCTTACACACTTGAAATGCATAATTGAAAATAGAAACTGAAACCTTCACACTTAATTCAACTATGTAATTTTAGCAAACCAAAAACATGTGCTTGCATTGTGTTTTCTCTATTCTTCTTATTTTGGGTTTTTGGGTTGACTAGTGTTGACCAGTTATAGGAGGTCTACCAGAGGCTCGGGGGTTATGTGATTGTGATGTCATGATGATGTTTTGATCTTGATTCTTTATAAACCCAAGCATGGTAATGTGATGGCATGCTCTATGAGATGTTTGTATTTACTAATTGTTATTGCTTATTAGTCTTCATGAGTGAAGTTGAGTTATATGTATCTGAGAAACTTGACTTAACCATTTTTGAGTCATCGATCAGTTATCCTTCGATTACTCTCTAGTCACCATGATGGGATTGAAATGTTGATTTATTTCTTGATGATGTCATGTTGTGACATGTTTTGACTAAACCATTTTGGAGTCTTCAATCAGTATGATTTGAGATATATTTTGGTTATTGAGAACCAATGGATACTTTTGATTATCAATGATACCTTTAGTTGCCAATAGAGAACTGTTGTGGTCATGATTATCTATGGATACTTTTCATGTGCTCATGGAGATTTAATGCTCTTATTGTGGATTATCTTTTAGTATTTTTCCAGTCACTTGTATAGGGCTGTGGTGATTTTGTGATTTATGATTCCATGAGCTTAGGGTAGGTTATCTACTTGTAGTGTCGCGAAGTGGCTTGCAATAGGGGCCAGGGTCCTAAGTGGCTACCAAGGTAACTCATTATAAGTTTTTTTAATAAGTGAAAACATTTACACTAAATGGGGATTAAATAAACCTAATAAGATAATTGCCCTCTAGGATACAACCAACAATTTAATTCAAACTTTGACTTTTGATGATGGAATTCATAATCTAACTCTTCTAGACAAACCTATCTCCCACTTCCCTTGACTCCATAAAACTCGAACCTAGACCCTCTTAAATACTTGTGCATGCACAAATTGACCTATCATATAAAATAAATTCTACATTAAATGCATCAAAAACTACAAGTCATCTAACATCAAATATTAAATACAGATACCAAAATTAAATATGTTCAAGGTTGGTCCAAACTCAGACTAGACATAGACAACTCAGTGGAAGAAGGACCAAGAGAATTCTAGAACTTGATATTACTTGACACATACAAGAACTCAACATCTAGAAGGAGCTTAGAACCAATAGGGACTCAATACCAATTGGAACTTAGTACTAACATGAACTAGACACATACTAAGAACTCATTACCAACTAGGAGCTCAACAAGAATTAGGAACTCAAAAATGATGCAACTCAACAACAATAGAAAATAAGAAAACATGAAAGATGGTAACACAACCTAGGATCCTCCTACATTTGACAACCAAGGTTGAAAGGAATGATTCTCCTAAAGCATGCAAGTCTCACAACTTGAGCTTAATCCAACTCAGAATGGGAAATCAACGTACCATCTTCCATTGGTCTGTTCTTCCAGTTCACCAAATACTCAAATTAATCCTTTCCTCTTGTGTCCTTTCTATCTCTCTAATCCAATACTTGTTCAACCTCTTAAATATGCTTCTTAGGATTAATCATCTGATATAACAACTTCATCATCCAACTCTTCATACTTATGCACATTAGAAACATTGAATATAGGAGATATATCCATGTCATTAGCTCACTCAAATTCATTTAAGGATTACCACTATCAAATTTCTTCAATATCATACAAGGTCAAAATTTCTTCATTTTTGACTTACTATATATTCCAAAAAGAAAATCTATCTTTCATCAAATGAACGATCACCTCATCACCAACTTCAAAAACATGATGTATTCTACACTTGTTAGAATGCTTCTTATACTTATGATTACGTTGTTCCAACTTCAACTTCACTTTCTTATGCAAAGACCTTGGATAAAATAAAAAAATTATTCCCCTATAGAACTTCTCTTCTCTTCACCAACAACATCTCTTAAATTTGATATTCCTCTAGGGTGCATTCCAGTAACAATCTCAAAAGGTGTCTTACTTGTACTCCTATTCACAAAATTATTATATACAACTCTCTCCATAACTCTCTCCATACCTCAAAAAAATCCGGGTTTGTATCGTAAAAATCTTTCATTTCATCAAAACCAAGAACTTTAACCTTCATCTTGGTCAATAAAGAATGTCTTTAAATCAATGCACCAACAACTTGGTTAGTGACTCCTCTTTTATGCTTAATCAAAAATGTTAAATGCTGCAAGTAATGAACCCACTTCATATGTCTTTCATTTAATTTATATTAGTTTCCCAAGTATTGTAAAGCTTTATGATTGGCATACAACACAAAATCCTTATGAATCAAAGAATAACTCTTGATCACCTATAGAATACTTCCTTTTAGCATCACTTAATTTCTCACTAAAGAAAGCAATAGGTTTTCCTTCTTGAGAAAATGTAAATTTTATTCCACTACCACTTGCATCAAATTCCACAAGTAACTCAACAACCTTTTTTTTGAAAGTGTCAAAGTCTTATCAGCTCCATCTATCCACTTGAAATCATTTTTATCTCATCTCATTGTCTTAGTCTTAGCATTAGAAAGAGAACTAAAATCCTTTATAAACTTCATGTAGAAACTACCAAACCATGAAATGTCTCACCTCACCCATATTCTTAGGTGTAGGTCATTTCAAAATTTGCTCAACCATCTCAGGATCCATTCTCAAGGCATTAGCTGAAATCACAAATTTTAAATGCACAATCTCCTATTGCATAAAAGAAAAAAATTTCAAGTTAATCATCAACTTCTCCTCTTTCAATCTCTACAATACTTGTTTAACATGCTCAATATTTTTTTCCTTAGTCTTACTAAATATTAGAATGTCATCCAAATAAAAAATCACAAACTTACCCAAAAAAGCTCTTGAAAACATCATTCATCAATCTCATTAAAGCACAAGGTGCATTAATCAAACCAAAAGGCAACACTAACCATTCATGCGAACCATCTTTTTTGTTGAAAGTAGTCTTCCATTCATCATGTTATTTTATTCTAATTTGATGATAACTACTCTTCAAATCAATCTTGGTGAAATACTTTTCTCCACTCAAATAATCCATTATGTCATTCATCTTCAGCATAGGAAACCTATATTTCAATGTGATCTTGTTAATAGCTCCAAAATAAAGGAGAATCCATTAAAGGGTAATCTTGTCATACTTGAAAACCTAAAAAAAAATGGAATCTCAACATACTTGGAAACCTAGAGATACCCCACAATACCATCCATTAGCTAAGAAAGAGATTTCATCTCATAGCTCTGAATCTAAAGCCACTAGACTCTTAGGCAATGTTTTAAAAATGCCTTACCATGAAATAGGGTTTTATCAAATAAAATGGTATCATCTATAGGATATACTATTTTCAAAACCAATGTTTTTGAAGAGATGAATTAGTGTCTTAGGCCTAGAATTATTATTCTAACAAGCCAAATCTAGAGCAAGTCCCTTATATTGAAAGAAACTTGATAGATATGAATGATTTTGTAGAATCTAAAGCAACAACTATAGCTCATGATGATGTCTTTTATGAAGTAGAAATCCTTAGAAGAAGGATTGCTGAAGAAGAAGCCAAACACATTCATTTGGAAAAGGAAAAAGAGAAAATATCCATGAATACTCTTATTAAAAGAGATATTTTTCTCAGAAGAATGGCTTCTCTCAAGGAGAAGGACAAAAAATTAGAGGAGAAGTCCTCCAAAGTACATTCAGGTGTATTGAAAGATGTTGAAGTTTTAAGGTCTAAAGTACAAGAGTAGGAAAATTTCTTGAAGGAAAAGGAAGGACCTATTTTAGCCCAAGTACAATACTATAAATCCATTGAGATAGAACATATAGGTCTGAGTATGAAACAACCTAAAAGGGTAAGAAAAAGGATATAGGAATCCAACAAAATTAACCTCAAGTTATTGCTATCAAATCTACAAGTCAAGTAATGTCTCAGCGAGACATAGATTTAGAGAAAGAAAAGAAGGATAAAGAAGATTTACCCAAGGACCTTGAGAATGTAAAGAATGAGGCACATGTAGTATAGACCATAAGGAAAATCTAGTTCATGAATTCTTTTTTTTTCTTAGTTTTATGGCCTAATATGTCCACTCAAGCCACAACTTCTATTCTGACTTGTGGACTAGTAATTCCAAGCCAAAATGTCTCTTAATCAGCCCCTAATTCATCCTTTACCACTAGTACTCAAATATTTGTTGTTCAACAAATAAAATAACCTCAAATCATTGTTCAATGCCAAGTGAATGCAACAAGTAGATCAAATACTACTAGTTTTTAGAAGAAAACCATATACTATTAGAAATGGTTTTCTTAGTAGTTGATTCACCCCTCATGTCTCAGTTCCTCCTCTTATATTTCCAAAAATTAGTGTCAAAGATCTTGGTGCCTATAGGGAACCTTTCAAGGACCTAACCTAAAGGTTAGGACGTCTTATAGAAGAGAGATTCCCAAGTTGAATGGAGACAACTTTGCAACATGGTAAGGACTTATGAGATTGCATTTAGCAACTATCAATGATTTAGGTTGTAAATATCTTGATGCTAAATTGGAACATTATTAATTGAAGACATTTCTAAGAAAAATAACCACAACATTATGATGATTGATATTGCATTTTCTCTTAGTTATGTTGAATCTGATGAAGTAAAAGAGTATAAAACAATGCATGAAATGTGGACCAAACTAAAATACATTTATGGAGGAGATGAAAATGTAAGAAGAGCCAAAGGATAAAGTCTCATAGGTCATCTTGATTAGATGAAAATGAGAGAAGATGAAAAAATTACAAAATATGTGGAAAGAATCAAAGCAAGTGTGAGTGCAATCAAAGCATCTGGAGGAGACATTGATGACAAAACTGTAGTAAGAAAGGTACTCATAACTCTTCTTACTATTTATGAAATTAGAGTGTCTACTATTCAAGAAATGAGATGTGATCCAAATAATAAAATATCTCTAGATGCTCTAGTTGAAAGATTGATAGCTTTTGAGTTGGATAACTATGATAACTATGTTCCTAGTTCCAAAAATGTTGATTCTACACTTGAAGCCAAAATCTCACTCAAGGAAAGGAGAAATAAATTGAAGAACAATAAATTAGGAAGTGAAGAAGAAAGAAAAGAAAGTTCTAATAGTGATCTTGAAGTTTTTGAAGTGCTACTTGCAAAGAAGTAATCCAAAGGTAGAGGAAAGTACAAAGGCGAGATTCCTCTAATCTGCTTTTCTTGTGAAGAAGTTGCTCATATTATTGCTAGGTATCCAAATAGAGAAAACAAGGATGAGAAGAAAAGTAATAAGTACAAAGGAAAGAAGGAATTCAAGACTTCAAGAACTACAAGGAAAAAGGTAAGAAATCCTATTTTATGGCTAAAGATTCTGATAATAGTGAAGATGAAATGGTATATATTGTTGTAAAAGAAGAATCTAATGATGAAGAAGATAAGATGGCACTTATCTCTCATGTTAGAAAAAATAATACATGGGTTATTGACAGTGGTTTTTCACATCAAATGACTAGAGATAAATCAAAATTTGAACACATGGAACATTATATTGGAGGTAATGTAAGATTTGGAAAAAATAAACCTTGTTTCATAAAAGGAAAAGGCAGTATCTTATTAACCAATGAACTTGTATGTAATAGTGCTTATTGGGTTGAAGGATTAAAAAATATTCTACTAAGTGTGGCATAAATGAAGTACATTGGATTTAAGGTAGAATTCATCGATGGAAAATCCAAACTACTAGATGGTAAAGGAAATCTAGTTAGATCTAACAAGCAAACAAAAGGTAACCTATTTTATCTTAGTGAAAGTTCATGTTTTATTGCTCAAGTAGAAGAAAGCTATTTATGACACAAAATATTATGACATGTAAAATTTAATAATTTGGTTAAGATAAGAAAACATAAAAGAGTAAGTGGTATTCCTAGTTTGAAGAAACCTAATATGGGTCTATGCAAAAATTTCCAAATTGGTAAGATGGGAAATACTAGTTTCAAAAGAAAAAACTATCATTCTAAAGAAGTGTTAGAGCTTTGCATACAGACTTATGTGGACCTATTTCAATATAAAATTATAGTGGAAAGAAGTTTTTCATTCCTTTTTTTGATGATTATTCTAGAATGATGAATATAATGTATCTAAACAAAAATAATGAAGATTTTCAAAAGTTCAAGTGGTACTTGGTAAGAGTAGAGAAAAAAACTAGAAAGAAGTTAAAATGCTTAAGATTAGATAGAGGTGGTGAATTCATCGGAGATGAATTCAGTGAATTCTACACTAAAAAAGGAATTAAAAGACAAGTATCAAACCCTAGTACACCAGAGCAGGATTGTATAACTAAAAGAAGAAATAGATCCATCATGGATTATACAAAAGCATTGATGATAGAAAAGAATGTTGTAATCAAATACTAGAAGGAAGCTATTAACATTTTATTTCATACCTTGAATAGAGTACAATTGAAGAAAGACTCAAATCAAACTCCTTATGGACTATGATATGGCTACAAACCTAATGTAAGTTACTTGAAAGTATTTGGTAGTAAATGTTATATCTTGAAAGAATCTATAAAAGGAAAATGTGATGTCAAAGGTGATGAAGGCATATTTCTAGGATACTCATGCAAAAGCAAAGCATACAAATTATTGAATTTGTCTACTCATAAAATAATGGAAAGTGCACATGTGAGAATTGACGTGTTTGCAGAAAAGAGTGAAGAAGAAAGAACCAAAGAGCTATAGGATTATAGAAGATTTGTTTACTATGAACCTGATACCCTACAAATCTATCTGAAAGAAAGGAGTCTTCACCTCCCAAATCTCAAAAATATCCAATAGTTATTAAGTTGTAGATAGTGCAACTCAAGTCATATTCTGAAGAACTTGAGTCATAATCAGAAGCTACCGAGCTACTTCAAGAGTAAACCTTTTATAATGGACTTGAGTCACAAACAATAGAACTTGAGCTTCACACTAAAGTTCATAATGAAATCAGTAAATATAAAGAACCTGTGTTAGAAAGATATATCAAAAGGCATCATGCACTTGATTAGATCATTGGAAACAAATTGGATGGAACAATGACAAGAAGAAATTAAAAGGTACATGTTTACATGCTAAATTTGAACCTAGAAATATTAAAGATGCATTAGATAATGAAAGTTGGGTTGAAGAAATGAATGAAGAAATAGAACAATAGAGAAGAAGAAAACCTATACTCTTGTTCCTAGACCCAAGGATAAAAATGTAATTGGCACAAAGTGGGTGTTTAGAAAAAAGCTAAATGAAGATGGAAAGGTATGCAAAAATAAAGCAAGGTTGGTATGTAAAGGTTATTCTCAAGAAGAAAGTATTGATTACGGTGAAAATTTTGCCCCTATTGCAAGATTAGAGATTGTTAGAACTTTATCTACATATGAAGTTCATAGAGGATTTAAATTTTATCAAATAGATGTTAAATTTGCATTCTTGAATGGAATTCTTGATAAGAAAGTTGATATTGAACAACCAAAGGTTTTGTAGATCCTATCGAAAGAGACATGGTCTGCAAATTACACAAGGCATTACATGGTCTCAAGAAAGCTCCTAGAGCTTGGTATGAAAGAATTCATAATTACTTGGTATAGATTGGTTTCCAAAGAAAAAATGATAATAGTAGCCTATACATCAAATAAGGACCAGACAAGAAGATTGTGTTGATATAAATATTTTTTGATGACACATAATTCATAGGAGATGATGACTAGTGAAATGCATTTTCAAAAGAAATGAGTAAGGTATTTGAGATGTCTATATTTGGAGAGATAAAAAAAAAATTGGATTAAATTTAGTAGAAGAAATATTGTATCTACATTACTTAATCTAAATATTTGAAGGAGATACTAATGAAATTTGGAATGGAAGACTCAAGAATAGTTGGAACCCCTATGTCTAATAGACATAAGCTTTCCAAAAATGATGATTCCAAAGAGGTAGATCAAACCACATACAAATCAATGATTGAAAAATTGTAGTATGTAGTACATACAAGGATTGATATTGCATTAGCAATTGGTATGGTGGTAGGATTCTCAGCAAATCCCAAAGAAAATCACATGATGGAAATCAAGAGAATCATGGGATTTCTATAAGATACTAAAGAATATGGTTTATGGTAAAAAATAGGAGGCAATTTGGACTTAAAAGTATTTATAGATGCTAATTGGACAAGAATTTTTGATGATAGAAAAAGCACCAGTGGTGGAGCATTCTTTCTTGGTAAAAGACAAGAAAGAAACAAATTTGTATCTCTCAATCCATAGTAGAAGAAGAATATGTGGCAAAAATAGTTAATTGTTCTAACGTTTTTTGGTTCAAACAACTGATGATGGGCATGAAAATAGAGATCAAGGATCTAGTAGTCGTATACTATGATAACACTAGTACAATCAATATACTAAAGAATCTTGTGATGCATATGAAAATAAAACACATTTCTATATAAAATATTACTTCTTAAGAGAATTGGTGCAAGATAAAGAAGTTAGATTGGAATATGTGAACACAAAAGAATAAAATGTAGACATATTCACCAAGTGATTACATAAGGATGCATTTCTATATGTAAGAGGTAAGCTAGGAGTCATTCCCCTATCTGAAGCTCACAAAACAAAGTTTAGTGATGCATCAGCTAGAGCATGTTGATGATTAATCAGATGGTGTAGTATTGACAAGGGCATATTGTAAATGAATCAATATTTAATGTACATGGACTTTCATCGAGCATTGTCTTTGGCATGAGATGTCAAAGAGGGAGAAGTATACTTTTATATCTCATAGAAATTTTAGTTATATAGAAGAATAAGTATGATATCATAATAAATAAATGTCGAAGAGGGAGATTGGATGATATTATATCTTCTTGAGAATAACCTTTACATGCAAACCTTGATTTATTTCTAGATACTTTTCCATCTTCATTTAGCTTGTTTTTGAACACCAACTTTGTGCCAATTACATTTTTATCCTTGGGTATAGGAACAAGAGTCTCCATTTTTTTCATCCCTATTTTTTCTATTTCTTCATTCATTGCTTCAGCCCAAATTTCATTATCCAATGCATCTTTAATATTTTTAGATTCAAATTCAGCAGGTAAACATGTACCTTTTAATTTTCTTCTTGTCACTATTCGATCTAATTTGTTTCCAACAATTTGATCAAGTGCATGATGCTTTCTGACATATCTTGCTAACATAGGTTCTTTGGAGTTATTGACTTCATTATAAACTTTAGTGTCAAGCTCGAGTTTCATTGTTTATAACTATTGAAGATTTTTGGGATTTAGGAGGTGAAAGGTCCTTTCTTTCAAATATATTTGGCATGGTATTAGGTTCATAATAAACAAATCTTTTGTAATCCTGTGGGTCTTTGTTGCTTTCTTCTTCACTCTTTTTTGCAAACTCATCAATTCTCACATGTGTACTTTCTATAATTTTATGAGTAGACAAATTCCAACTTTTGTATGTTTTGCTTCTGTAGGAGTATCCTAGAAATATACCTTCATCACATTTGACATCAAATTTTTCTTTTCTAGATTATTTCAGGATAAAACATTTTCTACCAAATACTTTCAAGTAACTTACATTAGGTTTGTAACCATACCATAGTTCATAAGGAGTTTGATTTAAGACTTTCTTTAGGTGTACTCTATTTAAGGTATGAACTGTAGTGTTGATAACTTCCTTCCAGTATTTGATTACAACATTCTTTTCTATCATCATTACTCTTGCACAATTCATAATGGATATATTTCTTCTTTCAGCTATACCATTCTTCTCTGGTGTACTAGTGGTTGATACTTATCTTTTAATTCCTTTTTCAATATATAATTTATTGAATCATTGAAGATGAATTCACAACTAGAGCATGTTTAAGATCAACTAGATATGTGTTAATCTCTAACCATTATAGCAATAATCTAAATCTCATAATAGAGTTGCCTTAACAATCATTTGTAAAACCTCTAACAAGGTGGTAACTCTATTTAATTGTTTAAAGACCTCTAAAAAGGCCTCTCCTAACAGGGTGATTAAATTCTCTAGTAGGGTAACACCTAATAGTGTGTTTTGTAATCTTTAACAGGGTTGGCTCATAATAAGGCTCACTTCAGAAGAGTGAAAACAACTTAAATATTTGTAATTAGTAGTTTTTCCCAAATTGGGTTTCCATGTTAAATATTGGTGTGAAATGTATTTATGCTATTTCTTTTCTATGCTTATAACTTAGTTAAAGTAATGATAATCATAGATAACATCTTAAAATTTGCATGTTAAGTAGTTACCGAGCATTATTAGTATTTATTGAGTTACAATATTTCCTTGTTTGTTGAGCATTGAAAGAATTAAGTTTTGATAGAATTATTTTTTATTAACATATAAGGGATTCGGGATTTATTGTTTTAGTACTAATTTGTTTTCAATAATTCTATCAAAACTTAATTCTACTAAAGCTTGACAAACAAAGAAATATTATAACTTGGTAAATATGGATAATGCTCAGTAACTACTTAACATGAAAATCTTAAATTTTTTTCTATGATTATCATTACTTTATCTTAGTTGCAAACACATAAAAGAAATTGAATGAACACATTTGCACCAAGATTTAACATAGAAACCCAATTTGGGAAAAACCACCAATTGCAACTAATTGCTATTTTCACTCATCTAAAGTGAGCCCTATTAGGAACCAACCCTATTAAAGGTTACAAAACACACTTTTAGGTGTGACCCTATGAGAGGATTTAATCACCCTATTAGGAGTGGGTTTGTCAGAGGTCTTTAAAAATTTCAACAGAATTGCCACCTTGTTAGAGGATTTATAAATGGTTGTTAAGCCAACTCTATTAAGAGATTTAGATCACTGATACAATGGTTAGAGAGTAACAATGAGATGACCTAATCTGGATGCAACTAAATTGCTAATTATAGATCTCTATTCTGGCTCGTATACTTGATCCTTCTTGATTGGATCATCAAATCACACATACAATTCTCATACTTCCATATCTTCAAGTTCTCAACATGAACTTTTATTTATATCTTTCATATTATCAAAGCTCAAACACAACTTAGAATAATTAATAATCATCTCCTCAGTCAACTTGAACAATCAGATAAATCAATTAAACTCAATATACCAAAATAAAAAAATCCTTCATTAGCTAACCCTGCTCAGTAGGCACCAACTCAAAAAAAAAAATTCTGTGTTAAACAAGTGAACTTGGTTATGTTACAATTACAATTTAGAAAGAAGTAAGCTTTTGAGAGGGGAGGTGGATCATGAGTTTATACTTAAACCCATTAAACTTTCACCATTGATACATTACATGCACTAATATGTTGAAATAACATATAAAGCATATACATCAATCATGTAAACATATAATCAAATACACACACTTAACACTAGATATGATTACCTAGAAACCCTCTAAATGAGAAAGTAAAATTGGGGTGGGGATGGCACCCACAAATCTTCACTATTGCAGCAATAATGTGTATCTAATTAAGGTTATAATTCTTTGACCATGAATCATGGTCTACACTGAAAGGCTTACATTGTTAAAGGCTTACAAAGACTGTCAAGTCCCACCTTGTTAGATGATTTCAATACCCTATTAAAAGTGTGCCTAGTTAGAGGACTTCAACTTACAATTAAGTAAGCACACTTTTTAAAGGATTTCATACACCCTATTAGAACTACTCTATTATGAGATTGAACTAAAATCAATTGTTAAAATTTCCTAGCATAGATCCTATGGTTGGTACTTTCTTTATTGATAATAGATCACATTTATTCAATCACTAATTTTATCCTTGATGATTTGTTATATCAATTTTTTATCCTTCTCTATACTCTATTCTTTACTTAACTAATTATGCAATTCACTCTTACTACTAGGTCATCTTGAATGTTCTGTAAACTATCTTGTTTGCCCTTCCAATTCAATCATTCATGCTTTGTTACACCATTATCTCATTATTAAGATTTAGAGCTTCATCCTCCTTAATAAGACTTAGGTGGCTTAGGGTTAGGTATGAATTTATAGTTAAGATTCATCCATTTTTTCACTTAAGCCTTCCCATTTTCTGACTGGTTACATGCAATTTCATAGGGAATCTGTATATAGATTTTTCCTTATCTCCAAAAGATCAAAATCTATTCTTAGGTTAGCTTGAAAATGGTTTACATATTTGTTTGTGCTATTACAAACAAATATGTCCAATTTGTGTCAATCAGCATATGAAGTCTCTAATTCTTGACATACATTGTATATCTACTTCTAACTTGTCACCTAAACTGCTTGACATCTACTATTTACTTGGCACTTGAATCACTTAGTATGGTCTATCTACTTGGCACTTGAGTAACTTGACACTTGAGTGACTCAGCACATGAGTGTTTCAACACTCATTACAACTCGACATGATCTAATATATACATGTTTTACTCAACATGCATTACTAGTTAGGCATGAACTACGTTAATGACAATTGTGTTGACACTCACTTGTCAAAACCAATATGAGATCAAAAATCTTGCCCTTTGACATGAGTGTCAAAAACTGTGGAATATACGTAATCAATCTAATATTCTCTAGTATAACATATCCATGACATGTCTTATACAAAACTGTAAAATTCCAAAATTTCACAATAATCTATATACCTCAAAATTTTATAACTCCTCCTAAGTTAATATGTCTATTCTATACCCAAAATCTATTCTTCATTCTGAGGAGATTTGTCTTTGTTGATGCTCTTTGACTTCAATGAACTTATACTCTTTCATGTTGCTCTATTTCTATCTCTACATTATATTTCTCCCTCTTTCTTTATTCTCCCCCATAAGATATTCTCCCTCTCTATGTTGTCTCCCTCTCTTTATCTCTCTCCCCCTTTTTGACACTTATGTCAAATGAGCTATACACATATAGTGTGTTTGTTTAGAAAATATTTATGAACCTCCATTATAATTTTAAGAGCTGTATCCCTATTGTCACATGCAATATCTAGTGACTTGATTTGGATAGCAAGCTTGGCAGCAAGGTGTACTAGGCCATCTAGAGTAGAAATATTTGGCTCTTTCTTTAGCAAAGTTTCTACATAGCCTTGTTCCTTGTCTAGTATCTCCATATGAGGGGTGTGGGACTCCTCGATACATATCAATTTGGTTCTTATACTAACCTCTTCTATTGTTAGCATAGCTAATTGACTTTGTGTTTGAAGCAATGTATGAAAATGCTTCTCACTTTGAGTTGGGTTTTGAGGTAGCTAAGTACCTGATATGTTTAGGTTTCTCTCCAGGCTTAGAATATGATGTTTGATCTCTTGGGTGAAGAGTTTAGGATCACACAATTTGGTGTACAATGAGAATATATTCTCAAGAACCTTCTTCACATCCTCAACCTTTGTTGCCAATGCAACTTGAGTTAGTGCTATTTCACTATATATCTTTTTATTGACCTTGCTCGAGAATTTCTTTTCAAAACACTCTAAAGTTTAGCACTAGTACCAATGTCTTAATTATTGACCTTTTCCACTATATCTAATAGTTGTTCTAGCAGTGGCTTGGTCTCTTTAGGAGTAGGCACACTAAATGCATCCAAAAAGCTTGTTACAAAAATGGTTATTTGATCTAATGTCATTGTATCATAATCAAACAATCTCTTCATGAAGAGTGATATCACCATAGTGAATTACCTTTTTAACTTTTGAAGAGCTCAAGCCTAGCACTGAGATTTGCAATGGTATAGCTTTTGTGCTCGACTTCTGAAGAACCGTTTTAGGAGAAGTGCCAAAATTTGGTAGAGTTACTAGTGCATAGATTGCTTCTTGCTCCTTTATCTTAGGTTTTTGCTCATCTTCTTCATATTTTCCCTTGTTTATCACAATGACTTGAACTACACTTTGTCCTTGTATAGAAGAATCTATTTGTCATGTTTCCTAGTATGCATTTGTATCTTTTTCTTCTTCTACAATCTACTTTTTTCTCAATTGTGACAAGTGTATCAACCTTAGTAGATGTATCTACTATAGTTTGAATGAAAGGTTTCACTTGAGTAACTTAAGGATGGTAGAAGGTGGCTCTTATGGATTCACCTTGTCCCTTGTGATATCAATTGTTATCTTTTAGAGCTCATCTATACTAACCAAGACTAGATTTTCACATAACTTTGCTTGTAGTGTACATTGGTCCAATATTTTCTTCAATTCATCTATAGTCAGTGGATTGATGTTCTAGGCTGAAGCATGAGGAATATCATTGACAATAATAGTTTTAGTTGACTTGACTATGTCATGTGGGGACTGACACTCGACACTTGTGTATCTTGCACACTCTTTTCATTTTGTTATTATTCAGTTGTTGCCTTGTTATAAGTTTGTTTTTCTATTTCTTCCCCAAATTTATTCTCTTTCTTATTATCATTCTCCTTGTCATCATCTTTACCATCTAATTTATACTCATCCTTGTCATCATGTTTATTTGTAGAGGGATCAACTTCTCTTGGCTTCATAGTAGTTAACAAATAGATTAGTTTTCATATGTGGGTTGATTTCTTAACCACATCTTCAATATTATTTTGAAGAATGTTGAAGGCTTTATACTTAGGTGTGAACCTAACATCATATCTCTTCATAGCCTTAGCAAGTTGACCCTTTGTTAGCTCTAGCATCACTTGAGCTAAAGTTGTTTCTCTAATTTTCTTCTCTAAATTTAAATAATAATGCCACTTTTGCCCAAAAATATCATATAAGCCTTTTGGTATAGTGTTGGAAATCTCTAGTGGAGTATTCTTAAATTTAGACAGCATGGTATATAATGCCTCTTCCACTTGACTCTTTTCATCACTTCTCAATTTATCAAAATCAATATTCTTTAAACTAGATAAATCTATATTATTCTTGACATTTTTACACATATTTTAAATATTAGAAAGTGAATTGTGACTTACCACTTTGAATTGACTTAAATCATCTAATTTAGTTCTTTCTTTATCTAAACCAGGCTATGCAACATATTTTCTTCTCTATTTCTTCTACACTTGGCCTCCTTTCTCTATAGCCTTAGTCTTCTCCTTGGCCTTCTATGTGTTTCCATGTGTCCTGGCTCTTGTGGTAGGTGCACTCGACTTGAATGGGCTAGGTTTACTAATTTTTTGCCTTAGCCACTAGTTGTACCTTAGCCTTCCTCTTCTTTGGCTCTGTTTGTTTGGGTGCTTCCTCAGCTTCTTCTTCCTTGTCCTCTCCCATGCCTTGGGTCATTGCAAGAGGTCCTTGTGTGTGTTATTTCTCTTCTTCATCATCCTCTTCATCTTCTTCCTTTTCTTCCTCACCTACACCTTCACCAAATTTATTATTTAGCTTCTTTACTGGCTTATCTTTCTTCTTAAATGTGGAGGTAGTTTTCAATTCCATTTCAATATTTGATTTCATTACATCATAGTTTCCAAAAATTTTGGTAGCTTTGTCAATCTCCTCTACTAAGAGTGTTGTGATTGCTACTAATGCTCCATCAACATTGATCTCATACCCAAGTGGTCTTAACAATCTGAACCTTGGTGTAGCACATTGTATAAAGATGTAATCAACATCAACTAGAAAATATATATCATTGCAATGTTTCTCAACCAATGAAATAGGTATCCTCATTATTTTCTTTATTGACTTCTTAAAGTCATCAAAGTAGCTAGTCATCAATGTCTCAAAGTTTTCAGCCATCTGTTCAATATACTCATTGATCTAAACTACAATTGACGTATTGGTCTTCCATCCAACTATATCAAAAGAGGGAAATGTATGATTTTTCTTCCCAATTTTATAACCAACATCTACTGCAATATAGTGCAGTAGTGATAGTATCAATTGTCATCCCTCTTTTGATTTTTCTCCTATGTTTTTCTCTATCACTTCATTGGTGTCACTCCTCAAAGTCATGGGTCAATATAGGGTTGGGTAACCACTAACCCTATAAATTATCCTCTTTGATATTTTAATTAGTCAACCTTTTAGCCATAAGGATCTATCATGTATATAGCTCAACACAATTCTTATCCATTTAGTCTTGAAAATACTAAGAAAATCTAGGGCATGCAACAAACCCTTTCTCTCATCTATTTTATATTCTTATTTTAGAACATCATTATCAAAAAATCTAATCATAAGCTTCTATAATTTCTAAGTCCCCAATCCTACCAATTTTACAATTGTAACATTTCGTAACATCTTGTACCATAATAAAATTTGGTGGAATCATTGAAAGTGCGCTAGAGGGATTTTTTTTATATGCTATGTTAGGGGTGGCCTTTAATATAGGTTGTTTAACTTCATTACTAATAAGTTAAAAATTTAGACCCTCTTTTGCTTCAAATTTTTTTTAGTTGGATGCCATTCTATCAAACTACAATTTGTGGAAAATAAAACTATGTATCTCAGCTTGTCATAAATACCTTGTAAAATTAAAAGAACTAGTGTAAGATCACTATCAAATTCTCTATAAATGTTGTAAATAGATTTATGAATTGCCTTTCTCTCTACTCACTTTTTTCTTGAATTCAAAATGATGAAAAATAAGTGAAAAATGATCATATACCATTCAAAACTTTTGCATTTAATGGCTTGTGCTTGTATAGTTATAAAATCTACATCAACTTGTTTTTGGAATCACTTGACATCCATTGGTATTACCATCACTCAGTAGCTACTATAGACTTTGCAACAACTAGCTAGACTAGTAGCTTGACATCAATCTAGCATTCCACTTGACACCCATTGAAAACTTTCCATGCTCGGAAACAACATGAAAACTTAAAGTTTTAATCTTCAATTTTCAACAACTTCTTGCATCTTCATTCATGTTAATGTAGTCCTTTATAATACTAACTTCTTCTAGAATTGATGTACGATATAACATCTTAAATATCAATCCCACATAGCTCTTAATTGCCTAGTTAGATATGGTGTGATCACCTGACCCATTGGGTGAAGTGATCCCTTCTACATTTGATGTGTTGCAAGCATCTCTCTTTTTCCATATCTTATTCATCTCATCTTTGATCTGTTCAATATTTGCCTTCACTTTTCCTTTATAAAATTCACAACATGGTGCCTTTGACCTAGTTGGACAATGCTTACTAATGTTACCAATCTTCAAATAGCTAAAACATGTAGTTTGACTCAACCATTTTTTGTAATTACCATTGAAGTGTGTCCTAATAAAATTCTCAGTGATATGTCCATATTCTTGACAATAGTTGTAGTGCCTACCCCTAGTCTACATTTTTCTAGTTTACATTTCTGTTATTATTAGCAAACTCTTTTAGGCTAGCTTGATGTTGATGATTAGAAGCATTATCTTGAGATTATTAGATATTGTTTTAGACTCAGTTGATATATGATGAGATTACTTGGTACTCTATACTTCATGTGTGCATGATGATGATTACAATGCTATTAAATTATTGATGATGTTTAGTTAGATGGATTATCCTATGTGTTTTCTTATGGATACTTACCCCATACTGCATGTGTATGGTGTGCCTATTTATTTACTTTATGTATGGTTTTTATGATGTGGTTAAGGAAGGGAGTCGTAGTCACCTGCTAGTCAGGATCTACATGATGCACCACTTCTTGTCATTGCCTGTTTAGCTTAGTATATATTGTGTATGTACATGCATGGATTTTATGTAGGTTGTAGGTACTAGGTATCGACTTCATTGAATTTCTAGGATGAGCGTACCCTATCGCATTATCTCAATGGTAAGAGAGGGGAGATAAATTCTTAAGTCCAAATCCTAAACCTTTGAGCCATTCATCCTAATTGACAATTTAGACAAGTATCTGAGTCGTCTACCTTCTGAATGCATCAGATGACATTGATTTGTGATTTTAAACCCTTAGTATATTTTTGTACGTGCTTTACTATGATGGGTTTTCGTATTTTTACTTTATGAGCTTTTGGTGAATTTTTTGTTAATTAAGTCTAATTAAAAAAATTTAATTAATGATTTAATTTAATGGAAAATTATATGTTATGTTAATATTTTATTTAATTAATTGAGAAATTAATTATATAACATAGTCAAGTAAAATAATTAAATTTGAGAATAAATCTATAAGTTGAAATTTGAACATGATAATATTTAGTTAATTTAATAATAATATGTATATTTGGAGTGCATTTTTAAATAAATGCTAAATGATGTTATTATTTAAATTAATAGATAGTTATCAAAATTATTATTCAAAAATAAATTTAGAAGTCGGAAAAAAAATTAATTTATTGAAAGTTTTATGATTGCATAATACGTGCACGAGACTAAATTAAATAAATCAATTTAAAAGAAGTGAAGTAAAAATTAAATAAATAAATTTAATGGATTATTGTATGTCCATGGAAAAGATAAAAGAAAGATAAATAAAAGTTAATAAAGAGTTAAAAAGGTGTGAGGAAAGAGTTCTCTGAGGTGAATGCACAATTAGTGCCTCGATTTTAGGGAGAGAACTCGTTTTTCACAAATTGGGGGTTCATTTTTCAAAGGGTTGAGAATTTTGGAGGAGAAGAAGGAAATTTTCAAAGGAGGAAGATCTGAAAAGGGGATTTGTTCTCTACAGGTTTTTTTTTTTGAAGTGTAGCAAATTAGCATCAGTGTCCATGTAGACGCTTGTGAAAATTTGCATAATCTAAATACGTTCTTTTAATTCTTGTCTTCTTCGTGTTTGCTAGATGATTGTTTGGATAATTCTGGTAAAGAATATATATCATGTTGTGAATTCTGGATATTGGGAAATTATTCTGTACATGGAATGTTTTAATTGCCCAATATAATTTCTCTCTAGTAGATTATAGATTGAGAAAACTTATCAGAAAGGATAGAAATGTTATTGGAAAATCTTCTTAAAAATAATGATAAGGAAATAAGGAATGGGTACCTAGTATTTGCCTATCAGATTTATCTCTTAATTTTGGTAAAAGAATATATATATATATATATATATATATATATATATATATATATATATATATATATATATATATATATATATATATATATATATATATATATATATATATATATATATATATATATATATATATATATATATATATATATATATATATATATATATATCTAATAAACATATATTCATTTAAATAAATTTAGTTGAAACCAAATTAATTATTTTCAAAATTATTAAAAGAAAGATTTTTGTTTTGGCAAGAAATGTTGAAACGTTTTTATAAAAACATTGGTTTTTAAAGTCTGTATTATATTAAAAAAAAAATAGTAATGGGGAGGGGCGAATCAAACGACCCTCTACCCCTGTTACAGCCCTACGTGTCCCTGCACACAGTAGGCTACTATTGATGTAGTCGTACCTGTTGATGCAGGACAACTACCCTATGTCATAGTAAGGCTGTAGGCCTCTTTAAAATAAGCCGACAGACTTTTTTAGAAAAACACGATTCATTTTTGTAATAAAAGTTTTTTTATATATATATATATTTTTAAAAGTTTGTTTATATATATAATTATGATATATTTTAAATAATATGTTAATTAATAGAATCATTATTAGTTTTGAATAATAAATGACATTTAATATAGTTGTTTATTTAAATTTAATTTAATAAATATTAATTGAAATAAATTGATAAATAAACATTAGCAAATTTGGAATAAATATAATTTTTATCTTAGTAAATTTAGGAATTGATTTTAAATCATGGGGTAAACATTTATTTTTTACTTAAGCTGATACTTAAATTTATTATAAGGAAAGCAATGGAAATATTTCTTCACTTGTTAGCAAACTCTAAAATAGAAATTGAAAACTAACATGTAACTTAACTATGTGCCTTCAATAAACTGAAAATCATGTGCTTGTATCTTGTTTTCCTTATGCTATTTATGTTTGGGATTATTTTTTTTCGGTTGACTAGAGTGTTGACCAGTTATAGGATGTCTACAAGAGGCTTGGGGGTTTTGTGAGTGTGGTATCATATTGACTCGATCTTGATTTTTATTGCTCAACCATGTATGTGATGGTACACTTATGAGGAGTATGTTTGCTTTGTTGGTTACTATGTTTTTAGTGTCTTTGTGAAATAGCGAGTTGTATGCTATAAGATACCTAAATAACCATTATGAGTCATTGATCAGTATTGTTGGATTACTTCCAGTTGCTTGTTGAGGACCGATGGATACTTTGATTTATCTTGTTGCTTTCCAGTTGCTCGTAGAGAAGTGATGTGATTACTATGATTATCTTTATGATGCTTTCTAGTCACTTGTATAGAACTCGGGTGATTTTGCTATGATTATGTGATTTGTAATTTCATGAGATTAGGGTAGGTTATCTTTATGCAATGTCAGGAAGTGGCTTGCAATGGGGGCCAACGACCCTAAGTGGTCCTAGGGGTAACCCATTGTAAGTTGTTTAATAAGTGATAACTTTACACTTAATACTAACTTAAATGAACCTAATAAGAGATAATCATATGTTCTTGCCCATGCCATGAGTGCTAATACAGACAAGGATGGGAGTAGAGAGAACGCTTGGTTATGACCTTGCATTCCGTAGTATGTCTTGTCAGTATGAGAGGATACTAGTGGCCGCAAGGATCACTAGCGACCCGAGAGTCCTAAGGGACTACTCGAGTAACTCTAAATGTGATTTGTACGATGACACTTTCCCACTTACCTAGTAGATACCTACATGTATTTGTGGTGCCTCTGGGTCTAGATGTCAATCTATGTGTTGGAAGCTTTGAGTTAGTTTACTTTTAGGATATCCCGGACTTAGAGAGTTTTGGTGTCATGTGAATTGATATCATGTTTGGGACTTGACTCCTTAGTGCGGTGGGAGTGGACCATTTAGGTTTCACGTGATCAGGTGGTAGTGCTTTTTACTCTTACCATTGAGATCCATCCGAGACACTGTGGCTGGAGTATTCTTGTTGGCATATACCTTCATTCTGTTCATGGATCATCATGATAGATGGTTATGTTTTATGTTGGATGTTGTATCATTTTATGATGGATGTTATATCTTTTGATGTATGGATGTATTATGTGTGGAGGATGGTTTCATTTATTTTATTGCACCTGTATCATGGATCCAAAGAGGATGATGTATATCTATCTTTACTTATGTATATTCTTTTAAGCCTTTCATACCCTGTGACTTGTATAGTGGATGAATGAGCATTCTGAATTAATTTTTCAAAAAGGCATTCGAAACAAATGTATATTAAATGGACATTGGACTTTTCATTATTCTTTCATATAGATGTTGTAATTGATGGACTTAGTTTTAGATTAGATTTAAATGTGATTCAATGTCATGGGATCTTTAAGGAATGTAACTTGTTATGTATGTTATTGCTTCTGCTACTATGTGTTTGATGTGTATGTTATATCTTTCATGTTAAAAAAAAAAAATTCTATCAAACTTAGTCAAACTTTAGGTTATTTATTTTGGATCCCTTTGTGAAACATTACAATAGTGGCAACTATATCTTGTATTGTAATACCAATTATAAATATTTCCATAGCTTCTTACCTTTCTTGGCTTCTTTGATGCCCACATAGACTTGGATTTGCATTCAAAGGCCCTATGTGCATACTTCTAAGAGTTGTAGCAATATCCTTCAAATTTTTGTTTTTGCATGGTCCTAGTTATACATTCATGCTTCTAATGACCTTGTTTGTTACACTCGTGACAATAAGTCATGTTCTTAGGCTTGATATTCTAATTTTTTTTTTCTCACGTACACATTAGTAGTATGTCCTTTCTTTCCACAATTATGACAAGTAGGTTTAGATTTCTTAGCTTTGATGTTCCTTTCTTTAGCAACTTTGGATGATTTTCCTACCATAGTGCTTGTGTAGCTCAATCCTAATGTATCTTTGTGGGATCTAGGGGATCTCAGTAATTGATCAAAACATTTTATGGCTTCCTTCGGCTTGTTGAAACTTTCTGCAAATTTATTCTCTTTTTAGATCATTCTACAACTTTGATTTCATTATCTAAATGTCTTTGGCATTAAGTTCATAGTTAGTATTCATCATTTGATTTAGAGTATCTAATTGCATGTTTGAGATCTTGGTTAGCTCTATTGAATTTTCCTCCAATCTATTTTGCCAGAATTATTTTGTCTTTTTTAATCATGACTCTATCTTCCATGGCTTTCTTCTTTTGTTTAGTCACCTCACATAGTAGTATATCTTGTGATTCTTGCTCTAACTTGAGATTTTTGATTTCTTCAACTTGGATTCTATTCCTTTCCATTAGACTTGCAATTTTTGCATCAAATTTACTAGTGTTACCATATGCAAATAGCTTGGTGGTGTCTATCTCTTTGTATAGTGTGTCATTCTCTGCAATAGAAATGTCTTTCCTTCTCTTCAAGGATTTCTTTAGTTCCTCTCTTGCTTCAGTCAGTTGATGTGGTTTGAGATGTGTTCCAATCTCCTAGTTCTCAATAGTCTTTCCCAATTTGTAGACTACCATTTCAAGATCTTTCCTCTAAGTTGCAAAGCTTCCATCATTTTAGATAACTGAGCTCTAATACCAATTGTTGGAATTAAAAGTGGGAAATGAGTAAACTTGTTAGGGGAAAGGGGGAAACAAGAGTTTAAAGTTGGACCCATAATTTTTTTACCATTCATACATTACATGTATTAATAAACTAAAATATAGGGTATAATTTAGTGGCTAATATTCGTAAATTGGCTAATTTTAGAATTTTTTGGCTAGTATTTTGGCTAATAATTTAAGATTTGATACAACCTAAATCACCATAGTTTTATAAAATTCAATTCTAGAATATTTAAAATTGCTCAATAATTTATTTTATTGAAAAATTTAAACTCAAATATTTGTTACATGAATACATTTGAGTAACGTAAATATAATATATTATTGGAGTTAAATTGAACTGACCAATAATTATCATAATTATTAGTTAATTTAGGGATATATCACCAATATTTATTATTCACTATTGATTTAAAGTATATGTAACTATTCTCATAACATTCCACAAGGTAAAAAAATGTTCAATTTTGATTTGTAATATTCCATGGTGATTAATGAACTTCCCATTATTATTGAGATTCATCAATATTTTATACAAAAAAAATTATGATTCAAAAATAATCGCCAAAATTAATCATATTTAGAATTAAAAATTGAGAGTTTCGCTAGTATAAATAATTTTGTTTTTTTCAAAATAATGAAATATTCACCAATATTTTATGTCTTTTTTTGGAGGTGGCTTTCTTAAAGTTTACCCTACTAAAATAACATATAAAGCATGGAAATCAATCATGTAAACATATAATTAAAAATACACACTTAACACATCATATGATTACCCTTAAACCCTTCAAATAAGAAAGTAAAATTGGGGTGGGAATGGCATCCACAAATCTTCACTACTATATGATACAGGAGCATCCTAGGTTGCCTTGTTATCCTGCTCATTTTTTCTCATTTTGCAGTTGGTGCCAAGTTATTGTAGCACTCTTTAGGTGCCAAGTTACTGTGGAACTCTTCAGGTGCCGAGCTCCTGTCACACTCTTCAGGTGCCGAGTTACAGTAGCACTCTTTAGGTGTTGAGTTCTTGTCACACTCTTCAGGTGCCAATTTACTGTAGCACTCTTCAGGTGCTGAGTTCTTGTCACACTCTTCAGGTGCCAAGTTACTGTACCACTCTTGAGGTGTTGAGTTCCTGTCGCACTCTTCAGGTGCTGAGTTATTGTAGCACTCTTCAGGTGCCGAGTTACTATAGCATTCCTTCAGGTACCGAGTTACCCAGTGTATGTCGAGTGCCATTATTTGGACACGATTTCTGCAAGCTGACTTGCAACAATTATTTCCTTTGTAACATTTAATTTAAGATCTTTTCTTGGGATGAGTCTAGATCGTTGTTGGGTCGGCCCTCCTCTTATGTAATGTTCTAGAATGTTCTGTAAGCTATTTTGGCAAGTATAAATAGAGAGTTTAGGCTTAGAGCTAAGCAAGTTTTTAGAAGAAGGAAATTTTTGAGGGAATAGAACTGAAAGTGAGAATTTGTTGTTGGATCTTTGAATGTGAATTGGCCATAACCCAGAAGGACTCACAGCTGGGCATGTATGAAGATATTTTGATGAATCGATAGAAGTATTTCCCTCTTCTACTCCTTTGGTTGCCGTCCACTTGTGTTTGCTTCCATTGTGTTAACTCTTGTAGGGTGGTTTGGATAGTTGGGTGAGCCTTTGGCCCTAGTTATTCTTCCCTTGCCTGCATCAGTTGGTATCAGAGCTTGAGGTTCATCTTTGTGGAGATTGGATCATGTAGAACCCTAATTTGGATTTCGTTGTAGGGTGGCAGATCTGTGGATTTGACCTATAACTTGTAGAGGGTTACGATCTTGCAGGAACCTAATTTGTAAAGATGGTTCATGGTAGAGGAAATAATGTTGATAATGCTATATTGGATCAGTTGAGACAAATTGCAGCTAGATTAGATGCTATGGAGATAGCCTAGAGGAGAGGAGCACATCTTGATGATGTAAGTGATGATGAAGCAGTAGCACCAAACCATAATCCAGAACCAGAAGAAGACCAAGATGAAGCAAGATTGTTGAGAGTGTTGTCTAGAGCGAATTCAAAGCCTATTGTAGAATTTTTTCCTTATGATGGAAAATTGGACACCAATGTTGTGTTGGATTGGATCTCTAATATGGAGAAGTTCTTAGAGTATGAAAACACTCCTAATAATAGAAAGGTGAAGATTGCAGTCACTAGGTTGAAAGGTCATGCATCATTATGGTGGGAACACTTGTAAACTAATAGACAAAGGAGAGGAAAGGAGAAGATTAGAACTTGGCCAAAGATGGTGAACAAGGTAAAGAAAAAATTCTTTCCTGCTGATTACCAAGTTAGCTTGTTGAGAAAGGTGCAAAATTTGAAACAAAAAGATATGATCGTGAAAGAGTATACTAAGGAATTCTATAGACTGGACATCAGATTTGAACATGTGGATGTTGATGTTGAGAAAATTGCAAGGTATATTAATGGATTGAGATCTAGAATACAAGATGAAATAAGTTTTGTGAAGCTAGAAAGTGTAGAAGAAGCAAATCAATATGCCTTGAAATTTGAGGAGATCTTGACAAAGAAGCATGAACAAAGACAGAGAGGTAAAGGTGGTAAATTCTAGAGAGGCAGAGGTAGATCTTATGGAGAAAGTGGTAGATCTAAAAGTTATGTGCAGGATAAAGGTAGATCTGAATGGAATAATGATGAAAAAGGCAAGACTAAATGGAAACGTGGTAATTCTTACCGAGGAGGCACTAATTCTTACCGAGGAAGAGGTAATTCTTATTCTAGAGGTGGATTTCATGGTAATTGTTTTAGATGTGGCAAAGAAGGGCATAGATCCTTTGAATGTAGATCTTCTGAAGGTGGGCAAAATAATAGAAATGTTATGATTCAAGAAGATGATGAGGGTTCACCAAGTGGACCTGATGCTGGCAAAAATTTGATGGTAAGAAGAACCTTATGCAATAAGGGAAGTGATGAGGAACCTATTTTAAGGAGAAGTCTTTTCAAGACAAGATGTAAGATGGCTAGAAAATGTTGTAAAGTGATCATTGACAGTGGAAGTTCTACAAATATGGCATCATAAGAGCTAGTTACAAAGTTGCAGTTGGAGAGGCTCAAACATCCCAAACCTTATAATGTTTCATGGATCAAAGATGAGCATAAGATATTGGTAAGTGAGCAATGCCTTGTAAAATTCAAAATTGGACATTATGTTGATGAAGTTTTGTGTGATATTATGCCCATGGATTATTGTCATATTTTGTTGGGTAGACCTTGGCAATATGATAGATATGTTGTACATGATGGAATATTGAATGAATACACTCTTTGGGTAAATGGGAAGAAACTAACATTGTTGCCTTTGATTGAAGTTCCAAATGAGGTTAATTGTACTGCTATAAAAATTTGCATGGTTAATGGGAAACAATTTGAAAAAGAGGTAAAAAAGAATCAAGTTTTTTTTGCTATAATTCCAAGAAAACCAAGTTTTATCAATGGAGACCAAGTGCTAGAAAACAATGTTAACCAAGTGCCAGATAGTGGTGACCGAGTGATAGATGGTAGTATTGACCAAGCGCCAGGAGAAATTGTAGAGTTATTGACTGAGTATAAAGGCATTATTGCTGAAGATATTCCTGATGGTTTACCTCTAGTAAGAAGTATAAGTCATTGTATGGACCTGATCCCTGGAGCTAGTTTTCCAAACAAAGCACCATATAGATTGACACCTGCAAAGAATGAAGAACTTAATAAACAAGTGCATGAACTATTGCAGAAAGGTTTGATCAGAGAAAGCTTGAGTCCATGTGTTGTACTTGCTATATTAACACCTAAAAAGAATGGAGAATGGAGAATGTGTACCAATTCTAGAGCCATTAAGAAGATAAAAGTGAAATATAGGTTTCCTATGCCAAGAATGGATGACATAATGGATTGTTTGAGTGGAGCAAAGTATTTTACCAAGATTGATTTGAAGAGTGAATATCATTAGATTAGAATTAGAGAAGGTGATGAATGGAAGATTGCTTTCAAGACAAAGGATGGTTTGTATGAATGGTTGGTTATGCCTTTTGGTCTGACTAATGTACCTAGTACTTTCATGAGGTTGATGAATGGAGTTCTGAAAAGATTCTTGGGTAAGTTCATGATCATTTATTTGGATGATATTCTGATATTCAACAAGAATAAAGAAGAACATCTTGAGCATATTAGGCAAGTATTGTAGAGGTTGAAAGAGGAAAAGTTGATGATTAATCTGAAAAAGTGTTCTTTTACGCAAGAAGAGATTGCGTATTTGGGATTTGTGATTTCAGCTGATGGTTTGAAGATGGATCCTAAAAAGGTTAAAGCAATTTTGGAATGGCCTACATCTGAGAATGTGAGTGAGGTAAGATCATTTCATGGTTTGGCTATTTTTTACAAAATGTTTATAAAGAATTTCAGTGTTGTTTGTAATGCTATGACTAAAACAATGAGGGGAGATAAAAAGGAATTCAAGTGGACACACGGAGTTGATAAGAGTTTTGAGACTTTGAAACAAAAGGTTGTTGAATTACATATATTGGCTTTACCTAATTTTAACAAAGTATTTCAAGTTGAATGTGATGCAAGTGGTAATGTAATAGGAGCTATATTAAGTGAAGAAGGTAAGCCTATTGCTTTCTTTAGTGAAAAGTTGAATGATGCTAAAAGGAAATATTCTATGTATGATCAAGAATTCTATGCCATTGTTCAAGCATTGAAGAAATGGAGACATTATTTGATGCCTAAGGAGTTTGTATTGTATACTGATCATAAAGCTTTACAATACTTAGGAAGTCAACATAAATTGAATCAAAGACATATGAAGTGGGTTGAGTATTTGCAAAGTTTTACATTTGTGATCAAGCATAAGAGTGGAGTTACTAACAAAGTTGCTAACGCATTGAGTAGAAGACATTCTTTGTTGACTAAAATTAAGGTTGAAGTTTTTGGTTTTGATGAGATGAAAGAGTTGTATGATGTTGATCCTGATTTTTTTGAGGTGTGGAGAGAATGCAGAGCACCAAATCTAACAAATCACATAAGTAAGTATGATGAGTATTTCATTCGAGAAGGTATGTTGTTCAAAGGTATTCAGTTGTGTATTCCTAGAAGTTCTATGAGGTTGAATTTGATTAAGGAAAAGCATAGTGGTGGATTAGCTGGACATTTTGGAATTGATAAAACATTGAGTTTGCTGAAAGAGAAATATTATTGGCCACAAATGCATAAGGATGTTCAAAAATTTGTAAAGAGTTGTGGGGTTTGTCAAGTTACAAAGGGAGTGAGTCAAAATATGGGTTTGTATACACCTATTACTGTTCCTGAGAAACCTTGGACTAATATAAGTATGGATTTTGTTCTTGGATTGCCTAAAATAGTGAAAGGGTATGATTCCATATTTGTTGTAGTGGATAGATTTTCTAAGATGGCTCATTTCATACCATGTAAGAAGACATCAGATGTAGAGTATGTTGCTGAACATTTCTTTAAAGAAATTGTGAGATTGCATGGATTACCAAGAAGCATTATTTCAGATAGAGACAGTAATTTTGTTGGTTATTTTTGGAAGACTTTATGGAAGAAGATGGGTACTGAATTGAAGTTTAGTTCTACATTCCATCCACAGATAGATGGACAGATAGAGGTTGTGAATAGAAGCTTGGGTAATTTGTTGAGATGTTTAGTTGGGAATAAATCGAGTAATTGGGAGATGGTATTCGCACAAGCTGAATTTGCATATAACAATTTTGTGAATAGGAGTACAAGGAAGACACCTTTTGAGGTTGTTACTGGAATGCATCCTAGAGGTATATCAGATTTGAGAGATGTTGTTGGTGAAGAAAAGAAAAGCACTGCAGGAGAAGAATTTGCTGACTTTATGGAGTCCTTGCATAAAGAAGTGAAGTTGAGGTTGGAACAAAGTAATCAAAAGTATAAGGAGAACGCTGATCAGTCTAGAAGACACCATGATTTTCAAGTTGGTGATGAGGTGATGATTCATCTAAAGAAAGGAAGATTCCCAGTTGGAACATATAGCAAGCTAAAGATGAAGAAATTTGGACCTTGTAAGATCCTGAAAAATTTTGACAGTGGTAATGCTTATGAAGTTGAGTTACCTGATGACATGGATATATCTCCTATATTTAACATTATTGATTTGTATAAGTATCATGAGTCAGAGGATGAAGTTTCTATAATAGATGATTATCCTAAGAAATAGATTGAGGAATTTGAACAGATATTGGATCAGAGAGTTGGCAAGAGTACAAGAGGAAAAGATTACTATGAATATTTGGTGAAGTGGAAGAACGGACCTATTGAAGATGCTTCATGGATTTCTCAATTTGAGTTGAATTCAGCTCCGGTTGGGACATCTCAATGATTCAGAAGAATCATTTCTTCCAAGCCCGATTGTTTGATGCAGGAGCATCCTGGGTTCCCTTGTTATCTTGCTCATTTTTGCTCATTTTGTAGTTGGTGTCGAGTTACTATAGCACTCTTTAGGTGCTGAGTTACTGTAGCATCCTTTAGGTGTCGAGCTCCTATCACACTCTTCAGGTGCCAAGTTACTCTAGCACTCTTTAGGTGTTGAGTTCCTGTCGCACTCTTAAGGTGCCAAGTTACTTTAGCACTCTTCAGGTGTTGAGTTCTTGTCCCACTCTTCAGGTGCTGAGTTACTGTAGCACTCTTCAAGTGTTGAGCTCCTGTCGCACTCTTTAGGTGCCGAGTTACTGTAGCACTCTTCAGGTGTCAAGTTCCTATCACACTCTTTAGGTGCTGAGTTACTATAGCACTCTTCAGGTGTCGAGTTACTGTAGCATTCCTTCAGGTGCTGAGTTCTTGTCGCACTCTTTAGGTGCTGAGTTACTGTAGCACTCTTCAAGTGCTGAGCTCTTGTCGCACTCTTCAGGTGCCGAGTTACTGTAACACTCTTTAGATGTTGAGTTCCTATCACACTCTTTAGGTGCTGAGTTACTATAGCACTCTTCAGGTGCCGAGTTACTGTAGCATTCCTTCAGGTGCCAAGTTACCTAGTGTATGCCAAGTGCCAGTATTTGGATGTGATTTTTGCGAGCCGACTTGCGGGAATTATTTTCTTTGTGAAATTTAATTTAAGATCTTTTCTTGGGATGATTCCAGACCATTGTTGGGTCGGCCCTCCTCTTATGTAATGTTCTAAAATGTTCTATAAGTAGTTTTGGCAAGTATAAATAGAGTGTTTAGGCTTAGAGCTAAGCAAGTTTTTAGAAGAAGGAAAGTTTTGAGGGAGTAGAACTAAAAGTGCGAATTTACTGTTGGATCTTTGAATGTGAATTGGCTGTAACCCAGAAGACATCACAGTTGGGCATGTATGAAGATATTTTGATGAATCAATAGAAGTATTGCCCTCTTCTCCTCCTTTGGTTGTTGTCCACTTGTATTTTCTTATGTTGTGTTAACTCTTGCAGGGTGGTTTAGATAGCTAGGTGATCCTTTTGCCCTAGTTATTCTTCCCTTGCTTGCATCACTATAGCAATAAAGTGTATCATATTAAGGTTACAATGGTTTGACCATGAATTATGGTCTACCCTGAAAAAGGCTTACAATATTAAAGGCTTATGAAGACTATTAAGTCCAACCTCGTTAAAGGATTTCAACACCTTGTTAAAAGTGTGCTTGGTTAGAGGACTTCAACTTACAATTAAGTAAGCACCCTATTTAAAGGATTTCATATAGCCTATTAGGACTACTCTATTAAGAGATTTAACTAAAATCACTTGTTAAAATTTCCCAGCATAGATCCTATTGTTGGCACTTTCTTGCTTGATAACAGATCACCTCTCTTCATACACCAATTTGATCCTTCACATTTTGATGTATCAATATTGTATCCTTCTCTATCATCTATTCTTTCCTTAACTAATTCTACATTTCACTCTCACTACTAAGTCACCTTGAATGTTCTGCAAACTATCTTGTTTTCCCTTCCATTTTGATCATTCACACTTTGTTAGACCATTCTCTAGTTATTAAAATGTAGGGATTCATCCTCCTTAAGAATAATTATGTGGCTTAGGGTTAGGTATGAATCTAGAACTAAGATTTAGCTTTTACCACTTAAACATTCCCATTTCTTAATTGGTTGCATGCAATTGCATAGGGAATCTGCATATGGATTCATCCTTATCTCCAAAAGATTGAAATATATCCTTAGGTCAGCTTGAAGATGGTTTACATAGTTTTTTGTGCCATAAAAAATAAATATGTCCAATAGGGGTCACTTGGCATATGAAGTCTTTGATCCTCAACATACATTGTATTTTTGCTTTTGACTCTACACCTAAACTGCTTAGCATCTACTATTTACTTGGCACTTTAATCACTTGACATAGTCTATCTAATTAGCACATGAGTGACTTGACACTAACTCCAACTTGCCATGGTCTAATATTTACATGTTCTACTTGACATGTATTACTAGTTCAACATGAACTAAGTAAATGAATTAAGTGTATCGACACTCACTTATAAAAACCAATCTGAGACCAATAGCTTAATGTTGCATACCTACATAGATCCTTTGGTAATAGAGTGAGCTTGGTTATCATTGGTTCCATCAAAATTTTCCTTCATTAATTGAATGAGCATGGTTAACACTCATCTTATAAAAAATTTCCTTTAGTGCCAGAGTGAACTCGGTAGATACAAAATATTATCTTCACTACCTGAGTGAGCTTGGTATACATTGACAAGTAATGACATTTGTGTAACATCAAAGAAAATACACAATTAATCAATTGTATTCAAAGGTCTACATCTTTGGCATTGATGGAATCACAACATGTCATAACACAATAAAATTTTAGGGAAAGAATAAAATAGGAACATATTCCTAGTTTTATTTTGATTCTCATCCATGAGAACTCCCTCTATTAGTATGAACACTTTCTGCCTTTATTTTCTCCCTCTTTGACAATTCTTCTCTCCCTCTTTGACATCTTACTACTATGATAGCATACATATCATTCTTTTCAACAAAATTTCTATGAGATATGACATCTCATGCCAAAGACAATGCTCAATGAGAATTAGTGTACATTAAGTACTGTTTCATTTACAATATAACCTTGTCAATACTACACCAAATGATTGATATTTATCATTCTTTTTTTGATGCATAGCTAAAGTATATTTAGTGAGCTTTAGATTGGGGAATGACCCCTAGCTGACATCTTAGATACATAAATGCATCCTTAGGTAATGGTTTGGTGATTATGTCTGTAATTTATTCTTTTGTATTCACATATTCCAATCTAACTTCTTTGTCTTGCACCAATTCTCTTAAGAAGTGATATTTTATAGCAATATTCTTTATTTTGGTATGCATCACTAGAATCTTTTATATATTTATTGCACTGGTATTATCATAGTATATGAGTGTTGGATCCTTGATCTCTATCTTTATAGTTGTCATCAGTTGTTTGAACCAAACAATGTTAAAACAATTAACTATTATTGTCACATATTTTGCCTTTGTTGTTAACTAAGAGATATAATTCTATTTCTTGCTTGTCCAAGACACTAGACTTTTACCAAGAAAGAATGCTCCATCACTAGTGCTTTTTCTGTGATCAAGACTTCTTGTACAATGAACATCTATAAATAGTTTTAAGTCCAAATTGCCTCCTATTTTGTACCATAAACCATATTCTTCAATAGCTTTCAAATATCTCATGATTCTCTTAATTTCTATGATGTGATTTTCTTTGGGATTTGTTGCAAATCTTGCCACCATACCAACTACCAATGCAATATCAGACCTTGTATGCACTACATACCACAATTTTGCAATCATTGATCTATATGTGGTATGATCTATTTCCTTATTGATGATTCTTCTTCTTCTCAATAATGTCTTTAATTGATAATGTTCCAGTTGGAGTCTTGTATTCATCATCAAGATATTTTCCAACCTAAATCACTATAAGTCACCAAATGTAATCTCATATGTCCTTGCCATGCTACAAAGTTGTCTCTATTCAACTTGGGAATCTCTCTTCTGTAAGACATCCTAATCTTTAGCTTAGGTCCTTGAAACTTTCTCTACAAGCACCAAGAGCTCTATTACCAATTATTGGAAAATATAAGAGGAGTAGCTAAGAGGGGAGGGGTGAATTAGTTACTAAAAAATATAAATCCCAAATCCGTTAGATGTGAGTGCAAAATAATTCTGTCAAAACTTAATTCTACTAATGCTCATCAAAAAAAGAAATGTGGTAATTTGGTAAATACTAAGAATGTTCGATAACTACTTAACATGCAAATCTTAGGATGGTATTAGTTATTATCATTACTTTAACTTAGTTGTAAGCATAGAAAGGAAATAATATGAATACATTTGACACTAGGATTTAATGCGAAAACCCAATTTGGAAAAAACCACCAATTATAATTATTTATTGCTTTCACTCTTTTAAAGTGAGTCCTGTTAGGAGGAAACCCTATTAAAAGTTAAAAATAGATTGTTAGATGTGACCCTATTATAGGATTTAATTACCCTATTAGAAGTAGCCTTGTTAGAGTACTTTAAACAATTCAATAGAATTGTTACCTTGTTAAAGGATTTAAAAATTTCTTTTAAGCCAACTCTACCAAGAGATTTAGATCACAACTACAATGGTTATGGAGTAATAATGAGATAACTTGATTTGGATGGAACTAATTTTTTAATTACAGATCTCAATTTTGGCTTGTATACTTGATCCTTCTAGATTGAATATATCTTTTAACCTCTAAAAGTATATTTTTCTTATCCTTATAATTTTCTTACTCTTAGCATCATCAAATCACACATAAAATTCTCATAGTTCCATACATTCAAATTTTCAATTTGACCTTTTACTTATATCTTCCATATTCTTAATTCAGCTAGAATACAACTTAGAATAACCAATACTCATCTCCTTAGTCAGCTAGAACCATGAGATAAATCAATTAAACTCAATATACCAAAATAAGAAAATCCTTCATTAGCTAACCCTGCTTAGTAGACAGTCACTTAGAAATGATTTTTCTATGTTAACCAAGTGAACTCAGTTAACATTGCATGCTTGCATAGATTCTTTAGTAATCAAGTGAGCTTGGTTAACACTCATCTTCTACAAAATTTCCTTTGACGCCGAAGTGAACTCGGTAGACATTGCCTTATGAAATAGGCAAAATTTGGAGTGCTCAGTAGACATAGAAAACTATCTTCACTTTCTAAGTGAGCTTGGCATACACTGACTGGAAATGATAGTTGTGTAACATTAAAGACATTACACAATTAATCAATTGTATTCAACAATCTCCCTCTTTGACATTGATGAAAACACAACATATCATAACACAATGAAATTTTTGATCCAAAAAATAGAGTAAGGAATATATCCTTAGTTACATTTTGATTTCCATTCATAAGAACTCCCTCTATCAGTATGAACACTTGCTACCTTCAGTTTCTCCTTCTTTGATAATTCTTCTTTTCCAATCTCCCTCTTTGACATTTCTTTATTATGATAGCATGTACTTCTTATTCTATATAACTAAAACTTCTATGATATATGATAGTCAATGTTGACATCTCATGCCAAAGACAAGGCTTGATGAAAGTCAATTTACCTTAAACACTGATTTGGTTGCAATATGCCCTTTTCAGTATTGTACCAATTGATTGATATTTATCACGCTTTAGTTGGTGCATCATCAAACTATATTTAGTGAGCTTCAAATAGTGGAATGACCCCTAGCTTACCTCTTAGATAGAAAATTCATCCTTAGCTAATGGCTTGGTGAATATTTTTGTAATTTGTTCTTTTGTGTCCACATATTCCAATCTAACTTATTTAACTTGCACCAATTCTCTTAAGAAGTGATATGTTATAGCAATGTGCTTTGATTTGGTATGAATCAATGGATTCTTTGATATATTGATTGCATTCGTGTTATCACAATATATAACTATTGGATCCTTGATCTCTATCTTCATACCTATCATTAGTTGTTTGAACCAAATAATGTTAGAATAATTAACTACTGCTGCCACATATTCTGCTTCTTCTTGCTTGTCCAAGACACTAGTCTTCTACCAAGAAAGAATGCTCCACCACTAGTGTTTTTTCTGTCATCAAGACTTCCTTCCCAATTAGCATCTATAATTACATTTATGTCCAAATTGCCTCCTATTTTGTACCACAAACCATATTCTTTAGTACCTTTTAGATATCCTACGATTCTCTTGATTTCCATCATGTGATGTTATTTAGAATTTGTTGAGAATCTCACCACCATACTGACTACTAATGCAATATCAGGCCTTGTATGCACTATATACTACAATTTTCCAATCTTTGATCTATATGTGGTCTGATCTACCTCTTTGGAATCATCATTTTTGGAAAGCTTTTGTCCAGTAGGCATAGGGGTTCCAACTGGTCTTGAGTCTTCCATTTTAAATTTCTTTAGTATCTCCTTCACATATTTAAATTGAGTAATGTAGATTCCATCTTTCTTCTATTGAATGTGTAATTCAACAAAGAATTTGAGCTCTCCAAACATAGACATCTCAAATTTCCTACTCATTTCTTCTAAAATGGCTTGCACAAGTCATCATTTCTTTTGAATAATGTGTCATCAACAAATATTTATGCCAACACAATTTTCTTGTCTAGTCCTTATTTGATATATAGATTACTATTATTATTTGTTCTTTGAAAACCAAACTGTACCAAGTAATTATGAAGACTTTCATACCAAGCTCTAGGAGCTTTCTTGAGACCATATAATTCTTTTGGTAATTTGTAGACCATGTCTCTTTCAATAGGATCTACAAAACCTTTTGGCTATTCAATGAAAATTTCATCATTAGGAATTCTATTCAAGAATGTATATTTTACATCAATTTGATAAGCTTTAAATCCCCTATGAGCTACATATGTATGTAAATTTCTTACACCTTCTAATCTTTCAATAGGGGTAAAATTTTCACCATAATCAATACCCTCTTCTTGAGAATAACCTTTACATACCAATTTTTTTTTGTTTCTAGATACTTTACCATCTTCATTTAGCTTGTTTCTAAACACCCACTTTATGCCACTTACATTTTTATCCTTGGGTCTAGGAATAAGAGTCCATGTTTTTTTCTTCTCTATTTGTTCTATTTCTTCGTTCAATTCTTCAACCCAACTTTCATTATCCAATCCATCTTTAATATTTCTAAGTTCAAATTCAGCAAGTAAACATGTACCTTTTAATTTGCTTCTTGTCTCTGTTCCATCTAATTTGTCTCCAATGATCTAATTAGGTGCATTGTGCCTTTTGACATATCTTGATAACATAGGATATTTGGATTTACTAATTTTATTATGAATTTCATTGTCAAGCTTGGGTCCCACTGTCTATGACTTGGGTCCATGAGACTCAGTTTTCTATTGAAGTAGCTCAGTAGCCTCTAACTATGACTCAGGTCCTTTAGACTATGACTTAGGTTGTACTATCTACAACTCAGTAACTATTGGAGATTTTGGGGACTCAGGAGGTAATGCCTCTTTTCTTTCAAAAAGTGTTGGTAGGTATCAGGTTCATAGTAAACAAATCTTTTGTACTACTCTGGCTCTTTGTTGCTTTCTTCTTTAGTATTTTCTACAAACTTGTCAAATCTCACACGTGCACTTTCTATGATTTTATGAGTATAAAAATTCAAATATTTGTATGCTTTGCTTCTGCAGGAGAATCCTAAAAATAATCCTTCATCGCCTTTGACATCAAATTTTCCTTTACTAGATTCTTTCAAGATACAAAATTTGCTACCAAATACTTTCAAGTAACTTACATTAGGTTTGGAACCATACCATAGTTTATAAGGAGTTTGATTTGAGTCTTTCTTCAGTTGTAATCTATTCAAGGTATAGACTGTAGTGCTGATAGCTTCCTTTTATATTTGACTTCAACATTCTATTCTATCATCAACATTCTTGCACAATCCATGATGGATATATTTCTTCTTTCAATTATACCATTCTACTCTAGTGTACCAAGGGCTGATACTTTTCTTTTAATTCCTTTTTCAATGCATAATTCATTGAATATTTTGGAGATGAAGTCACCACCTTTGTCTGATCCTAAGTATATTAACTTATTTCAAGTTTCTTTCTCTACTCTTGCCAAGTATCATTTGAAGTTTTGAAAAGCTTCAGATTTATTTTTTAGATACATTATAGTCATCATTCTAAAATAATCATCAACAAAAAGAATAAAAAACTTATCTCCACTATAACTCTATATTCCAATATGTCCACATAAGTCTATATGCACAAGCTCTAGGACTTATTCAAAATTATAGTTTTTTCTTTTGAAACTTGTCTTTCCCTTCTTACCAATTTGGCAATTTTTACATAGACCCATATTAGGTTTCTTCAAACTAGGAATACCTATTACTCTTTTGTGTTTTCTTATCTTAAATAGATTATCAAAGTTTACATGATATAATCTTTTGTGCCATAACCAACTTTCTTCTAATTGAGCAATAAAACATGAACTTTTACTGAGATCAAGATAAAAAAAGTTATGTTATGTTTGCTTTCCAAATCCAACTAGATTTCCTTTACGATACAACAATTTGGCCTTTCCATCCATGAATTCTACCTTGAATGCAATGTTATTCAACTGTGCTACACTTAATAGATTATATTTTAATCCTTCAACCCAATAAGCATTATCACATACAAGTTCATTGGTTAAGGAGATACAACCATTTCCTTTTATGCAATAAGGTTCATTGTTTCCAAATCTTCTACTACCTCCATCATTATAGTCCATGTGTTCAATTTTTTTTTTCTCTCTAGTCATATGATGTGAACAACCACTATCAATAATCCATGCACCATTTTTGCTAACATGAGAGATAAGCATCATCTTATCTCCTTCATCATTAGATTCATCTTTTATAGCAATATATACCATTTCATCTTCACTATTATCAAAATCTTTAGCCATAAAACAAGATTTCATACCTTTTTCCTTGTAGTTCTTTTAGTTTTTGAACTACTTTCCTTTTTACTTATTACTTTTCTTTTCATCCTTGTTTTCTCTATTTTGACACCTAGCAACAATATGACCAATTTTTTCACAGGAAAAGAAAATTGAAAGAATCTTTCCTTTGTACTTTCCTCTACCTTTTTATTATTCCTTTGCAAGTAGGGCCTCAACAATTTCAAGATCACTGTCAAAACATTCTTCTATTTTTTCTTATCTTCTTGATTGATTGGTCTTTGATTTCTTGCTTTTTTCCTTTATTGAGAGCTTAGCTTCAAATGAAAACTCAACATTTTTTAAACTAGGAACATAGTTGTAAAATTGGGGTGGGGATGATACCCACTATTGGAAATATTCAAGACTATGCAATATTATTGAGAGGGGAGGGGTGAATTAGTAACTTCTAAAACTTTAACAATTTCAACACTTAATAATCTAATTAGCATTTAATCCATTACATATATTATGATCTAATTGCATGCATAAGAAACTAAAAATATGAAAGCATTCATAACACTATGACATAAAGATTTGGTGACCCCAAAACCTTCCAAATAGAAAGTAAAATTGGGGTGGGGATGATACCCACAACTTTAATATTACAGTATAAAGTTATCTTGTTAAAGCTTACATTGATCACTTCTGATGATCTCCCTTGTTAGGAGCACTAAGGATTGCTAGGTCCATGTTGTGAAAGGATTTACAAACATACAATTAATTATGCACTCAAAAAAGAGATTTACAAAAGACTGTTAGGCCTATGTTGTGAAAGGATTTGACTGATCCACCTATTAGGATGAAGTAGCAGATGATCTTTGATCTGTAACTTGGCTTGCTAAATGAGATTACTTTAAGTACTGATTACCTTGCTATGATAGATATGTCTTTGCTTCTCCTTATACTATTGTAGCCTTTTCAATTCACTCTTTCTACTCTTTTTTGATGATTACATTGATTTCATTCTCATCCTCACTCTTATACACACTTTTGATATGATAAAACACATTACATATATATCAATACAATTATACAAATTACAAAGTTGTCCACAATACAAGTTACCACAAATATTAGAAAGTCAGCCTACATAAAGACATCTAGGTTCTAAAGACTGAATCGATGAGGTTCTAAGACATGAAATCTACTATCAATGCTTGGCATCATCATGTGCTTGGTAGACATAGAAGCTCAGTCCATACTGATCACTTCTAAGTATTCTTGAACTTGATCTACACTAGTGACTTAGTAGATACTATAAAAACTCATCATATAAACTGGGTCTCTTGACTTACATTGTATGAATCATTAAAAACTATCACTTTGAGCTTAGTATAAACTGAGTCTCTTTCTTAATGTTGAGTAGCTTGGTTAACACTAGACTCACATGACATACATTGTGAACTCAATAAACACTACACAGATTGGCTTACACAAGTAAACTCGACATACATTAAGATGCACGATTTACACTGTTGATCTTCACCATAACTGTAGTTGCCTGATAACCACTGATATTTGTCCAAAGGACTTGGTAGCAAGTGTAGAACTTGGTGACAATTGAAATACATGGCAAACACTAATAGTTGTATAATAAGCTAGGTAGCTATATACAATCTGAATAAGTGGGTGTTACTAATTAAAAACTTGACTGATATGTCAACAACCACAAGCTTTACTATTGCAGTATTAAATTGGCCTATTAAGTCTTACAATGATCACTTATAATGATCTTCCCTATTAGGAGCAACAAGGACTACTATGTCCACCTTGCAAAAGGATTTACAAACATATAATAAACTATGCACTTAGTAAAGAGATTGAGAAAAGACTGTTAAGTCTACCTTGATAAAAGGATTTAATTGATCCACCTATTAGGATGAAATAGTAATTGATCTCTGATCTACAACTTGGTTTTTTGAGTGATATTCATTTGAGCGTAATGATCACCTTGGTGTGATAGATAAATATTTTATATTTCTTATATTTTTGTAGCCTTTGTAATTTTCTTTTGTGCTCTTCTCTGCTATGTATTTTACATTCTTACTTCTTATTAGATGTGATACAATATATTACATATATATACCAATCTATTTTACAAATTAACAAATTATTTTACAATACAAGTTTATACAAAATACACAAAGTTGACCCAACTGTAAGAAATTGGATTCTGAAGACTAGCTCAATGAGGTTCTGATACTTAGTATGCATAGTCAATGCTTGACATTGTCATGCATTTAGTAGATGTAGAAGCTTAGTCCATACTAATGACTTCCAAGTAGTCTAAACTCAATC
This sequence comes from Cupressus sempervirens, assembly GCA_028749045.1. Classification (NCBI taxonomy): domain Eukaryota; kingdom Viridiplantae; phylum Streptophyta; class Pinopsida; order Cupressales; family Cupressaceae; genus Cupressus; species Cupressus sempervirens. The sequence continues at coordinate 201,923,851 of CM053786.1, forward strand.
TCCACTATGAATCAGTGAATATTGTGAAACTTGACATTAAACTAACTCACTTAATTCATATTGCATAACTTGATCAGTGCTATCACTATGAGCTTGATATAAATTGAATCACTTGATTAATATTACGTGGCTTAGTTAACACTTGATTCACATCATTGTAACTATGAACTTGATAAGCACTGCAAAACTAAGTTTACACAGAAGAACTTAGTAAAATTTATGAAGCTTGGTTTATACTACTAATTTCCGTCATGGTAGAAATTGGTCAGTGCAAATTGAATACTATCCCTTGAACTCAGTAGCAACTATAGAACTTGGTAGAGATTGAAATGCTTGGTTAACACTATTAACTATACAATATGCTTAGTGGATAATTATAATCTAAATAAGTGTATGTCACTAATAAAAAACATGACTATAATGTCAACAATCTCCCCCTTTGACATTAGTGACAAAAACACTTATTAGTCAAAACTGAATTCAAAAGGTTTAGGAACATCGTTTACCCATCACCTTTTGTCTCCAACTCAGTAGAGTATTATGTTTTTGAGATTTTGCAAACTTACTTTTGTAAGATATTTTTCTTCAAGTATCTATACATATATAATATGATAATGCTCCCCCATACATACATACATATATACATACATACATACATATACACATACATATATATATACACATTACACTTTACATCTTTTCACATCTAATATACACATTTACTCCCCTTTTATGTATAGTACATCTTATAGTATATCTTCTCCTCTTTAAAATATAAATGTTCTCCCCTTTTTTTACATTAATGCGAAATATGTATGCTATATATTTATACAGTAATGCAAAAATGCAACAAGAAATCTGAATGTACCTCTAGGATTAGAACCATTTTCTTTTCCTAATTTTCCTGTAGCACCTTTCATGTGTGCAATCCAACCTAAAGCTCTATTGAAAGTTCTATCATATGATTTGCAATTGAGAAGTTGTTGCCATGGATGAGTATTTTATCATGTCCAATGTGTTTCTACAATGCATCCATGTTTTGGAGAATCATGCCCTATATATTTATCGGTGTAGCTCTTATTCCGACTTCTTCTCTTAGCAATTTTGTTTGCATTTCAATTAAGAATCTGATCTTTGTGTAGCAAGTAGAGCTATAACTCGGGTCAAGTTGCAACTGTTGTGCACTTTTGTTCAAATCTTCATCAATTTTAGAAACTTTTTCTTTAATTTCTTTAGTGAAAATTGAAATATCACAGAGTTTATAGAATAATATAGAAACATTGTTGCAAGAGGTCTCTAATTAGCCTAGAATAGAAGATGGATCTACTTGATGAATAGCAATCTAGTTCAAGCTACTAGTTCAAAACTTAATTTTTAAACTTCTTCTCAGCTCTCTACATTAGTTTCTCCTATCCTGTAATAACCCCAATAGGTTATAACTTCTTCAAGCACCACAAATCTTTATCCTTCAGTGGTTTGACATTTCATCAGAAACTTTGCAAGCAAGCTCTGATACCATTGTTATGACCCTTAATAGGCTATAACTTCTTCAATCACAAAAAATCTTTATACTTCAGTTGTTTGACATTTCATCAAACACTTTGCAAGCAAGGGTCATTTGACTGATATAACTTTTCAGATTGCTGCAGTGATTCTTGTTTAGATTTGCCTCAAAGAGAATGCTTACAAAAGGCTCCAAATTGTCTAATCAATGACCTAACATAAATATGCAACTAATTTTGGCAATAGTGAATGCATATATGAGTTCTAATCATGAAAATGATCACCTACATCCAATAGGTATTTTAACAAACAATTGGTATTCAACTAACTGGCTAAATAAGAAATGATATATTAATGCTCAAAGACAACTATTAATGACCAACAATTGTATCTCCTTGATTGAGAATGAGTATCCAATATAATATCCATACTAAGTTAGCCAAGACTCTTGGCATTTACAAAGATATCAAAATATGTTGATTGCTAGTAAAGTAATATGCACCTACAACTGCCAATGAAAACTAATGCAAAACTAAATATCTAACTTCAATACTCCCCTACAATAGTAAACTAATCAGATGCATGATTAAATACAACTAAAGCCATGGATTATTGATACCATTGTGAGAAATGCAACAATGAATGATGTATCTATTAATGAATGATAGGTTTGATATAAAATAAAAATTACAATAGCACCCTATAGTGAAAGGTAACTATGAAAAATACACATCACACCTGGTATATGAAGTTGCCTAAGAAAATAGATGAATTGCAATACCACTGAATAGAAAATAACCTCAAGTGCCCAAGTCGTGCCTCTCTAGCTACTGCCCCCATTGCTTGCTTTTTTTCGATTTGCTTTTTCTGGATTTGCTTTTTCGTTTTTCTTTTTTCAAACTGCTTTTCTAGATTGCTTTTTTTGGAGCTGCTTTTTCGGATTGCCTTTTTGACCATTTTTTTCAATTTTGGTTTTTGGCCTACTTTTTTTGGACTGCTTTTTTTTTTGGTTTTTCTTTTTCGGCTTTCTTTTTTAGGACTGCTTTTTTTTCGATTTTTCTTTTTCGGCTTGCTTTTTTTTGGACTGCTTTTTCAGCCTGCAGACCTGCTAGAAATGACCTCCAATAATTTCAGCCCTGCTAAAATCGCCTCCTAAAATGCTGAAATGCTGAAAATGGCCTTAGGCCCAATGATGCCCTAGCTGAAGTGACTGAAGTATCACCTCCAAATATGCAACCCTTCAGAAGATATTTCACTTCCTTAGTTATGCTAATCCAAGGGAGTTTTCGTTCCCAAAGATCAACTGACTATCTGAAACCACTTGGCTCCATAATAGACTATGTGACTGAGTCACAATTTGATGTCAAGAGAGAAATAAACAACTGGATGATTAGAATGAAGCCCGGGGTGCCTATTTTTTTTTTCTCCACTTTCTCTAGAAACTGCTAGACAATTATTTTATTTTATCTATTAAGTAACTATAAAAAATATTTTATAATTCAAGTCACTTTATTAAATTAATTAAATATAAAGTTACCTTTTAATATCTATTTATTTCATAACTTTATAAATAATTAACTTAATATCACTTATTTATTTAATTAAAATAATTAATTAGTCATCCTCATAAAATATTCATTATTTTGGACAACCTAATTAATTAAATTAATTAAATCAAATTGCCTCCAAAATGGGGACATGATAGTCCGCCCTTCTTGAAATTGCTTGTCCCCAAGCAATGGCTGAGGAATAAACCAATCAATCCACCTGGATCCCAAATGTCATAATGAACTATACTACTATCAATTAACACAGGCTCCTATAATATCCTCTACAATATAATCAAGAGGAATCCATAATCAAACTGACAATTACAGCTAAACCGAACTCCAAAATCACAACTGCCATAGTCAAAAACCCATGAGACACAAACTCTTAGAACATCAGAACCCAAGTAAAGTGGACAAATCAAGCTGCCAACATAGTAAATACCATCAATGCATCCCACTAGCCTATACAGAATGTACAATCCAACTCTGCAACAATGGTGAATGCTCCCGAATGAAACTGTACCAAGTATGGAGAATCCACACACTGTACAACTCCTACAGTCAACACAACTCTGCAGATCACCAGCCACTATCTCATAACCATAACTCCCATGCACTACTAATCATGAAAAGACATCACAAGATAAACAGCAAGAAATGGTTCCAAACCAAATTTTCTTTCCATTAACTCGTCAACACAAGGATCAAATGCTAACTGATGTATATACCCTGTAGTATAATGCTAATAAAAAGAACCAACCTCAGTCAACAGCTCACCATGAACAAGTGATACAACCCACTATGATTGATCACTAGCTAAGTCAGGAGATGTCATAGCCAAAGGAGTAGAATCAATAACAGCAACCGCTGAAGCATCACTCCCAAACTCCTTCTCTAAGTCATGTATTATCAACCTATCAATCGAAGAACCTATCGCCATGTCATGCCCATGACAACTCTCATCCCATGGTGTCAAACCGTCCCATAACTGATGACAAGCACTAGGAACTGTATATGAGAAATGTTAGTATGCTAATAGAAACCAAATTTAAATAAAGCTTCTACAAACTAAACAAAATTCATAAACTTCAAGATAGACTAAGATGAGCTCTTAATTGAGAATATGAGCCATTAATGGGCTCTCTCAATAAGAAGCTCTCTTGTTGAGTAGCTTTGTCTAAATAGATAGGATGTATGCTCAAGCTTTATGCTTCAAAAAGGGCTTCAATGGATGATTGTGGATTTTTGGTGTGGATAGATGGCTTTAGTATGGATTTGGCTCTCAAAATAGCATTATAACTTTACTTCATGGATTGTGTTATTTTGCAAAGGGGAAGGATCCAATTTATAGGCAAGAGGCTTGAGGGATTGAGGGCTAAGATGCAAGGATGGGAAAAAGCTTATGGAAGGCTCAGATTGCATGAGAGAAGAGCACATGGATTGTGCTTCCTTATAGCCAATCAAGGAGTGACACATGTCACATGGTGAGAGGATGGAGGAAAGGGCAAGGATGAGTCAACAAAGGAGGCTCAAGAGATAAAATCTTCATAAAGACCCTCATAATGACTTGTAAGAGCAATAAAAGGGCTTGTAAGAGTCATTTATGACCTAGTGGACTTCATAAAGTTTTATGGTTGAGATATTTTAAGGGTGATGAGAGCAAATTCGACTTGGACTTGATTAGAAATGTTTTAAGCTTGTTTAGGCTTGTGCAAATGATTAGAGGATGGATTATGATGGTTTAGGATTAGCTTAAGGATAGGCAAGTGGATGGCATTTAATGAGGGTGGGTGAAGGAAGAGATATTTGTTAACTTTGGCTTGGGTTAGTAAGTTTTAACCCATGTTTAGGGAATGTGACAAGGTTAGGAGGGGATTAGGATTAGGTTTAAAGACATCTTCTAGAAGAGTCTAGATTTTGGATGAGGATAAAGACTTTCTAGAATAGTCTAGAATTTCCTAGGATGAGGATGAAGACTTTCTAGAAGAGTCTAGAACTTCTTAGGGTGAGGATAAATTAGATTTTTAGGAAATAAATAAAGTTTTATTTATTTCAAGGGTTTGGGTTGAGGAGATATTTATTAAAACTTTTTTAATAAACATGAGGATTAATATTTAATTTTAATTAAATATTTTGAGTTGGGGTTAGGGGTAGGAAATGATGAGATTAGCCTTTAATCAAAATTAAAGAAGGATTAGAAGATTTTGGAAGAGGTTATTGGTCATAAGGAAATTGGCCAATTTTTGGGCAAAAAATAAATTTTTTATTTATTTTAGGATTTTTGGTCAATTTATTAATTAAATAATTAATAAATAAGGAAATAATGTTTAAATAAGATTTAAAAATTTTTGGGAGGGATTCCTTAATTAAATATTTTTAATTAAGATAAAGGGATTTAATGGCATAAAATTAATTAATTAATTAATTAAATAATTAATTAATAAATGATGATGTCATCAGGACTTTTTCAGAAAATAAAAATAATTTATTTTCTAAAGGTTTTTAGGTGTCTACATTTTGCCCCTCTTTGATGTAATGCCGCAAGTGGCATGGCATCAAAGATAAGAAAATAAGATGCCCAAGGCTAGAGCAGAAGAGGAGAGAATGGACTGTGAGATGCCCCCTCAAGAAGGCAGCGGAGAGAGAAAGTGAGGCTCGATGGCTTCTTGAAATGTACAAGAATCTCAGATGAGCAAGGAAACTCAGATTGGCAAAGAGAAGGGGCTAAATTAGCTCAAACTCTCACTATGGGAGAATGATAAAGGAGAATCAGATGCACAAGAGGAAGCAAGCTTAAGACTTTAGAGAAGGTGGAGGATGAAGGAGCGGAGCACTATAAATAGGAATCCAGGATAGGGAGATGGATGAGGGGATTAAAAAGCTGATGCAACAGGATTTCAAAGAGTCAGATTGGTGGAAGATGGGTTTCGGAGATCCCTAGGACTAGGATTGTGGATCTCGAAAGATGAGGCTTGGTGGATTGATTTGGATTGGTGGATCCCTAAAGCTAAGAGTGATGAGTGATTCAAAGAGATACTGATGCATAAGCTGGGGTAGGAGAGACGGATGCTGGATATGGATGCTGGATAATGGAGATGAAGGAAAACCATTGAAGCTTTTTGAGCGGGGGGATACTTCAAAGAGAAGTACCACCATGTAGTTGAGCACTAGATTTGCTATAGGACTATTGGTTAATTGCCAAGGTTACCAAGAACATCAAGGCCTTTTCACCAACCGTCCAAAGAACTGACAAACTAACTCAAAACAAACACGCAAGGATTGCCCCAGCATCACACATGAATCCTAGAGGAAGCAGTGTGGAAACGACACTGAAGAACCCACAAGCAAAAAAGAAAAACAAATGAAAGACTTGATCAAGACCTTACGCTCTAATTGCCCCATTCATAGCATACCATGATATGAAAGATCGTGGCAACCTTGAGGAGGGAACAAGGAGATTGCTTGGAAAAGATACTTCAAGACCCAAAAGGGAAGATCCCAAATCAAAAGAAAGTGAAAATCCAAAAGAGAGCCATTTGCCAAAGAGATGGGTAGGACAAGGTACTAACGGACCAAGATCAAACATGAGGAAAGCTATATCCTACAAGGACCTATCGGAGAGCACCGAAGCTGGTGGATTTGGATGAGTGATGCATCTAGCAAGCTGAACTAAGAAAGATAACACTTTGGTGATAGGAAATCTAGCTAAAGGATGCATTGGAATAGCTAACCAAGATGTGCGATGGGTGCAAGATGGTGATCAAGGACGAACTGACACGAACACTAGATAGATACATTGGTACTAAGCTAAAGAGGATGTACAAGCTGACGGACCAAGATATTTACAAGCTGAAGCTGACCAAGATAGTTACAAGCAGGCAAAAGCTCAGGATGATAGGATAGCAGGATGGTTCAATGTTGTGCAAGATGCGAAAGCTAATGGTGGGGTGATAGAAAAAGATATGGATTTGGCAGGATGCATCCAATGATGATGAGAGATTTTGTGACCAAGGATAGCTAGAGGAGCAGGATGAGATGGTTGGATAGGATGGTAGATAGCTAGGATTATGGTGGATATAAAGAGATGACATTGGATTTGCATAAGGATAGCCTAGAGCTAGATACCAATGACAAGGGAGGATGGACAAGACAAGATCTCCAAGGAATATAGTGCCCCCAATCAGAAGATAAAATGCGGAAGGAGGTCTTATGATGGATGTGATAGGATTGAAGCTAGGATGGAAAAAGCTGAAGGGGCTAGGGAGATGGATGATAGCTGAGATGATTGGCTGAAGTTGCATAAGATTAGTGGATGGTGTGAGATGGAAGCTGGAGGATGGAGGATAGGTGGATAGATTGGAAGATGGAGTTGGATGTCAAGAGATGACCAAAAGCATGAGGGTGATAGGCTAAGCTGGGGATGGTGGGATTACGCATGACGCTTGTTTGCCAAGTTTTCATCATGGTACTTGTCCAAGGTGCTTGAATTGCCAAGTTTTCATCATGGTACTTGTCCAAGGCGCTTGAATTGCCAAGTTTTCACCAGTGGATGCTTTATTTTTCTTTACTTTTTTGACTTTTTGACTTTGAACTTAGCTGGAATGATTTTCGCTTTCTTCAGCTATTTTGGCTTTTTTGGGATTTTTCACTGGCTATTGCAATGTTCAATTTTGTTGCTAGTTGTTGGTACACCAGATGTGTGATTTATGCAATATATTGGATTAGATTGGATTGATGGTAGGAGATGGAGGGATGAAATGGTTGGAAAGGAGCATGATATGGGGATGCTTGCAAGAGCAACATTGGCACATGTTGGGATGGGTGTGAAAAGAGCATATGGGGGATAGATGGTAGATGCGGGCGTGATGGAGGATTTGTGGAAGCGTGCTTGGGGATATAGGCACCCAAGATGGAGTTAGGAGATGGGGGACATGAGTCACTAGATGGGGGATTAACAATGGTGGATGCCATTATGCATTGGGTTTCAATTTTTTTCTTGGGGATCCACATGGTTTTGGATTTTCTTTTCATAGGCTTTTGCATTGTTTTGCATTCTTTGATTGGATTTTGCCTTTTTGGAGTATGTCTTTTAGAATAGACATATGATTGCCTAGGATGTGGATTTTTAGCTTTATGCATTTTGAAGTTGGCATTCACATTGCTGTGGTAAGCTTTGGGAAGATGTTTAGGAGAAGCTTTGTGAGATGGAGAGGATATGAAAGAGCATGTAGAGGGATGATGATGGATGATGTGCCCTGATATGTGCCTTTGTTGATCTTGCATAGAAATGGATGGAATAGGATTTTTATGATGGCTAATAGGAGGATGGAGGATGGTAGATTTTGGGACATAGGGACCCAAAATGGATTTAGCGGATGAAGGGGGGATATGGTAGGTTGTTTTGGGTTGCAAAGATGGTGGACGGGGGATGACATAAGATTTCTTGAAGGAGTGATGGGAGGCTGGCATGGTGGGCTTGGAGATAGGCTTGGTTTGGGGGTGTGGTGTACCAACACTTTTAGATGGTGAGCCTTTGGATACATATCCAAGACCATGAAATCCTAGATTTTTTTGTGCAATAATAGGCTCTTTTATTCCTTGCTCTTGTGGTCCTAAACCTTGACCTTGATAATGCCATCGATTGAGCATTTGAACAAGCTGAGGAAACTTTTTGCTTGCAGAAAATGGTAGAAGTGATTTATTAGGTGTATTGCAATGGGGAGATACTGTTCTTAATTCTTCTACTGAGAGAGGGCAACTGTGGATGAATGTAAGTGAACCAAGAGGGTAGATTATAGATGGTGGAATAGCTTGGATAGGTGGTAAGATGGAAGCATGGAGTGGGGGAGATGGAAGGATAGGATCTTGATGTAGCTGGTGGGATGACAAGATATCTTGTAGTGGAGGAGATATGGCTTGAGGTTTTGGAGATGGAGGAGATGGTGATTGCACTATGGATGGAAGACATGGTACAATGATATCTTCATTTATGCTTTGGGGGATGTCAACATGCTTTTGGGCAAGATCTTGATAGGATTGGTTTGGAGTGGATGGTGCGATAGGAGGTGAAGGGATGGATTCTTCAAAGGCAGCGGATGGATAGATGGGAGATTCAGTAGTGGAGATGGGTGAGTAGAAGATGGATGCATAAGGGTCATTACGAGAGATTTGGGAAATGCTTGGAGGCGATGTGGATAGGATTTGGAGGGATTTGATAGGTGGTGGGATTTTGATGCTTGCGAGAAGTGGAAGGATTTTAAGCAATTTGATGGATGGTATGGGGATGATAGCTATGGGAGATGGAGGTGATATTATAGATGGGGAAGCTTCATCACTGACTACTTCACATGGTTGGATTAGATGACATGGCTTATCGACTATTGGAGGAAACTTTTCTTGTAATTCCTCTAGGAGATTCCTTGGAGACTCATGTGTCGAAGGTGGAGGTGGATTGACAGAAATAGCTAGTGTGATGGGGGTGGAAGATTGGAAACTTGGTTGATGGGGTGATGGAGGGGAAGCTGGAATATCAGATGGCATGACTAGATAGTTTGGAATAACTCTTGGATTTTGGGGGATGCTTGGGGGAATGTTTCTAAGGCTTTCAATATACCCGTCATAGTCAACAATATTTTCATCATCATTGGAATAGGAGGTGGCGGGAGCAAGGATAATGTGACCAAACACATCATGATAGGATTGGTACTTCATGCTTTGATGATGAGTTTGATGGGGATGGGGTCTTGCATATGGATGAACACGGAAGCTCATGGTTGGATTTGGATTAAGCACAGATTTTGGATTGGCTGATGAAAGATTTCCTAGGGAGAGTCAAAGCTGTATGACAGACCTAAGGAGGATTGGCTGGACATTTTTGGCTTTCTTGTGGATGGAAGACTTCAAGGGCATGCTGTCAAAAAGTGAGTTTTTCTTTCCTATGCACTGGATTGGTGGAGATTGTGTTAACTTGAGGATAGACTAATGATCCTATGGGCATGACACGATATTGGCCACTTGTGGATCCCAACCTTTAGTTCAAGGTGATGAGGGATAACAAATGACAAAGCTAGATTACCCTAGACAAAGCTCTGTCAAAGGGATAACCTTGGTGAGATTGGTTGATTGGTCGGATTGATTGGATAGCAAATTCTAGCAGAATGACAACAACTCTCTAAAGGCTTGGGTGTGATTTTGGATTGGGTTGCTAGCTGGCTGGGGGGATGATTTGGACAGACTTTGGATTTGGGATTGTTCTAAAGCAAGGAACTAGATAGATTCAGTTGTAGCGGGGGAGCTTGGATGATTTTTTGATGAGGCAGTGACTACACTAAGTATGCCTTGAGTTGGGAGATTTCTGCTTTTCTGGGATTTTGACCAAAATTGGCAAACATTCATTCAACAAATAAAAGATCAAGCAATAGATAGAAACAACCAGATAGAAGTTTTTGATTCTTAGAAAGTGATACTTGCGCCAAGGAGTGTGTATGTTCTACAAATGTTTTGATCAGTCATCTCAAACACATTAACATCCTGGATGGTTGTCTACAAGGTTGACAGTTGGTTTAGCTAAGGAGTCCTCGATATACCCAAGGTACATGAGGCCCAAATCCGTAGATGAGACCAAAAAGATGTCACACAGCCGAGAGGAGCGGTAACCCACTTCTCCTCTTTCACTTCTCAAGGGTATAAAGTTCCTTGAGGCTTAGCCCGAGTGACAAAATCTTGATCCCAAGAGAGGTGTCTTTCGATTCACCTTCTGATTCTTATACTCCGCCAGAACGCTGGAGTTGAGGTCGTCCAAGGGGTGATGAAATCCCCAAGCAGGCCTCCTAAAAAGAAACAAGGTTTTGGATCCTAATCTTATGCACCCAAGATGGCCTCGAAAGACGACAAGGGGAGAGAAGACTTGGATGACCTTGGGCTAAAAAACACACTTGTTCTTTTACCAACTGACGCTTAAGTTTTCTGATCTAGACTTTGCAAGCACTCATGTTTAAGATACAATGTTTATTCCAACTTAAAGCGCCAAAAAAAGTAAATCGATCGAAGAATGAAAATAATAAGAAGAGTTAGGGTCAACAAAAGCAAACTCGCGCGCCCAGAGGCCCTCCACGTCAAGTATCGATTAATTTTCTTTAAGGCATTCAAGATTGAGTGTGAGTTTGTTTTAAGCCCAAAACAAAAGTGTGTGAGATTCGATTTCAAGCGCGCACCCGGAGGCTCTCCACGTTAGTTGTTGTTCAATTTTAGTGCCCAAACTTGAAGTGTGATCGATTTAATCTAGAGTTTTGATCATTTAAGAATTTTGATAAAGTTAAAGCAAACATTCAAAGACCAAGTGAGTGAGTTAGATTGTGGAACATTTAACACCTTTTTCAAGTAGACCCATCCCCATAAATGGCGCTGAGATTGCAACCAATGGTTAATATTTGATGGGTGATTAGAAAAGAGGTGAGTCCAAGGAACTACTCAAATTGATTTTTGCAAATTTGTATTTTAACTTAACAAGGTTTCTTAAATGTCCAAAAATCAAACTTTACCTAGATTGCAAAAAGAGATTTGTTTTGTTCAATTTTTAGAAGCTCCAAATGAAGTGTTTGATATTGCAATGGTTAATTGATCCTTAGAATTCAAGATTGGATTTGTTGTTTTAATCATGCATTCAAGAAAAATTTGATTTTAATCCATGGCATTCAAGAGTGATTTTAGCAACATGCATTCAAAGAAAAGTGGTTAAACATTCAAGTGTTTTCTTTTGAGCATTCAAGATTGAGATTTTGTGTGTTGTTTTAAGAACTTTGAAGTGCTTTGTTTTAACCTTAGATCATTCAAGATTTTGTTTTGGACTCAAAAGTGAAAATGACTCTTTGGACTTTGGTTTTCATTCAAAATTTTATGTTCTAGTTTGCATGTTTTAAGCCCAAAAATGATATTCCTAGATTGTTTTGATGCATGAAAATCCTAAGAAACATTCAAGATTTTGCAATAAGACATTTGTTTGGAACAAATAACAAAGCTTTTAGGACAATTTTTGGCAACCATTTAGGACTCTTAGTTTTCATGAAATTTTTTAAAAGAACTTTAGTGTGCACTTAGTGTTGATTTTGAACCTTTTGAAATAGAATCTTGAAGTTCTTTTTAAATTCCCAAAAATGAAGTGTTCCTAATTTTGCATGAATGCATCTAAAACCTTGATGTTGCAAGGATGCAAATGATTAGATTGGTTTAGTTTCACTTGTTAAAATATTTTTTCTTTTTTGCAAATTGTTAGTTTTTTAATGGATTTAAGTATGATTTGGGGGTTCATTTTAAGCACTAAAAAGAAGTGTGTATGCTTTTGCTTCCTTAACAAAAAAAAAAAATGGCCAAGATCTCCCACAAGAAGAAGAAGAAGAAGTCGATGGAATAAGAAGAATATAGACAAGAAGAGGAAGAATAATCCCAAGTGCTTTCTCCACCTATAAGCTTGAAAAATCTGCAAACACTATGAGATTGACTATGAGTTCCTTTGTCTTCTTCATGCTCATGTAGACCTACAAAACCAATTTATACAATCCTACCAATCACAAAAACAAGAAAAATTAGCCAAAATCAGCAAATGACATACAAAACTTGACTAAAAAAGCTAATGAAGATGACCCATGCGGGGTCCCACCGGGCGTGCCAAAATGTATATGAGAAATGTTAGTATGCTAATAGAAACCAAATTTAAATAAAGCTTCTACAAATTAAACAAAATTCATAAACTTCAAGATAGACTAAGATGAGCTCTTAATTGAGAATATGAGCCATTAATGGGCTCTCTCAATAAGAAGCTCTCTTGTTGAGTAGCTTTGTCTAAATAGATAGGATGTATGCTCAAGCTTTATGCTTCAAAAAGGGCTTCAATGGATGATTGTGGATTTTTGGTGTGGATAGATGGCTTTAGTATGGATTTGGCTCTCAAAATAGCATTATAGCTTTACTTCATGGATTGTGTTATTTTGCAAAGGGGAAGGATCCAATTTATAGGCAAGAGGCTTGAAGGATTGAGGGCTAAGATGCAAGGATGGGAAAAAGATTGCATGAGAGAAGAGCACATGGATTGTGCTTCCTTATAGCCAATCAAGGAGTGACACATGTCACATGGTGAGAGGATGGAGGAAAGGGCAAGGATGAGTCAACAAAGGAGGATCAAGAGATAAAATCTTCATAAAGACCCTCATAATGACTTGTAAGAGCAATAAAAGGGCTTGTAAGAGTCATTTATGACCTAGTGGACTTCATAAAGTTTTATGGTTGAGATATTTTGAGGGTGATGAGAGAAAATTCGACTTGGACTTGATTAGAAATGTTTTAAGCTTGTTTAGGCTTGTGCAAATGATTAGAGGATGGATTAGGATGGTTTAGGATTAGCTTAAGGATAGGCAAGTGGATGGCATTTAATGAGGGTGGGTGAAGGAAGAGATATTTGTTAACTTTGGCTTGGGTTAGTAAGTTTTAACCCATCTTTAGGGAATGTGACAAGGTTAGGAGGGGATTAGGATTAGGTTTAAAGACATCTTCTAGAAGAGTCTAGATTTTGGATGAGGATAAAGACTTTCTAGAATAGTCTAGAATTTCTTAGGATGAGGATGAAGACTTTCTAGAAGAGTCTAGAACTTCTTAGGGTGAGGATAAATTAGATTTTTAGGAAATAAATAAAGTTTTATTTATTTCAAGGGTTTGGGTTGAGGAGATATTTATTAAAACTTTTTTAATAAACATGAGGATTAATATTTAATTTTAATTAAATATTTTGAGTTGGGGTTAGGGGTAGGAAATGATGAGATTAGCCTTTAATCGAAATTAAAGAAGGATTAGAAGATTTTGGAAGAGGTTATTGGTCATAAGGAAATTGGCCAATTTTTGGGAAAAAAATAAATTTTTTATTTATTTTAGGATTTTTGGTCAATTTATTAATTAAATAATTAATAAATAAGGAAATAATGTTTAAATAAGATTTAAATTTTTTTGGGAGGGATTCCTTAATTAAATATTTTTAATTAAGATAAAGGGATTTAATGGCATAAAATTAATTAATTAATTAATTAAATAATTAATTAATAAATGATGATGTCATCAGGACTTTTTCAAAAAATAAAAATAATTTATTTTCTAAAGGTTTTTAGGTGTCTACAGGAACCAAATTACATCTCTGTATCATCATCTCATCAACATGGTCATCAAAGATAAATTGATGAGCATACCTCACAGTGTAATGCTGATAGAATGTGCCAATCTCAGTCAGTGGCTCAAACTGCAATCTAGATGTAGCTAACTACAATCAATCACTAACCAAGTTGGAACTGACTACTACCTCTGACGAGATCGCCAAGGGAGTAGTATTACTAGCATGAACCATGCCAACTACCGGTTCACCAACATCACACATGATCTTTGATACAACATCTCTAGTCTTCGTGCTATCAATACTAGAGGCCACCACCATGTCAGGCATACTACAACAATCTACTACAACACCAAGCTCAACTGAACTTGACTCTAGTGGGAACAAACCTGATATGCCAATGTTAGTATCAAGGATTGATGCATCCCCATCTCCACTATCTTTGACAATCTCAACCATGGACATCCTTAAATCACCAGACACCACAGCTTGTGACTGTACAAAATCTGGTAAAGACAACAATTACTCTAACTCCACGGTCACCTTAGCCAAATGAAACTGTGACTCCTTGAAAGCTAACTATGTACTCTCAAGAATCTCAAAATTCACCTCGATCTGCTGAGTAAGCTCACTCACCTCATCTTCCTTGGCCAATAATGCATCGTATAAGATAATCTCTATCGGCTACCAACTACATATAATTTTGTCTTAGAATCTGGATAGCCTCCCATAAAGAGTGGAACTCTGTCAAGGAAAGATAACTACCTCCTTGCTCATCACTAGTAGGAGAACACCATCCATAAGCTACTACCAATTGACGAGCAGCATGAAAATGCTGGCAAGCTATAGCAATGTCTCACTCATTAACTCTCAACTGACTAGACACATGATGGCACTGGTTAGACTATCTCCTACAAACCTCCTCTGACATACTATCAAAGGGATTATCCTCAAAGTTACTGGTCTCTAGAGTATTACCAACCATATCCTGCGAATCAACTCCAAAGCTCATATCAACATACGGAGTATCAAAAATTGTAGCACTGCTATCCAACTCCTCTGTACCAAAAGAAACTGCCAAGGAAACTAAGTCTTCAAAACTACCCACTACATCCTCCTGGATGTCATCAAGGCCAATATGATCCTAGGACTCATCTGTACACACTGCCAAATATGAAATATCATCAACACATTCTAGCAAGAATGGTCAACTAGATATATGAACAAAGCCCACCACCCGTGTATAAAAACTAATACCAACATTGGACAAGCTACTGGCACAAGAAAGGACAACACCGTGCAATCTGCTAATCAAATCCATGATAGCACCCAAATAATCACTATCTGACATTGTCCCTATATCCTGGAATTGAATGCAAGATGAACTCACAACATTATCAATGAACACCTATGATTTACATGCTGCAGAAAGTTGAGTATCAGGAGTGCAAGATGAAACTAAACTTAACTCCATGCCATGCTTATCCCCATGTCTCTCCTAGTCCTGTAATGCCAATGGAGTATTCACCAAAGAAGATCGAGTGTCCTCAAGCTCACAAGAAAGCCTGTCAACTTCCTCCTCCTTCCTCCTCAAGGCATTTAAATAGTCTTTGACAAAGCTAAGAAGATGGTCACGATCTGATAGAAGATGTAAATAACTCAACTTCATCATTCCCATTCCTTCCCTAATCACCTGTAAGTCAACACAAGAAGACTTTGCCTGAACTCCCTTATGTCTACCCTGTAACTGAATCATTCAAATGTGATCCTCTATCATATGTTGCATCTTGTCATGATGAGATAATGAAGTCACAATACTATCTTCGCTCACCTTCAGCTGGCTAGAAAAATCACGTGAAGTACTACTAGCCTCAACCTCATTTGACGAAGCATCTAACTGAGCTTGGTACTCTCTCTCAGTAAAGTCATGAATGCTCAATGTCTGCTCATCTTTACTAGGTATCTCACCATCATGCACGAAAGCATCCTCATAATCATCATCTAAACCCACTACGCTGTAGTCACTGCCTATTGGAACCAAACCATCCTGAGTACCTAAGACATCACCCTTTGGCAACCTGTATACAACTATCTCAACTTGAGTATCAAGTTGACAGTTACTATCCATCAACGTAATATCCATTCCCACTACCTTTTGAAGTATTGTGTGCCCAACATCTTCCTCCAAGCTAGTCTAATTTTTGTCCTCCCTAGATTTAGCTATATGCTAGTCACCAACTGTTGCAAACTCCTTGTAGAGGTTTCTAGATACCTCACTTGTAGAGACCCCTTGTTCCTCTTTCTCTTTGTTTTGTGATGTAGTCCTCTTAAACATGGAAACCATCAATTCATTCATCCAATTCTAACTTTCATCCAACCTTTTCAAATTTTGTTTAAGCTTCTTCATATCCTTGTCCCACTACTTTTGGGTACTTGAAGTAAACATGATTAAATAACTGATTCAATGTCTGATCTACCCAACAGGATGGTAGGTCAATAGCTCTGATACCACTATAATAACCCCAATAGGTTATAACTTCTTCAAGCACCAAAAATCTTTATACTTCAGTGGTTTGACATTTCATCAAACACTTTGCAAGCAAGCTTTGATACCACTATAATGACCCTTAATAGGCTATAACTTCTTCAATCACAAAAAATCTTTATACCTCAGTTGTTTGACATTTCATCAAATACTTTGCAAGCAAGGGTCATCTGACGGATATAACTTTTCAGATTGTTGCAGTGATTCTTGTTTGGATTTGCCTCAAAGAAAATGCTTACAAAAGACTCCAAATTGTCTAATCAATGACCTAACATAAATATACAACTAATTTTGGCAATAGTGAATGCATATATAAGTTCTAATCATGAAAATGATCACCTACATCCAATTGGTATTTTAACAAATAGTTGGTATGCAACTAACTGACTCATAAGAAATGATATATTAACACTCAAAGACAACTATTAATGACCAACAATTGTATCTCCTTGATTGAGAATGAGTATCCAATATAATATTCATACTAAGTTAGCTAAGACTCTTAGCATTTACAAAGATATCAAAATATGTTGATTGTTGGTAAAGTAATATGCACCTACAACTGCCAATGAAAACTGATGCAAAACTAAATATCTAACTTCAATACTCCCCTACAATAGTACACTAATCAGATGCATGATTAAATACAACTAAAGCCATGGATTATTGATACCATTGTGAGAAATGCAACAATGAATGATGTATCTATTATTGAATGATAGGTCTGATATAAAACGACAATTACAACAACACCCTATAGTGAAAGTCAACTATGAAAAATACACATCACACCTGGTATATGAAGTTACCTTAGAAAATAGATGAATTGCAATACCACTGAATAGAAAATAACCTCCTCAAGTGCCCAAGTTGTGCCTCTTTAGCTGCTGCCCCTGTTGCTTGCTTTTTTTCTGATTTGCTTTTTCCAAATTTGCTTTTTCGTTTTGCTTTTTTCGAACTATTTTTTTAGATTTCTTTTTTCGAAGCTGCTTTTTTAGATTGCCTTTTTGACCTTTTTTTTTCGGTTTTTCTTTTTCGGCCTACTTTTTTTGGATTGCTTTTTTTGGTGTTTCTTTTTTGGCTTGCATTTTTTGGACTACTTTTTTTTTTGGTTTTGCTTTTTCGGCTTGCTTTTTTCGGACTGCTTTTTTTTCAATTTTTCTTTTTTGGCTTGCTTTTTTTCGGACTACTTTTTTAGCCTGTGAACCTGCTAGAAATGACCTCCAATAATTTTGGCCCTGCTAAACTTGCCTCCTGAAATGCTGAATTGCTGAAAATGGCCTTAGGTCCAATGATGCCCTAACTGAAGTGACTGAAGTATCTGTTGACATAAAGTTATTTGTCATTAGTGACAACACTTTTTCATAGTATTAACCGAGTTCAGTCGGTTAACCAAAAACTCAGCATTAACCGAGTTCGGTCGGTTAACATAAAACTCAATATTAACCGAGTAAAGACGGATGCAGTGTTAACCGAGTTAGGTCGGTTAATATAGGACCCAGTGTTAACCGAGCTCAGTCGGTAAACAAAGAAGTTTGTTCTACCGAGTTTGTTTTGCTATTTGGCCGACTCAGTTAAATTTTGTCTATTTTTGTTCAGCCGACCATTGCATGTAATTTTAACCTGGATGGTATATATATGTAATGTATTGTATCATTCTAAGGATATGTATGTGTGTGATGTATATGAAATATGTGAAGAATGTGTGCGAAAGCATGTAAGCTGAATTTTGAAGGTTTTCAGCAAGGTCAGCATTGGAGCAGAAATGTTTTATCTGTCATATCAAGGACAATCAGAGCATAGCGGATCTTATCAGCAATCAGTTGTATTCAGATCCACTGTTTCATTCTAACAGGTGAATCAGTTTTTATAAATCCTTTAACAGGGTAGACTTAACAGTCTTTGTACTAAATCTCCTAACAGAGTGCATACTTATGAAGTATGTTTCAAATCCTTTAACAAGGTGGATATAACAATCCTTTATGCTCCTAACAGGGCAGATCACCAGAAGTGATCATTGTATGCCTTAACCGGCTAACTTCCTACTGTAGTAAAGAAGATTTGTGGGTTTTATCCCCACCCCAGTTTTACTTTCTATTTTGGAAAGTTTCTGGGTCACCAAAATCTCTGTGCTTATGTGTTATGAATGTCTTCATACTGCAGATTAGATGATTAAATATTTTACTGGTTAATATGAATTGATTTAAAGATTTTAAGTTTACTAATTCACCCCTCCCCTCTCAGTAAACTGTTATATCTTGAATATTTCCAACAATTGGTATCAGAGCTAACTTGGTTCTCAGGAAACAGCTTGATAGCTTGAGCAAAGATCAAAGTCAATGGAGATATTCAGATTGGAGAAAGTTATAGAAAATGAAAAGTTAGATTTCGAAATGGCCATGGTTCAACTTAAAGAAGCAAAGGAACATCTCTCTCAATCCCTAAAAAGAAGAAAGGATCTTGCAAAACAAATGAATGATCATCAGTATGTTGAAGTGAAGATTGAAGACCTGTTACCATCAAGCAATTCAGAAGAAGCTGACCAAGTAATCAAAGAACTTCTAGAAAAGAATGGATCTCTGCAAGAAGAAGTAAGAAAGCTTAAGAGAGAACAAGAAATACAGTCAATCAGGCTATGTGAAGCTTTGGATCAAAGAAACAAAGCACAAGAAGAACTGGAAGATAGAAGTCATGAAATTCACAATCAAAATCATCAGTATGAAGATCTCATAGACCAACTCACCAATGCAAATGAAGAAACCAGGATTCTCAGAGCACAAAATGAAAGAATAAGGAATGATTTGAACATTGAAAAGCAAATCAATGAAAGTCTACAGAATGACTTGAGATCAGAAAGACAAATCAATGAAAGCTTGAAAAATGACCTAATCTCTGAAAGGCAAGTCAATGAAAGGATGATGAAATCTCAGGTAGACGTAAATCAATTGAATGAGCAGAATCTTCAAAGACAAACAAGCAAAGCTGGTCTTGGATACAAGGAAACTGGTGAATCCTCCAAGCAAGGTGAACAAAGGAATAAAAGATCCACTTGTAATCATTGTGGCAAGATAGGTCATACATCAAACAAATGCTGGAGCAATGGGAAAGCAAAATTCAATGGTAAGTGCTTCAACTGCAATCAGCATGGTCACAAGGCAAATGAGTGTAAAGAAAACCCAAAATTTGAAGGCAATTGTTACAAATGCAAAAAGCATGGTCACAAGGCATTCTAGTGCAAATCCAAATCATTCAATCCAGCTGAACAACTTGTCAAAGCCATATTCGGATGGGACTACAACACCTGGTGCAGATGTCACTATTGTGGAGAGTATGGACATACTGGCATAAATTGTGCCAGACATCACCTAAGAAAAAAAGACACAACTGTAAGGTGCTATACATGTACAGAACTTGGTCATATAGCCAAAAATTGCATGAATATCAAAAGAATTGAAGATGAAAAGAAAATCAAAGCAGATAACATTCGAAAGCAAATGAAGCAGCAATGGATTCCAAAATCTACCGAACAAGATAAGTCAGAAAGGAGTGTCACTCAAGAGGTGGGTGACTCTACCATTTCCAATTAGTATTCATAAAAAAAAAACAACATTGGAACTGTATCTTCCAAGATTTATCCTATGCAGCTCCAAAAGAATAAGATGGATCAAATTAGTATTATAGATACACTCTGACTCCAGGATGGTTCAATACTTTACCAAGTTTGATTGGATGTAACAAAGCTTCATTAACCGAGTAGCAGCTACCGAGTTGAGTCGGTAAGAGACTTTGCCGAGTTCGGTCGGTCACAACTAAGTTTCATTAACCATGTTGTGTCAACCGAGCAAGGTCGGTTCGTGACCTAACCGAATAAGGTCGGTACTTCAATATTTTCTTTCGATCACCGAGTTGATAATATCTACCGAGCTAGTGGATGACAACCTGTCATTTCTTCTGCCATCGTACCAAAACATTTATGGAAAATTTGTTATCAAAAGGGGCAAAATTTGATCTAAATTTTTACTGCAAACAAAGAGCTAAGATATTTTTTTTGCAAATTCAGAGCGAGCTTAAGACATTTCCGAGCGAATTTTTCAAAAGAGCAAAAGAATCAATTCAGAATTATTTTTTCTACACCTACCAAGTAACAATGGCATCCGGAAGTGGAAGCTCTAAGACTAAGAAAGGCTCAGAAATGCTGATTAGAGGAGAGGAATGGAAGGCGCCGAACTTCAAATTAGCACCAGCTGTTGCAGAATCACTGGACCCCAATGGTGCCCAATCTCAAATTATTTCAAAGGTACTTCTTGTCAATGATATAAGATCTCATTTTAAATGCTCTATTCAAGAACTTGGAAACCTAGAAATTGATAATGCCCTAGGTGAAATGAGCATAGATGGAAACCTAAAACCCAAACATAAGCATCTTGAAACAAAAGGGTTAACCCACATTTCGCACTTGCCAAGGAAATTTCAAGTTAAATGGGTTAGGTATGTACTCAGTCGAGTTCACAATGGCCAATTGTGGTTAGAACAACCAGTGCTCATCACAAAGAATATGATTAACATAATTACTGGACTCCCCATGCTGAGCAAAGCCAAGGATACCAAAACCCTAGGTCGGGAGGAATTGCAGAAACTGACCCAAGCAGAATGGGATGGTAGGGGACTTAAGCTAAATACTGTAGCTGACATCGAATTGAAATTTGGCATTCACGTCATTGCTCACAAAATCTATAGTTCAAGCCGTCCAAACAGTGTACCCTGTGAAGCTGTGGATCTGGCATACAAAATAGTGAAGAAGAATTTAGAATTTGATTTATCAGAATTACTTTTATCCCAATTCAATAAGAATATGGAAAGCATTAGAACCTCCAAGAACAATCCCTACAAATTTGGTTCGCTTTTGATTTGTTTATTCTTCTATATTCAGAAATCTTTTCCATCAAAGGGATCAGTGGTATGGAAAAAAGATATACCAATTCTTTATCAGATAAACAAGTTCATTACAGAACTAGGTGAAAATTTTGATATTATTCTGGATAACTATTTTGAACAATTCAAGGAAAAGATGAATCATAGGTTCCGAATTCCACCCAAACTGGTTGAAGAATACAAAGAAGACATATGCTTCATGGTAGATTGCGACAAGGTATACATTCAGGCAGCCAGACCTCGAGTAGCATGGGTGAAACCTCTTCCCTATGAGGTAAAAATTGACAAAGCCAGGGATATCATAGAAGCACTGGTGAATGAACCAGTAGACCCGAGGCAACCAATTTTTGGAACATATGATCAAGCTAAGGCCAGAATTGAGCTCCAAATTAAAATTCCTCAGGCCATTAGCAAAGGAAAGAGAAGGATAACCCAACTAATAACAGAAGGCAAAGGAGAAGAAGAAGAAGAAGAAGAGGAAACCGAGTCAGACAAGGAAAAGGAGCCTCAACAAAAGAAAGGCAAGGTGATCATCACCAAACCTAAAAGACAAACCTCTGCAGTCTTCTCCAGGAGAACAAGACAAGGAAAGAAAGAACCTGTACTTCTTAAGCCTCCACTCACATTTGAAGATAGAATGAAGTAGTTAGAAGCAGGTGCTAGCTTCACAAACTTCAAAGCATTGAAGTTTGAAACCAGAACAGAACAAGAAAAGATGCAGATTGAGGAACTGGTACTGAACAAGATGGGTAAATGGAAATACTCACCGGACCAGATAGCCTCCCAGATCTCCAAAGAACTATTGGAGAGGTTGCAAATCAGATGGGAAGCTGCAACCAAGACTGTAAAAGACATCTATGAGCAGACACTGAAGAATCTCCTGCCGAGTTTCACTAATGCTGAAGTGAAAGCATCACTGAAAGATCACGAAGGCAACATGATGATTAGATTCCACACCTGTTTGATACTTGTCAAAGACATTGAGCATGTGGTAAATGATGCAACAAACATGTGGAAAAACATCTATCATCTACACAAATCCAGTGATGATACTTTTGAAATCAAGGACACTGACAACAGTGATGATGATGAAGATGTTGATGATATTGAAGATATTCTAGAGGATCTTCATTCAATCTTGTTAGAAGTGGAAGAAGAGGCTAAGAGAGAATTAGAGGAAGAAGAAGCTGAAAAAGAAATGGAAGAGAAAGAAGATGAACAAGCAAAGGTGGAAGAAGATCCAGTTGCACCTGAAATCATTACATCTCCTCCACACTCTTTAGTTACATCAACTATGGAAATAGCTTCCACTGGTAAGTCCTCTCAACTCCATGTACCATCTATGCAAGTGCCAATCACTTCATTAACTGAGCTGTAGCCACCTTCATTAACCGAGTCTCCATCAGTCTCTGCAGTAAGTTCATCATGCACATCAACCTCTACTGCAGAATGTATAATAAATGTACCTACAAATACTACAATTTTGACCTCTCTTAATCAAATTTTGGCAACTAGTAGCTCTTCCACTCCATCCTGTACAGCAACATCAATTTTTGATACCATTTGCACATCTCTTAGTCTTCCTTTACATAGTCCTATTCCAGTCTTATCAGCCAACCCTGCCTCATCAACTATAGTCTCAGTTCACAAGGGTCAAGATGAAGTCTTTGCTGGAAAAGCAAAAAGATACATGTTTTCCAGCAAGACACTAGATGAGGAAATTGATTTAGATAAAGACATTATTCTTCCTAAAATAGATCTTGATACAGCATCCGTTGATGAAATGAGAATGCTCAGTCAGCTATTAGAGTAGAAGGCTAGGCAGAAACAGCTACGGCATGAAAGGGATCTGGAATATAGCATCATTGAGAGTGCCAAAAATATTATAACAGAGGCTATAGGTGTTGAAGTAGATTCTACTCAACACATTTTGATTCAGTTGGAAGAGGCTGTAAAAAAATTCAATGAGGATACCTCCGGCCAAGAAAAATTGATTGAAAAAGCAGAGAAGAAATTTGACAATAAAGTGCTTGAGCACATTGCTCAGCATATTGCATTAAATCAGGTAGAATTGTCTACAATTTTGAATAATTTTGAGAATTCTTTTAATAATGTAACTTCATTTTTTGGAAAACTCTGTGATGTTACTAAGTATACCAAGGATATAAAGGAAAAGTTGAATAAAATTGATGAGGATATGAAGGTTAGTGCCCAAGTGCTGCAATCTGACCTCAGTACAAGTTCATCCCATCATCATAAAATAAGATTTTTGTCGGAGAAACAGGCAGAATTTCTGAGAGAGGAAGCAAGAATCAGGTCTACTATCATATATATCCAGAATATGATTCTTCCTGTCATGACTTCAATGCAAAAGCATATTGCTCATTCCAGAACATTGATTCATGACAACAATTTCTCAGTTGCAGATCATATGATTGAACTTTCTGCAGAAATTCATATTGCACTCTCCTCTAGCAAAATTTTGCAAGAAAATTGGGATAAGACTTTGGCTCTTATTCTCAAGGTACATTCAGAATTTCTTTCTCATTTTGAAATCTCAGTATAAATATATGTTATTTGGCATTATTGTCAAAAAGGGGGAGACAGAACACAGAACTTCAGAACTTCAGAGCTATCCGTGCAAAGAAATATGTATTGATCTGTAAATACTGTGCATATTGTATGGGGGAGACATACATCTAATAAGATCTACAATTTTGGAAACTTTCTAAAATGTATGGACATAAACTTTGATACATAATTGTTTTTGTCACTAATGCCAAAGGGGGAGATTGTTGACATAAAGTTATTTGTCATTAGTGACAACACTTTTTCACAGTATTAACCGAGTTCAGTCGGTTAACCAAAAACTCAGTATTAATCGAGTTCGGTCGGTTAACATAAAACTCAATATTAACCGAGTAAAGATGGATGCAGTGTTAACCGAGTTAGGTCGGTTAATATAGGACCCAGTGTTAACCGAGCTCAGTTGGTAAACAAAGAAGTTTGTTCTACCGAGTTTGTTTTGCTATTTGGCTGACTCAGTTAAATTTTGTCTATTTTTGTTCAGCGGACCATTGCATGTAATTTTAACCTGGATGGTATATATATGTAATGTATTGTATCATTCTAAGGATATGTATGTGTGTGATGTATATGAAATATGTGAAGAATGTGTAAGAAAGCATGTAAGCTGAATTTTGAAGGTTTTCAGCAAGGTCAGCATTGGAGCAGAAATGTTTTATCTGTCATATCAAGGACAATCAGAGCATAGCGGATCTTATCAGCAATCAGTTGTATTCAGATCCACTGTTTCATTCTAACAGGTGAATCAGTTTTTATAAATCCTTTAACAGGGTAGACTTAATAGTCTTTGTACTAAATCTCCTAACAGAGTGCATACTTATGAAGTATGTTTCAAATCCTTTAACAAGGTGGATATAACAATCCTTTATGCTCCTAATAGGGCAGATCACCAGAAGTGATCATTGTATGCCTTAACCGGCTAACTTCCTACTGCAGTAAAGAAGATTTGTGGGTTTCATCCCCACCCTAGTTTTACTTTCTATTTTGGAAGGTTTCTGGGTCACCAAAATCTCTGTGCTTATGTGTTATGAATGTCTTCATACTGCAGATTAGATGATTAAATATTTTACTGGTTAATATGAATTGATTTAAAGATTTTAAGTTTACTGATTCACCCCTCCCCTCTCAGTAAACTGTTATATCTTGAATATTTCCAACAGTATCACCTCCAAATGTCCAACCCTTTAGAAGATATCTCACTTCCTTAGTTATGCTAATTCAAGGGAGTTTTCATTCCCAAAGATCAACTGACTATCTAAAACCACTTGTGATGCAGGAGCATCCAGAGGTATAAGGGAAATCCCGTGTCACCCAAAAAAATGTACTTAGACTTAGTTTCTATTTCATGTCTTTACATTTTTGGATACCCATTTGGGTCAAATGAAGGTTCCAACTCTCACAGTTCAACTATCAGTGTGCTAGAAAATCCCAAAAATATAGGAGCATGCAATTTGGCCATCATTTTGGTGACCTAGAAGGTGTGAATTGGCCAGATGAATGTAATTGTGATTTAGAGCATTCTAGAAAAAGAATCAAGTCAAAAGGCCCCACGATTTGAAAGTTATTGCAATTTTTCATGTTTTGGAGACCTCCTAAGAATGCTTCAAAGTCAGGTTAGGGGCATTAAATGACCTCAAAAATGGTTGAAAAATGGGGGACAAGCAAAGCTTTTCGATAGGGCTATAGAGCGCTTTGAGAGCTTTCCAAAAATGTAAATAGTTCGTCAATCAGAGCTACGGTTCAAAAGTTATGCCTCCCGAAAGTTTGGTTACCGTTTCTAGATTCTTCTAGATTTGCGCCAACTTCTACCACAACTTTCAGAACCTTCTATTTGGTTGGTGGATGCCTACTAGCAGTTTCTAGAATGTACTCCTAGCCCTTAACCCTCCAGAGTCTATTTAAGGAGAATTCTAGCATTGTAAAAGGCAGTTTGAAGTGGAGTTTGAGAGGAGGTACTGAAAGGAGAAATTATCTCCAGATTTATGCTATTGTAAGCCCTTAGGGCATGTTTTGAAGTTTATTTTCCTATACTGTTGTACTAGCTTATTTTCTTAGTTTATATAATTTTCCCTTTTCTGTTGTGTCCATTTTGTCTTGGGTTGTGTCCTCATCAACTTGGCTCCACAATAGACTATGTGACTGAATCACAATTTGATGTCAAGAGAGAAATAAACAACTGGATGATTAGAATGAAGCCTGGGGTGCATATTTTTTCTTTTTCTCCACTTTCTCTTGAAACTTCTAGAACATTATTTTATTTTATCTATTAAGTGACTATAAAAAATATTTTATAATTCAAGTCACTTTATTAAATTAATTAAATATAAAGTTACCTTTTAATATCTATTTATTTGATAACTTTGTAAATAATTAACTTAATATCACTTATTTATTTAATTAAAATAATTAATTAGTCATCCTCATAAAATATTCATTATTTTGGACAACCTAATTAATTAAATTAATTAAATCAAATTGCCTCCAAAATGGGGACATGACATATCCATTCAAATCTTCATTGAATTTCTAGACTACCTTTGCTAACTGAATCAAAATTGGTTGAGAAGTATCACCCTTTGTGTTTAGTGCCTATGCTAGGATATTCCTTGCATCTTCAATTTCTTAAAATTATTTATTTCTTTCTTTTCTAAGACTTTGTTGCTTAGCTTTGTTCTAAAGTAGCTCTGTAATTATATGAATTTGATTAGGATTTAGATTGGAGATATCCCAATCTAGAATAACAATCTCTTCATCAAGATTAATTTTTGTTCTTTCTATTTTATTTTAATCAAAAAATTTGTGCTTGGTTGAGGCTTGGTCTCAACTATCCTTGCACTTGTTATTTTCATGCTAGGAATGTAAACAATGTCAGAAATAGTAGGACTAGCTAAAAATGTAGATACTAAACTTATTGATGGAATACCTTGTGTAAGAAAAAATTATGTAGGAGGAAGTGTTGTTTACTCAGTAGAAGAAGTTCTTGTCACTTCTATCAATGAAGTATTGAGCTGAATAGTTGAGTACTTGCACTTACAATGTTTGTCATAGTCAATTCTATAGTAGCTTTCTTTGGGCTTGATGTTTTCAATGTTTCAGTCAGTGAATGAGGA
Organism: Cupressus sempervirens; assembly: GCA_028749045.1. Lineage (NCBI taxonomy): Eukaryota > Viridiplantae > Streptophyta > Pinopsida > Cupressales > Cupressaceae > Cupressus > Cupressus sempervirens. The sequence goes on from CM053786.1 coordinate 201,951,226, forward strand.
AGTGAGGCTATGACCACTATAAAAATTTCAATCAAAGATAACAATGTGTGCTTTCTCCCATTGAACCAAAGAGTATATTGATTCAATCTTCCATCATGCACAACAATCCATAGGCATAATATCACAAAAAAATTCACCAAAGTAATGTCTAGTCTTGAATTTCATAATGCATTATTCACTTACCAATAGCTTATGCCTATCCTTGATCCATAAAACTTGATAGGGTTTTAGGTGCTTTACCCTCTGTAACTACAACTTTGTAACCAACTCTTCTAATGCAAACTTATTGAACTTCCATTATCAATAATCACTTTGCAATATTTTCTAGCCATCTTACATATAGTTTTGAAAAGACATCTTCTTAGATTAGGTTCCACATCACTTTTCTTATTACATAAAGTTATGTTCACAATTAGATTTTCTCCTGCTTCAGGTCCATTTGATGAATTCTTAGTGTCTCCTTGAATCACAACATTTATGTTAGCTTTCTCATTTTTAGAGGATCTACATTCAAAATATATATTCCCTTCTTTACCACATCTAGAAAAATACCATGAAAAAAACCTCTAGAATAAGAATTAGCTCTTCTTTAGTAAGAAATAGTACCTTCTTGATAGGAATTTCCACCTCTCCATTCAGCCTTGCCTTTGTCATCACTTTTCCATATATATTTGCCTTTATCTTGCACAAAATTGCCTGATCTATCACCTTTTCTATAAGACCTACATGTGCATCTCTGAAATCTATCACATCTAGCTTTTTGTCTTTGTTCATGCTTCTTTATCAAGATTTACTGAGCTTTCAAGGCATATTGATATGGTTCTTCTAGAATTTCCAATTTTACAAAACTTATTTCATCTTAAATTCTAGATTTCAATCCATTTTGATAACTGGTAATTTTCTCAACATCATCATCTACATGCCTAGAACTTATGTGCAATCTATAGAATTCCTCAATATAATCCTTGACAATGATGTCTCTTTATCTCAAATTTTGCATCTTTCACAACAAGCTAACTTCGTAAACACTAGGAAGGAACCTTTTTTTTCATGTTGTTCACCATTTTCATCCATGTCTTGATCTTCCCATTTCCTCTCCTTTGTCTATCAGTTTGTAAATGTTCTCACCATAGTGAGACATGACCTTTCAACCTATTAACTACAATTTTCACTTTCCTATTATCAGAAGTGATTTCAAATTCAAAGAACTTCTTCATACCAAAGTTTTGAAAATAGTTGATCAATTGTATGTTGTCTTAGATGTTACAAAAAATGTCATATCTTTACTAGTCTATATCTCTCGATCTCACTCAAGCAATGAAGATGGTTTCATGTGTCTAATAAGTATTCCAATGTTTACAAAGTTTAGAAGATAGTATCTACTGAGTTCACTTGGGCACCAAAGGAAAGTGTATCTACTGAGTTCACTTGGGCACCAAAGGACAGTTCACAGAAGTTAAATGTTAATTGACCTTATTCAGTTAACAAAGGAAAGTTGGCATGGAACCACTGTTAATGAAGCTCACTTAGTTACAAAAGGAAGTTTACAAAGTTTTAGTGTTAACCAAGCTCACTTAATTAACATAGGAAAATAATTTTAGAGTTAGTATCTACTAAGTTGGGGCAGTGAACAAAGGATTTTCTTTGTTTCGACATATTGGGTTTATCAGATTTGTCCATTGGTTCTAGCTGACTAAAGAGATGAATATTAATTATTTTATGTTGCATTCAAGTTGAATTAACAATGTATATGATATAAGTAAAAGGTCAAGCTGAGGATTGAAAAATGTGAGAATGTGTGGAAGATAAGAAGATTCTTAGAGGAAACAAATTGGAAGGATAAGCTTAATATCCTTGTTTTTCTACAAATATTAATTTGATTAGGAAGGATCGAGTATTCAAGCTAGAATTGAGATATGATCAGTAAAGATAGTTGCATCAGAAATCACATCAAGTCATTGTTACTCTCTAACCATTTTACTTGTCAATAAAATCTCTTGACAGAGTTAGCCTAACAACTACTTGCAAATCCTCTAACAATGTGTCATTTCTAGATTGAAGTGTCTAGAGAGCTCTAAAAAGGCCACTCCTAATAGGGTGATTAAATATTTTAATAGGGTCACACCTAATTGTGTGTTTTGTAACCTTTAACAAAGTTGGCTCCAAATAGGACTCACTTTGAAATAGGTAAAAATAATAACTTGTTGTAATTGGTAGTTTTTCCCACATTGGGTTTCCATGTTAAATCTTGGTGTCGCTTGAGTTTATGCTATTTCTTTTACGTGTATGAAACTAAGTTAATTAAGGTTGATCACACCTATTATCATAAGATCTAAAAGTTTAGTATTTATTGAGTTATAGTTGCTATTTTGATACTTGGCAAGTAATAATAGATTATTATGTTAACCGAGTTCCTCTATGTTAACTGAGTGGCAATAGTAATTGAGTTTCAAAAAAGTTTATGTTTTTATTTGTATTGACATCTAAAGGATTTGAGTTTTATTTTAGTGGCAATTGATTTACCCCTCCCCTCTCTATTACTCCTCTTGGACCTAAGCTAAAGATCAAGATGTCTTATAGAAGAGAGATTCCCAAGTTGAACAAAGAAAACTTGGAGGCATGGCATGAACTTATGAAGCTACATCTGGCAACCATTAGTGACTCGGGTCTAAAATATTCAAATGAAAAGTATGTGGAGCCTACTAGAATATTAATTGTGGAAGAAATTAATGTAAAGAAAAATTGTAACATAATGATGATTGAGATTGCATCTACCCTTAATTATGTTGAATTGTATGAAGTCAAAGATTGTGCTACTACTCATGACATGTGTGTCAAGATAAAATATATTTATAAAGGTGATGATAATGTAAGGAAAGCCAAAGTATAAAGCTTAAGAGGTTAGTTTGATTAGATGAAGATTAGAGAGGATGAAAACATTGCAAAATATAGTTAAAGAATCAAAGCTAGTGTTAGTGCAATCCGAGCCTCTATAGGAAAAATTGATGATGTTAGATTTTTTAGCAAGGTACTCATAAATCTTATTCCTATCTATACATTTAGAGGATCAGTTGTCTAGGAAATGAGATGTAAACCCAAGAATGACATAACTTTTGATGGACTAGTGGGAAGATTGACAGGTTTTGGGTTGGATAACTATTACAATTGTGTTCCTAACTCTAGAAGCATTGAGTCTTCATTTGAAGCTAAGATTTCATTCAAAAAAAGGGTGTAAAATCTAAAAGAAAATAATATAAAAGTGAAGAAGAAGATATTCTGATAGTGATCTTGAAGTCATTGAATCTCTTCTTGCAAGAAGATAGCCCAAAGGCAAAGGAAAGTATAAAGGTAAAATTCCTTTAATCCATTTTTCTTGTGAAGAAGTTGGTTACATTTTTGCAAGGTGTGTCCAAATAGAGAAGGCAATGAACTAAAGAAAAGAAACAAGTACAAAGGCAAGAAGGATAAAAAAACTACAAAGACTACACAGATAAATCTAAGAATTCATGTTTCATGGTTAAAGATTCTAACATTAATGATGATGGTGAAATGATTTATATTTCTATAAAAGATGATGAAGATGATGAAGATGGCACCAGTTCTCATGTTAGTAATAATGATACATGGATTATTGATAGTGGTTGTTCTCACCATATGAATTGTGATAAAACAAGATTTGAACATATAGAACACTATAATGGTGGGAGTGTCATATTTGAAAATAATGAACCTTGTTGCATAAAAGCAAAAGGTTGTATTTAACTATCTAATGAACTCAAATGTGAGAATTCCTTCTGGGTTGAAGGACTGAAGCATAATCTACTGAGTGTGGCACAATTGAATAATATTGGGTTCAAAGAAGAATTCATGAATGGGAAGGCCAAGATGCTAGATGAAAAAGAAAATCTAGTTGAGTCTAGTAATCAAACAAAAGGTAATTTATTCTACCTAGATCTAAGTGAAAGTTCATATTTCATTGCTTAAGTAAAAGAAAGCTAGTTATGGAACAAAAGACTATGTCTTGTGAACTTTGATAACCTAATCAAGATAAGAAAAAATAAAAGAGTGAGAGGTATTCCTAGTCTAAGGAAACTTGATAAGGGCATGTGCAAAATCTATCAAATTGGAAATATGTGAAAGACAAATTTCAAAAGAAAGAACTATCATTCTGAAGAAGTCTCAGAGCTTGTTCAGATGAACCTTTGTGGACCTATTGGTATAGAGAGAAAAAGTGGAGATATATATTTCATTTTATTTTTTGATGATTATTCTAAGATGATGATAGTAATATATTTGAAAGATAACTCTAAAGGTTTTTAGAAGTTCTAGTGGTATCTATTAGATTGTAGTGACTGATCAAGAAAGTACTATACATCATAAAAAAAATTGGGCCCTATTTTATCGGTATTTTGGGCTAACATGTAATTATTAATTATAACTCTAAAGTGGTAAAAATACTTATATAAAAGAGCTTAGGGTTAGTGATTATTTTCATAGTGGTGATGCAAAAATTGGTTCTTGTGGTGGTATTGAGCTGTAAGGGGTTAAAGATGGTAATCAGGTTATAATCATTGGATCATATTAATATAAGACTTGCTATTTGGTGGATGTAGCCTAAGGATTGGCTGAACCATGTCAAATCTTAGTGTCTTGTGTTCTTTTCTATCTAATATATTATTATATCCTATTGGTTATATTTGCATATAATTGTTATTTCTATCTGTGGTTTAATCGTAATAAGTGGTATCAAAGTGAGGTTGTTTTTTCAAGTTATTCTCTGTGGGAAAGTCTCATGGTTGAGTGGGAGTCTCACGATTGAGTGGGAATGATGCTAGATGAGAGTAAACTAAAGGTTGATAGGTTTAATAGGAAAAACTTCTAGTTATGGAAGATGCAAATGGAAGACTACCTTTATCGGAAGGATTTATGGAAGTTGTTGGAAGGCAAAGCCAAGAATAAGGGATCTATGTCAATTGACAAATGAATTTTTTTTAATAGAAAGGCACTTGGAAGCATCTGATTATGCTTGGCACCATCAGTGGCATTTAATATTACAAAAGTGAAGACAATAGAAGAGTTGATGAAAACCCTAGCGACACTGTATGAAAAGCTCTCTGCTTCAAATAAGGCATTTCTCATGAAGTGTTTATTCAATATGAAAATTAGTGAAGGTGTATCTATTGCAGATGATTTAAATGAGTTTAATACTATTACTAATCAATTATCTTCTACGGGTATCAATTTTGAAGAAGAAATTAGGGCTCTCTTGATTTTGTGCTCTTTGCCTAAAAGTTGGAATGGCTTGGTAATAGTTATGAGTAATTCTATTCCTGGATCTAGTATCCTAAAATCTAATTATGTGATTGGTGTTATTTTGAGTAAGAAAACTCATACGAGATCCTCAGGTGGATCAATATCAGGAAGTGCTTTGAATGCACAAAGTAGGGATACAACAACTGAGAGAGGAAGCAATTCTAGAAATTGTGAGAAATCAAGAGGAAAGTGAAAGGGGAAGAGGTCTTAATTGAGAGGACCAAACTACAGCTGATACTATGGGAAACCAAGTCATAAAAAAAAAGATTGTTGGAACCAAAAGAAAAATGAAGGAGATAAACCAAAAGGGACAAGGAGGAAAATGTGGTAAGTAAAAAATCCAAAGAGAATTCTTTTCTTCTATCTTTAGAAAGTGTTGACGATTCATGGATTTTAGATTCTAGTGCTTCATTTCATTCTACACCTCATAGAGGTTATTTCATTGATTATCTCCAAGGGGATTTTGGGCTTGTTTATTTGGGGGATAATGAACCCTATCAGATTTTTGAAAAGGGAAAAAATAAGATTAAGTTGTAGAATGGGAATAATTAGCTACTACATGAGCTAAGACATGTTCCAAGACTAAGTAGGATTTTAATTTTAGAAGGGCAACTCGGTGATAAGGGTTGTGTAGTTACTTTTAATGATAAAAATTGGAAGGTTTTGAAAGATTCCCTTGTAGTAGAAAAAGGTGTGAAAGTAGGCACCTTCAATATTTGTACTGGTCATATCATTCCTTCTACTTTAATTGTTTTAGAGAAAAATGTATGTTGAAAAACAATTGTTGCAGTTGAGCAGGGAGAGCAAATAGATGCTATAGATTCTGATACAACACTATGGTACAATAGACTTGGGTACATGAGTGAGAAAGGTATTAAAGTACTTCATTCAAAGAAAGTTTTAATGAGTTTGAAATGTGTTAATATGATTTTTTGTGAAAGTTGTGTGTAGGAAAATAAAGAGAGTGAGTTTTGTAAAGACTGGGAAGGAAAACAAAAAGGAGAAATTAAAGCTTGTGCATACAGATGTATGGGGGCCGGCTTATTTATCTTCCCTTGGTGGCTTTCATTATTATGTTACATTTATTGATGATGTAATTATAAAAATATCAATTTATTTCCTTAGAAAGAAATATGATGTATTTCAAACTTTTAAGAAATGGAAATGCTTGGTTAAAAATGAGATTGGTAAGAAATTAAAATATCTCAGATCTAATAATGATGGTGAATATTGTAGTCATTAATTTGAAGATTATTGCTCCACTAATGGTATTCATAGACAAAAACTATTCCAAGGACTCCATAGGAAAATGGAGTGGCTAAACGCATGAACAAAACTATAATGGATTGCATAAGGAGCATGAGTTACATGTTGGGCTTCCCTTACACATGTGGGCATAGGCTATCAATATTATTGTATGTTTGATTAATAGAGGTCCCTCTACTCCTTTAGGCTGTGGTATTCTAGAGGAAGCATGGAGTGGCAAGAAGGTGAGTTATTCTTTTCTCCAAACCTTTGGCTGTGAAGCATTTGCTCACATAGATTCTAAAAATAGAACCAAGTTGGAAGCTAAGTTAAAGAAATGTGTATTTTTTGGATATGACATTAATTAATTTGGTTATAAGCTTTGGTATTTTTAAAATCATAAAATTTTAAGAAGAAAGGTGTCATATTCAATGAGAAAGTGTTGTACAAAGATCTGTTGTAGCAACATGAGAAGAAAGAAGATGATTAAATAGTGTTGAATGATGCTACACAAGTTGATGTTCCAACCATTTGTCATGATGTACAATAACCACAATAAAAAATACTACACACATTGGTGAATGTTAGACAGTCCAAAAGGAAAATTAGACCTCCAAAAATATTCTCTCCCTCTTTTTATTCAATTTTACTCACTAATGCTAGTGAACTTGAATGTTATGATGAAGTTGTGCAGCTGGATACTAAGATTCAATGGAGGTCTACAATGAAAGATGAAATGGACTCTTTGTTGAAAAATAAGACATGAGATTTATGCAAGTTGCTTGCAGGTAAAAGATCTTTTCAAAATAACTAGGTTTATAGGTTGAAAGAAGATGGAGGAGGTAAGAAAAGATTTAAAGCCAAGTTAGTTGTGAAAGGATTTGAATAGAAAAAGGGCATTGATTTTGATGAGATATTTTCTCCTATTGTTAAGATGACTTCTATCTGTACTGTTTTAATTCTTGTTGCTATTGAAGATTTGCATTTAGAGTAGCTTGATGTTAAAACAACAACCTTCCTTCATGGTGATTTGGAGGAAGACATATATATGGCTTAGCCATAGGGATTTGTAGTCAAAGGTAACGAGAACTTAGTGTGCAAATCGAAGAAAAGTTTATATGGCTTGAAGCAAGCACCTTGACAATGGTATATGAAATTTGATAGTTTTATTGATGAGCATGGATATAATAGGTATCATTCAAATCATTGTGTTTATTTTAAGAGGTTGGATGATGATAGCTACATTATTTTATGTTTATATGTTGATGATATGCTTGTAGCTAGGTCCAACATGGATCACATTAAGGGGTTGAAAAACCAATTAGCACATGCATTTTCTATGAAGGATTTCTCATGAAGTGTTTATTTAATATGAAATTTGTAGAAGGTGGATCTATTATGGATAATTTAAATGAGTTTAATATTATTACTAGTTAGTTATCTTCTATGGGTATTAATTTTGATGAAAAAGTTAAGGCTCTCTTGATTTTGTGATCAATGCCTGAAAGATGGAATGGCTTGATAATTATTGCGAGGAATTCTATTTGTGGATCTAATACCCTAAAATATGATGATGTGATCGGTGTTATTTTGAGTGAGGAAACTTGTAGGAAAACATTAGGTGGATCCACATCAAGAAATTCTTTAAATGCACAAAGAAAAGCCAAAATGACTTAGAAGGGAAATAATTGTGGAAATTGTGAGAAATCAAGAGGAAAGTCAAAGGGCAAGAGGTTTCAATCCAAAGGAACAAGAAATTGTTGGTATTGTGGTAAACTAGGGGATAAGAAAAAATATTTTTGGACTTGAAATAATAATAAAAGGGATGAGTCATAGGAAAAAATGAGGCAAATGTGGTAAGTAAAAAATTTGAAGACGATTTTTTTCTTCTACCTTTAATAAGTGTTGATGATTCATGCATTTTAGATTTTGGTGTTTCATTTCATGCTACACCTCATGGAAGTTATTTCATTGATTATTTCCAAAGGGATTTTAGGATTTTTTTTTTGGGAGATAATGAACCCTATTAGATTGTTGGAAAGGGAAAAGTTAAGATTAAGTTGCATAATGAGAATCATTGGCTACTACATGAGGTGAGATATATTCCAAAGGTGAGTAGGAATTTAATTTCGGTAGTGCAACTTGGTGATGAAGGTTGTTTAGTTAATTTTAATGATAAAATTTGGAAGGTTTCAAGAGGTTCCCTTGTAGTAAAAAAAGATTTGAAAGTAGGAACCTTATACCTTTGTATAGGTCATATTTTTTCTTCTACTTGACTGTTATAGAGAAAAAATGAATGTTCATGAATAGTTGTTGCAGTTGAGCAGGGAAAACAAATAGGTACTATAGATTCTAATACAATGCTATGATACAACAGATTTGGCCACATGAGTGAGAAAGGTATGAAATTACTTCATTCAAATAATGTTTTATTAGGTCTAAAATGTGTCAATATGGATTTCTATGAAACTTGTGCATATGAAAAACAAAAGAGAGTGAGTTTTGTGAAGACTAGGAAAGAAAAGAAAAGTTAGATATTAGAGCTTGTGCATATAGATGTTTGGGGATTGGCTCAATTATCTTCCCTTGGTGGCTCTCACTATTATGTTACATTTATTGATGATGCAACTAGAAAAGCATGGGTTTATTTACTTAGACAAAAAATTTGATATATTTCAAACTTTTAAGAAATGGAAATGCTTGGTTGAAAATGAGACTAGTACAAAATTAAAATGTCTCAAATCTGTTAATGGTGATGTTCATTACAATCTTGAATTTGATGATTATTACTCCAGTAATAGTATTCGTAGGTAGAAAATTGTTCCAAGGACTGGACAAGAAAATGGAGTGCCTGAACACATGAACAAGACTATAATGAAGCATGAGTTTACATGTTTGGTTTCCCTTAACCATGTGGGTAGAGGCTATCAATAATGCTATATATTTGATTAATAGAGGTCTCTCTACTCCTTTAGGTTGTGGTATTCTAGAGGAAGCATGGACTAGTAAGAAGGTGAGTTATTCTTTTCTAAAAACCTTTAGTTGTGAAGAATTTTCTCATATAGATTCTAAAAATAAAACCAAGCTAGGGCTAAGAAAAAGAAATGTCTATTTGTTGGATATGACATTGATGAAATTTTTTATAGGATTCAGGATTTATTAAATCATAAAATTGTAAGAAGAAAGGATGTCATATTCAATGAGAAAGTATCATACAAATATCTATTATAGCAACATGAGAAGAAAGAAGATGATTATGTAGTGTTGGATGATACTCCAAAAGATGATGTTCCAGCAATTCCTCATGATGTACAACAACTACAACAACAAATAGCACACACACTAGTTAATGTTAGACGGTCAACAAGGCTAAGTAGACCTCCAACAAGATTTTCTCCTTCTTTGTATTATATTTTACTTCTTAATGCTAGTGAACTTTAATATTATGATGAAGATGTGTAGTTTTATACTAAGATTCACTTAGAGTCTACAATGAAAGACAAAATGGACTCTTTCCTAAAAAATAAGAAATGGGATTTATACAAGTTACCTATAGGTCAAAGTGCTTTATAGAATAAATGGGGTTATAGGTTGAAAGAAGAGGATGGAGGTAAGAAAATATTTAAAGCAAGGTTAGTTGTAAAAGGGTTTGCAAAGAAAAGGGCATTGATTTTGATGAGATATTCTCTCATATTGTTAAAATGACTTCTATCCATACAATTTTAAGTATTATGGCTACTAAAATTTTTCATTTGGAGTAGCTTGATGTTAAATTAACCTTCCTTCATGGTGACTTGGATGAAGAGATATATATGGCTCAGCCATAGGGATTTGAGGTCAAAGGTAGGGGTAACTTAATGTGTAGAATGAAGAAAAGTCTATATGTTTTGAAGAAAGCACCTCAGCAATAGTATCTGAAATTTGATAGTTTTATACATAAGGATTAATATAGTAGGCATCATTTAGATCATTGTGTTTACATTAAGATGTTGGATAATGACAGCTACATTATTTTATTTTTATGTTGATGATATTCTTGTAGAATTTTCTACGAAGGATTTGGAGGCAGCAAAACATATCTTTGGTATGAAGATTTGTAGAGAAAGAAAGAGCACAAAATTGAAATTATCTTAGGCTGATTATATTGTGAAGATGTTGCAACATTTCCCTATGGAGCATGCTAAAGCTATCAACACACCTTTACCTAGTCATTTGAAGTTTATTGAGGAGATTTGTCCCAAGACACAAGAAGAGGAGGATAAGATATTTAATGTACCTTATGCTTCAATTGTAGGAAGCTTGATGTATGCTATGGTATGTAAAAGACCATATATTTCTCATGCTATAGGAGTTGCTAGCAGATATATGAGTCATCTAGGAATTGAGTATTAGAATGCAATTAAATGGATTTTTAGATATTTGAGAGGAACATCCACTAAATGTTTCCACTTTTGGGCCTCTACTACTGATTTATAGGGATACATTGACTTAGATTTGGAAGGGGATATTGATATTAGGCAAAGTACTATAGGTTATTTATTTATTGTTAGTGCATTAGTAGTGAAATAGGTTTCTAGGTTATGTAAGGTTAATGGTTTATCCACTTCAAAGGCATAGTATGTTGTTGTTATAGAGATAACCAAGGAGATGATATGGCTTTAGTTCTTCTTAGAAGAATTGGGAAACCCTTAGAAGGATAACTATATGTTTACAGATAGTCAGGGTATCATTCTATTAGAAATGCTTTAGAATAACTTAAAGGGGTGGGGCGGGGCAGGGGGGGGGGGTGTATGGTGGGGGTGAATCAATTATTCAGGGTCCAAATGTCCAAATAATTTTATTTATTTTAATCAAGTAAAGTGAGCCCATTAAACTATTTATGCATCAAAGCTTACTCTTTCCTACTTAGCAAGTTAATGTAAAACCAACATGCAAGAACAACGCATGAAAGATCAACACATAATAGAGTGATTTCTGTGGAAATCCAAATTGGGAAAAACCACTAGTAACATGCTACTCAATTGTTAGTCTTCTAAGGTGATGCCCTATGAAAGGCCTGCCATGTTAAAGGCTACAACACACTAGTAAATGTGACCTAGTTAAAGGATTTAACCACCTTATTAGATATGGGTTTTGTTAGAGGACTTTAAAAACATTCACTTGGAATTCCACCATGTTAAAGGATTTACAAATGGCTGTTAAACCATCCTAAGTCCATAGGATTTTACCCTAACTTGATAGAATTTTTAGAGAGCAACAATAAGGGCTTTTGATCTGATACAACTCACAACTTAACTTGAATATTTTAGATCTCTGTTGAGCTCACAACATTGCCTGGCTTTTAGTCTCTTTAGCTCTGACAACTTATCCTCATTTCAAGCTTTGTCTCCTTGAGTCTCCATGCTCAATATAATGGTGCAATCTCCTATATGGCTGCTTATTGAAGTAGATTGTTTGCACTGTATTCTTCCTTCTTAATGCCTTCTCCTTGACACCCTTCAACAACTTCAACCTAGCAACTATAGATTTTTGGCATGTGACTCTTTAAATAGAAGTCTGGAATCCTCTTTCCCACTCAATTCTTCCCACTTTTGATTTCATTTCAAATTGATTAGGTAGGATTCAATGAATCTACCCCATATCTTCTTCCTTCTAGAAACATCATGAAGAATCCTCCTGAATTGACCCAAAAATGTTTTACCTAAAATTTTGTACCTCCAGCTCATCACCCTTATCCTCTATCTAGTTTGGAAAATCTTTGATTTCCTAAATAATGCAACAGCTTGGCACTATTGAGATTATGGTGCTTGACACATACTATGTTAGTCGGCACCAGCTACATTTTACTGATACTCGACACCAACTTTGAATTTAGTCAGCATCCACTAAGTTTTTTTGATGCTCAATACTAACTAAAAATCTACTCGGTATGAACCAGCTTGCTCAACACTCAATAAAGAACTTAGTCAAGCTTTATAGACAGCATTGTTGTTACAATTTATACTTCTAAAGTTTCCATGTGTGGCCAACCTCTGTATCTTCAAGTATATTATCAATACATTATTTTACCATTGTCTTAATTGATCCTTGTACTTCATTACAAAACCATAACTCAACCTTTCCTTTAGGTACTTTTGTTACATCTTGTTGATTAAGTCTTATTCATGAATCAACTAAGTGATAGTACTTGGATCTTATAAGCAATTGTCATTCTACCAAATAGCAAGTTTGACATCAATGACAAAATAATAATTGAAAACATTCATTATCAACAATCTCCCTCTTTGGCATTGATGGAAAACCAAATTGATCAACCAAGTTATCAAAATGTTAACTAGGTTAAAACAGTAAATCATATGCCAAAAAAGAAATTCTGTTACCATCAATTTTCATAGCTCCCTCTTTGATCTGTTATCTTGATTTCTTTTCTTATGCTTCTCCCTCTTAGTTGTTGTTTCATTTTTGTTATTTCTTCTCCTTCTACATGTTTGATCAGTTCCTGTATGACTCCCTCTTTTCTATAGCTTACCACTTTGATCAGTTTTTCTATTTCTCTCTCCTACATTTTGTTTCTTTAAATGTGCCATGCCATTTCTCCCTCTATACATTATTTCTTCCCCTATATGAATTGATCAATTTTCTACTATTTTAGTATCAACTACTTCTCCCTTTGACCATTTGATTCTATAAATTTGATCAGTTTCTACTATTTCTCCCTCTTTGACAAGAATGCAAAAGACATACTATTTCAACATCTTAAAATGCAAGTGTAGCATTTTAAGACACTCCTGTTTATCCCTCTATCACCTTACTTGTGACTAATTTGAATCTTCAACACTTTAGTTACTTCAAGAAAAAAACTAAAGTAAGTATCCTCTACGTTAGTTTGTAATATTTTATCATTCAAACCATTTGATGTAGGGCAATCTTGTGTTTTCTTAAATAACATTGGATAGGGATATTACCCCTAATGTACTTGTAAAATACTGAAACACATCTTTAGGTAGTGCTTTTGTAAAGATGTCAAAAATTTGTTCCTTTGAGCTGACATATTCCATCCTCACTTGTTTATCTTACACCAATTCTCTTACATAGTGATACTTAATTGCAATATGCTTTTTTTTGGCATGCATCACAAGATTCTTTGATATGTTGATGGCACTTGTGTTATCACAATAGTGTATCATAGGTTCAGTTACTTCTTCCTTCATACATTGCAATAGATATTTGATCCATACAATATTGGTGTAGTTGATAGTAGCAACAACATATTCAACTTTTGTTGTGGACTATGAGGTACAACTTTTCTTTTTACCGGTCCAAGTAACTAATCTTTTACCTAAGAAAAATGCTCCTCCACTAGTGCTCTTTTTATCATCAATATTACCTCCCCAGTCTGCATTAGTGTAGGCTTTTAACTCAAACTTTTCACTTCTCTTGTATTATAGTCCAAAGTCAACTATTCCTTTTAGGTACCTCAATATTTTTTTTACTTCCATCAGATGAGTTTCTCTTGGATTTGTAGAAAATATTTCTACTATTCCAATAGCTAATGCAATGTCTGGTCTACTATGTACAACATACTATAATATTCTAATCATTGATTTGGACAATGTCTAATTTACTTTAGCTGAATCATCATTTTTGGATAACTTATGTCTTGTCACCACTAGTGTACTGACTAGTTTTGAATATTCTAAGCCAAAGGTCTTAAGTATCTCCTTGATATATTTTGATTGGGTCACAAATATGCCATGCTTTAGTTGATGTACTTGTAATCCAACAAAAAAAATGATTTCTCCAAACATTGACATCTCAAACTCATGTTTCACTTGATCAGCAAAATCTTTGCATAGGGCATCTTTTCCTCCAAATATTATGTCATCAACAAATATTTTAGATATTAGAATATCTTTACCTTTTTCTACTTTGATTTATAGAATATTATTATCATTAGTTCTATCAAATCCTATCTTCACAAGATATTTGTGCAATCTCGCATACCATGCTCTAGGTGCTTTCTTCAAACCATAGAGTTCTTTATGCAGTTTACAAACCATGTCCTTGTTGTTTTCATCAACCAATGCCTCTGGTTTTTCTATATAGGCATTGTCTTCTAGTATACTATTCAAAAAAGTAAAATTTACATCCATTTGGTAGAGTTTGAAATCTTTATAATTAGCATATGCAAGTAGTGTTCTCACTCCTTTCATTCTTGCAATAGGGGCAAGTGTTTCCCCATAGTTTAGTATTTCTTCTTGTGCATAGCCCTTGCAGACAAGTCTGACCTTATTTCTTGTAATCTCACCATTCTCATCTAGCTTGTTTCTAAATAGCCATCTAGTACCAATTGCATTCTTATCAACTGGTCTTGAGACTAAGGTCCAAGTTTTGTTCTTCTCTATTTGGTCTATTTCTTCTTCCATAGCTTTATGCCAATTATCATCTTGTAGTGCATCTTTCACTATTTTGGGCTCAATCTTGCTTGGGAGACATGATTTGTTCCTTATTATGTTCCTTTTCATTAGTCTAGCTTCCCTATCACTAATGCTTTTTTCAGTAGAGTGATGTCTTCTCACATACTTGGATAGTCTTGGTTCTGTCCTTTCCATGTTTGATCTTTCATCATCAAAGTGATTGTGCACATCACTGTCTAATATTTCATCATCCCTCTCATATGTATTGACCTCAAAATTAGAAAGTGAATTGTCTTCATTTTGCAACTTAGCTTCTAAATGCAGCTTTGCATTCACTGGCTGTGATTTATTTGATAGTGAAACTTGTTGTTGATTCCTAACATGATTAGCAACTTCATCTTCAATTGGTATTCCTTCATAGAAGCATACAAAAGATTTATAATCTTCTAGTTTCTTAGATTCATCAGCTTGGACTTTTGCATGCTCATCAAAATTTACATTTTCACTCTTCACAATCTTGTTAGTGTTAGTATTCAAACACTTATATGCTTTACTTCTAGTGGAGTATCCAAGGAATATGCCTTCATGACTCTTTTCATCAAACTTGTCATTTCTAGTATCTTTAACAATATAGCATTTACAACCAAATACTTTAAAATTTTTTACATTAGGTGAGTAACCATAACATAATTCAAAAGATGTTACATTTGTACCTTTCTTGATTTGTACTTGATTTAGGGTATATATAGCTATACTTACAGCTTCTCTCTAGTACTTCAAACCAACTTTTTTCTCCGTCATTAATATTCTGGCATAGTTTATCACTGATATATTCCTTCTTTCTATAATTCTATTCTAAGGTGGAGTTTTTGGTGCTAAGGTTTGTCTTTTAATTCGTTTGTCATTGCAAAATGTCTCAAACTCTTTTGATGTGAATTCTCCTCCTCTATATAATCTTAGGCACTTCAGACTCTTTCCTATTTCTTTCTCAAACTTGGCCAAATACCACTTAAACATTTGAAATGCATTAGATTTTTGTTTTAAGAACATGGCAATCATCATCCTAGAGTAGTCATCTACAAACAACATTGTGTATCTATCTCCTTGGTAGCTTTGTACTTCTATTGGATGACATAAATCAATATTGACTAACTCTAGTACTTCTTTGGAAGTGTAGGTTTCTCTTTTAAAACTTGATTTGGTCATCTTTCCTAGTTGATATTGTTTACACATTGCATTTTTAAGCTTCTTCAGCTTAGGAAAACCTTTGAGTCTCTTCATTTTGTTAATGTCGATTAGGTTATCAAAGTTAACATGACATAACCTTTTATGCCATAGCCAAATATTATCAATTCTAACAACAAAAAAGGATTTATCTTTCATATCTAGGTAAAACAAATTACTCCTGGTTTGTTCTCCTTTACCTATTAGATTTCCATCAATGTCATAGATTTTGGTAAATTTGTTTCCAAATTCTACTTTGCAACCTATATTGCCTAATTGTGACACACTCAATAGATTATAGTTCAATCCTTCAACATAGTATGCATTATCACATAAAATTTTCTTTGTAAGTTTAATAGAACCTTTTCCATTGATTTGACATGGAGCATCATTTCCAATTCTAACACTATTTTTATCATATTGAGTAAAAGTAATGAACTTACTTTTGTCTCCTGTCATGTGATGTGAGCATCCACTGTCTAGGATCCATTTGTCATTTTTGTTCACATAGTTTACTAGTGTTTCTGCCCCATCTTTATCTAACTCATTCTTCATGGCTACATAGACTACCTCATCATCATTTTCATCAGAATCTTCTTCTTCAACAATGTAGCAATTTTTTCCTTTATCTTTGTAATCTTTGCTATCATTTTCTCTTTTGTTCTTGTTCTTGTTCTTATTGCCTTCTCTATAATTCTTCTTCTATTCATACGTTGTAGCAATATGTCCTACTTAATTGCAATTAAAAAAAATGATAGGAAGCTTACCTTTGAATTTACCTTTGCCTCTATGAAATCTTCTAACTAGCACTGCTTCAAATTGTTCCACATCTTCTTCATCTATACTACTATCACTAGATGCATATGTTACCTTTTTCTTCTTCTTCTTCTTTGGTTTCACCTTCTCAATGTCTTTCAATGATAGCTTGGCCTTGAAAGTAGTTTCAATATTCTTAGGTCTATAGTTATCAAAGTTGGGAAACTCAAATGCAATGAGTCTTCCCACTATTCTTTCAAAAGTTAGCTAGCTTCTTGGTACACATCTTATTTCCTATATGGCTAAAACTCTAATAGCATAGATGGGGAGCAAGGTTTTTAAGTATTTTCTTTTAACTGTATCATCTTCTAAATGACCACCCAAAATTCTTATTGCACTTACTACTTCTTTCATTCTAGAGGCATATTGAGCAGCATTCTCACCTTCTTCCATTTTCATGTAATCAAACTTTCCTCTTAGGCTATACCTTTTTCCTCTTTGAACATTCTAATCTCCTCCATAGATATTAGTCAAGGATTTTCACATATTGAATGTAGAGTCACATCTCTTGATGTCATCAAATTCAACATAGTTGAGGGTAGAGGTAATCTCCAACATTTGTTGATTGTGTTCCTTCTTTTTCTTCATATCTTTTGTAGTGGGTACAACTAGATCAACATGTTCTACTTCAGTTGAGGTTTGCATATGACCACTTATTGATCCAAGGTTCAACTTCATCAACTTTTGCCATGTAGTGAAGTTATCTCTACTGAGCTTGGGAACTTCTCTCTTGGACATATTGATATTCCTGCTTCCAGTACTTTTAAACTAAATCAATAGATAGCTCTAATACTAATTGTTACAAATACTTTAGAATAACTAAGAGGGGGAGTGAATCAGTTATTCAAGGTCCAAATGTCTAGATAAAACTTTATTTTCTTATCAAGTAAAGTGGGCCCATTAAACTGTTCATGCATCCAAGCTTAATCTTTCCTACTTAGCAAGTTACTATAAAATCAACATGCAAGAAAAACACATGAAAGATCAACACATAGAACAATGATTTACATGGAAATCCAATTTGGAAAACACCACCAGTAACATGCTACTTAATTCTCGCTCTTCTAATGTGATGCCCTGTTAAAGGCTACAACACACTATTAAATGTGACCTAGTTAAAGGATTTAACCACCTTGTTAGAAGTGGGCCTAGTTAGAGGACTTTAGAACATTCACTTGGAATGTCACCCTATGAAAGGATTTAGAAATAGTTGTTAAGCCAACCTAAGTCCATAGGATTTCATCCTAACTTGATAAAATTTTTAGAGAGTAACAATAAGGACTTTTGACCTAATACAACTCACAAATTAACTTGTAGATTTTAGATCTCTATTTAGCTCACAACATTGCCTAGATTTTAGTCTCTTTAGCTCTAAAAGCTTGTCCTCCTTTCAATTTTTTTCTCCTTGAGTCTCCATGCTTGATATACCAGTGCAATCTCTTATATAGACACTTGTTGAAGTAGAGTCTTTGTACTCTATTGTTCCTTCTTCTCGATGCCTTCTCCTTGACACCCTTCAAAAACTTTGACCCAACAACTCTAGTTTCTTAGCCTGTGACTCCTTAAATAAAAGTCTAGAATCCTCTTTCCCACTCAATTCTTCCCACTTTTGATTTTAGTTTGAATGGATTAGGTAGGATTCAATGAAACTACCCCATATCTTTTTCCTTCTAGAAACATCATAAAGAATCTTCCTAAATTTTCCCAAAAATGGTTTACCTAAAATTTTGTGCCTCTAGCTCATCATCCTTATCCTCCATCTAGTTCACAAAATTCAAGGTAACAAACTTGTTGGCTCAAATTTGGCAAATCTTTGACATTTTAAATAATGCAACAACTTGGCACTATTGAAATTCTAGTGCTTGGTACATACTGTGTTACTCAGCACCAACTATGTTTTACTAATGCTTGACATCCACTAACTTTTTCTAATGCTTAACATTAACTAAAATCTACTTGGCATGAACTATCTTGCTTAGCACTCACTAAAGAACTTAGTCAAGCTTTGCAAATAGCCTTGTTACAACTTATACTTCCAAAGTTTCTAATTGTGGCCAACCTCTATATCTTCAAGTATATTATCAATACATCATTTTACCATTATCTTGACTGATCCTTGTACTTCATTACAAAACCATAACTCAATCTTTCCCTTAGGTAATTTTGTTATGTCCTGTTGATTAAATCCTCTTCATCAATCAACTAAGTGATAGTACTTGGATCTTATAAGCAATTGCCATGCCAGCAAATAGTAGGTTTGTCATTAGTGACAAAACAATGATTAAAAACATTCTTTATCAACAATCTTCCTCTTTGCAAACAATATGATCTTTTCAATCAGATTTCCAACACATTAATCTTGCAAAGAATTCATCTCTACATTCAAAGACAAAACACATTTAGTTGTGGTACCATTTCATTTGGTCAATTTTGGATGATGGATAGTTAAAGCTGGACAAGATACATATGGAAGAAAACCCAAAGAATATGTTGACAAATGCATTGATAAAGGAGAAGTTGAACTCATCTTCATCTTTGGTTGATCTACTAAACTAATCAGAATAAAAAATAATAGTCTAGGATGGTTTGATCCAGTGTGAGCCTCATGGAGTAGCAACATAGATCCAGGATGAGTCTCCAAGTGGGAGATCATTGTCTAGTGTGGAGTTTGATTAGTCTACAAGTGGGAGATTGTTATTTTGTGGTGGCTAATCGGGGAAATATTATACATACTTCATAATTCTTTTGGTCTTGGGGCCATATTTCATTAGGATTTTGGGCTGACATGTATAAAAAGAGCTTAGGTTTAGGGATTGTTTCATAATGTGTGATGCAAAAGTTGCTTCTTGTAGTGATATTGAGTTGTAAGGGATTATGGATTGTAATTAGGTTGTAATCACTATATCGTAATAATATTAGACTTTTTATTTGGTGGAAGTAGCCCAAGGATTGGGTGAACCACGTTAAATCATGGTGTCATTCATTCTCTTCTTTGTGATCTTTTATTTTCTAATATTATTTATTTGTGTATTTACTTTTTATTTATGTCTATGGTTTATCTTATCAAATTGTACATGTGAAGATTGATGAGTTTGCAGAAAAGAGTAAAGAAGAGAGTAGAAAAGAACTTGAAGACTACATAAGGTTTGTTTACTTTGAACTTGATACATTGCTTAATCCAATTGAAAGTCAATAGACTTCAACTCCTAAGTCCCCAAAATCTCTAGATGCACCCAATTTGCAGCCAATGCAACACAAGTCACCATATGAAGGACCCAAGTTGTAGTGGGACTCAAACATTATGTAGAAGATCATGGTGAGGCATGTGAAATAGGTTCTAAATATAAAGTAATTGTACTTGTAGGAAATGTTAGAAGGCACCATGCACCTAATAAATTAATTGAAGACAAGTCAAAAGTTACAATAACCAGGAATAAATTGAAATGTACATGTTCATTTACTGAATTTAAACCTAGAACTGTTAAAGATGCATTGAATAATGAAAATTGAATTGAAGCAATCAATGAAGAGATCAAAAAAGTAGAAATGAATAAGACTTGGACTCTTTTTCCTAGACCCAAGGATAAGAATGTAATTGGCACAAAATGGGTATGTAGAAACTCAAACTTGACACATTCTAAGAACTCAACACAAATTAGGAACTTGATAGCAACAAGGAGCTCAACAACAGTGAGGAAGTTGACAATGAAACAACCCAGAAACAACAGGAAACAAGAAAACCTACAAGATGGCAATGCAATCTAGGATGATCTTGAATTATAACTTATCTTTAATAGGAATTTGACAAGACAGTTAGATCTACCTTTCCATAGCTCGAATGTTAGAAAATTTTGACTATGAAGCTAATAAAATATTTGGAAATTTTCCAATTTAGGTAGAATGGATACTATATTTCCTTCATGGGTGAAGAGAATATTTGAAACATAAATAAAAATTGTAAAAGCATTTGATTATACATGTAGAAATTCTATAAAGTGTTGACTGGCTTTGTCATCTACATTTGTAACTTGGGACTAGCCACTAATTTTCTTATGTTTCCTTCCTTGGCATCAAGGACATTCATAAGATTGATGAACTTCTTCTCTATAGGAAATATATGTCCACAAAAACCATCCTTTCTTGATACTTCTCCTCTTCCTCTTCCTCTATCATCTCTAACTATTATTTAATTTATGGAAATGATTGAAATATTTTCTCTCTAATTCTAACTTCTATTCAACCATATTGTTGTTTTTTCTATCTTCATTTTGGCCTTTATAAGACCTTCTAGTGGATCTTCTAGCATGACTTCTTTCACTTTTCTGACTTCGAAACTCCTTCTTCATATTTTTCTCTGCTCTTAGGGAAACTAGTTTTCCTCTTTAATACTATTTATTCAAATCAATCTCAACTCCTCTTGAATTCCCATGCTTAACCCATTATGGTAATGTGTAACTTTGTCCTTGTAATGTTTGACATGGCATATTCTAATCAGGACTTGATAGAACTCCTCTATATATGCCTAAACATATCTTTGATCTTACTTTGATTCTCTTACATTTTATTTAGCAAATCAAGCTCATAATAATTGGCATTAGATTATCACTTTAATTTATCTACCATCTAATCCCATCTTGTGATTTTCTACTTTCCTCTTTTGTTTTTCTCTAATTAAATCTCCTACCAATAGACATTTGCATGACCCTTGAGTTTTTCCTCCATTAACTTTACCCTATCAAGGTCCTTAACATATTCATATTCAAAGTATTCTCTAATCCATTAATGTACTTCATCAATTCCTTTAGGTTAAGGCTTATAAAAAATGTGGGGTCCTCAATCTTGGGTCTTTCCTTCACAATTTTGGAAATGATCCTTGAAATCATTTCTTCCTCTTTGTTCATAATTTTTGCTCTCTTTGTTAGTTAATTTTTTCTTATTATTTTAATTCATCCTCAATTTCATCTCTTTTACTAAAATATGCATTGCTCCACAAAAAATTTCTTTCAATGCTCACATTATCTCTAGAGGGATCTAACCTCAAGTTGTAAATATCTTCTAATAGATTTCCTTCATGGAGGTATTTTTGTCTTTATCATTGAAACCCTAAACCAAAATCCTATTGTAAATTACCTCATGGTAAATGATCAATTTATGCACTTGTGTGTTACCACTTGATGAAGATTACTCCCCTTAATACTGTCAGGACTCAAAATTGAAGCCCAAATTTTGAGTACCATTGAGAAATCAGGCCCTATAAATGCTTTTAAATGCACATGTACCCAGCTATCCATTTGAGGCATAAGAGGTGTTTAATATTTCTAACACCTTTCATTCGATACACCTACTTGTTCCATGAAGTTAAACTATCATTTTGGGCGATAGGAAGCCCTGTTTGCATGTGAATATCTCACACCTAGTAATGTTTCATGACTTACCACTGTGGGAGTATTTAATGTCTATACTAGAAAGCCCATGTTTTAGATTTCAAGTCATTTCAAATCTATTTGACTAAGTTTTGAACCTCTCAAAGTTGGTCTTTTAATGCTGTCATGGTCATGCAATTTTGATGCGATTGACCAAAATGATGAAATTCCTTTTGTGTTGCATTCTAGGGGTTAAAGACTTATTATGTTTCAATTTTGAGCTTATGAAGAATCTGTTTGATCAGTTTTCAAACGTGATTCCAAATGCATTTTCTAACTTTTTACTAGTATCAAAAGGAGTAGATTGATTAGTACCCCTGTTTGTGACATTATATCTCAAAATCCATGATAGGTGAGATCGAATGGATTGTACCACTGTATTGTACTCCAAAAATACTTTAAATGTGCCAATTTTCAAGTCTTGATGAATTTGTCTGCACACTTTCCTAGGTCAATTTTGTTTACAAATTTTCTTTATGTCATTGCTTTCAATCCGGTTATCTTTTTCTAACCCTACTATTCTAAGGGAAGCAGCAAGAGATGTAGCCAGAGTTCCCATTGGAATTTTGAGTAGCTCACTTTGATTTCTTGCCAAATGCATCCTATTATTTATCATGAGCCAAAATCACAAATTCATACTCTCCTCATGATAGTGAACCAATGTCCCAATTTTCATGCCCCCAAGTGTCAGTTTACCCAATTTTTGAAGCTGAATTTAAAAGCATTTTATGGTTTTCTGACTTGTTTTCTTGCAGGAAATTCTAATAAGGTGACTTCAACAATTAATATTTTGGTTGAGAATTTTCATGAGACAAGATTTGACAAGGTGTAAGTATGTTGAATAAAGAATCATTATGTTTGATTTCAGAGCTCGATCAGTGGTTTGGGTCAGTTCTTAAAGCTGGTCAAAGGACCTCTTGATGCAAAATTTATAGTTTGCAAAAAGATGTAAAAGGAGCTTCAGATTTGCTTTCAGTGGTCAAATTTTTTTCAAATCGATGTCAGAGGGTGAGTGAGTCAACTTGACAATTTAGGTGTTTGAGAAAAAGGAAAAAAAAATTAGTTGGACCCACTTTATTTCATCAGATTTATGGTACTTGAAAGGATTAATGATGTTTTAAAAGGATTGATTACAATGACATGGATTTTTATAAGGTCTTGATGTATGCATATCATCATGTGAAATCAAATGTATGTAAGCTATTCCACCCACCTTTCCGCAATCTAAAATACTATTTATTGTCAATTTCTCACATTAAATTATTGTGAAAATTATTAGATAATCTTTGGTTATATGCTTTCTAGAGATAGGTACAGGGACTCAATTGTTAGTTACAATGTTTCCATTAGCATGTGGACAATATTTTTCTTGGAAAATGGAGCTCCATAAGGTGAAGGGTTGTTGGTTAATATCCTTGCTCAATATTTTTTATGAGTTATGAATATTTGAGCTTTTAATGGATATTCAAATGAAACACAAGAAAAAATAGAGAAGAACCCGTGCATTGACAAGGAGGACCATGCTAAGGTAGAAATCATGGATAGAAGAGTACAAGACGCAGAGTAGAGGATGTCAACAAGAAAATAGATTTGAGAAACTTTCAAACACTTTCATTTGGTAATGTGAAGTTATGTTATTCTAGAGGAAGCAAGGCTTTACAAAATTACTAGTTTTTTTATATAGATTCATAACCAAAAAGCTGACATCAAAAAGAATGTAAAGATGTCTTAAGATGTGATCCTTAGTCCCTTGGACCACTAGTCTCCTAGATGTCACAAAAATCCTTTCAATTCAATCTAAAAATAACTCAACTATAGTACTCTCTAACATAAAATATTGTTGTTGTTAAACATAACAAACAACTAGAATTTCAAAAAGCAATAGTCCGTTGCAATATTTACATTGTACAATTGACATATAGTCATCAGAAATGGGAGATTTACTTTTGAACCGCTGGAATATCCATAGGCAGATAGAAAAGGTGGAATCTTGAGGAAAGAGTGGAGCTCACAATAGAGAAGAAGCAAGTATTTTGAGTGTTGATAAGGAATCCACAAGAAGCTTGCATAGAAGGAAGACCACATATCTTACTGTAGGAAGATGGGCCTCAATGATGTGGAGGAATTCAAATACAAACAACAAGAATAGAATTTGGGGTAGCCTATGGAAGGAGAGACAAAGATTGACGAGAGTCACACAGGAGATCCCGGGGCTCAAGGACTAATGGAAGGGGAATATTCTGACCTGAGTGTTGAAGAGTGTTTGAATTCTCTTGTTGCCTTAATTGGCCTTGCAAATGGAGGTAGTATTTTATGCATAGTGCTTGAGCAATGCCAAGAAGTAGTAAATGCATTAAAATGTGCAAATGTGGTTGTCAAAGCTAGATCTATTAAACCATCAGCTGGCACATAAATTTCTTGGATAGATGTAATCAATCCCTTCTTGGTTGTAGTGATACACTCTTGTGAACCTCCAAGATCAGTTGCCAAAAGTTGGTTGGTATCCCATAGCTAAAGGGATACAACCTAGCAAGGCAGATACCTTAGAGTTTTCTTGTGTGACAAAAGATGTTGTCTATAAAAAATAGCAAATATTGACCCTCAGCATCACTAAAGTTCTTAGCAAATGGTGCTTTGAATTTTTTTGGTGTCTATGATGGTCATGAAGGATCTCAAGAAGCTTCTTTCTATAAGGATTGGCTTCACAAGGTTCTTTTGGAGGAGATAGAGGATCGCGATGATTTGCTAAGCAAGACATAGTGGAATCAAGCGATGAAGAACTGCTTTTGTAGAGTAGACGCCAAGAAAGGAAAGGAAATTCATAAGTTTAAATATTATTCCACTCATATAAGCTATTGTCTTAAGATAAGCACCTTTTGGAAAGGAAACTTCTTGCATGTGGGACTTGGCTAGTTAACCACAAATTTTGAACGAATATGCTGACTAGTGATAATGTGGACTTGAAAAGAAATTGCAAGGAGACATGTGAAATCCATAGAAAAATTGGTAGTTGAAATGTGGCAAAGGAACAACCAACTAGCATGAGACAAATGGTAGGAGACTCTAGCATAGCATAGTACAGTGTGTGCTAACATGGCACGAGGGACACGTGTTGCATAAGCACATTCTTGCATGAACAATTAGCACCCTGCTGACTTTAATGAGGGGAGGAACCTAGCTGACATGTGTTAGCAAGCCCCACTAAGAAGTGACATGGCATACCTATGCATTAAGGTGGTGTGGAACTTGGCAATGAATTGGTGATTGATAAGTGGTAGCATGAGATTAGCTGAAGCTCACACCATCATATGCATTAGATTGTGCCATGTGGCATGACCTATCACTAGTGCATTCTGGCATTACAAAGATGTGTGGAAGTTAAGAAATGTAGGCAAGCACCATGCTGCCCCATGGCAACAGGCCCGGCTGGAGATGATGAGGCAGGTGCTAATTGAGTGATGATGTAGCGTAGGTCAACCAATCATGGAACGATACATGGCACCCAATCAAACTAAGTTTGACACCAATATTGAAGGGTGAGGGGAGAAAATAAATATTTTTAAAATGTCATTTTTAAAATTATTTTCATAAAGGGTACATACAAATTTTTTTAAATGCAAAAATGATATAACACTAAAGTATAAACTTTAGCAATTTTGAAATTTTGAAAAATTCAAAAGATGCAGACCTGAGCCTTGCCAGGAGGTATGATTTTAAAAATAATATTCAAACACTTTCTGAGAGGTGAATATAAGTATATTATATATTGCAAAAATTGGGAGAAGACAAACTTTCCAATTATGGATTTTGTTTTTGCACAAGAATTCACTGCTTTGCATTATAAGCAAAAATGTAAAATTTGGGCCTTCTCAGTGAAATTGACAAAAAATAGAAATGCAATTATAGGTTCAGTAAAAACACTTGGTAAAAGGTCTATTAGATCAATTTTGAGGATATTATGCCATTCTGGTATAATTTGGCTCCAATTTTTAGTTAGAAAGAAAACAATGATCAAGGACTTGATTTATCAGTTGCAGAGAGATATTAGAGAGATTATTTTCACTAAAAAGGAGGGATTTTGAGGTGGACACATGCCATATTCAAATTAGATCCAAGATTTTTCTTCTTGTCTATATCATTATCTTTCTTTCTCATATGGTTGGTTCCAAGTTTTTAGAGAGGAACTAATCATTGTTGTGATACCAGGTTTTGGTTCTAATTTTGATATATTTCCAATACTTTGACACCACATTCTTCAATATATTTCTCTTGTATGAATAATAGTAGGAAAGATAATTCAGCTAGTTTAGATCTGTTTGGTGTTTTTATGTTTTTATTTAATGCATTTGAATGTATTGTTTTGAAGAAATGAATACAAATGAGCAAGAATTTCATAAGTTTCATTCTAATTCTCATCTCCTATCTTAATAATCTATAGTCTTATGTGATCTAGGAACAAAGAGCTGAGATCCATTTGCATCCCTTTAAAGTTGTATACCAGATATGTTTTGTTGTTGGAACAAAGAGCCAAGTAAATGCTTGATGTGTTTAATATGGTTGTTGGTTATTTGAGAAGGATATCTCATGAGAATGAGGTCATAATGATCATTGATGTCTGATTGACGAAGTGATATGATAGATCTAATGTCTGGGTGTATGGAATGTGTCTTGAATATCATAGATGTATGTATTTGATTGATGAAATTGCCCAATAGTTAAGGCACTGATTAGTTATACAATCACTTGTTCATATTGTTGCATATTTGAAGTTTTGTTGAATTCAACATCATTAATCAAATGTTTTCCCATTTTCATGTTGAAGAGATAGAATAGAATTTCCCTCACTCAACTTATGAATTTCATTATCTTGCATTTAGCTACCATATATCTATGACATTGCATGAGTTAATAGGATAAATAAGGGTTTTATCTGCTTAATAGATTCATGAATATGTTCTTACATTAGTACCATATCAATTGAATCTGAGGTCCACCCACCTAGTTTTTGTAGAGCTTGAAGTAGAAGAAGAGTCAAGCCTTATAGCTAGCTCAACATATGAAATGATATGTTAAAGATGGGAGTTAGCTGCCCCTAGATGTACCATTTTCTGATTAGGGTAATTTGAAACCTATAACATTTCAAAACACCAACAAATACCACAAACACATTATAAAAATTGCGAAATAATAACTATTTCACAAGAATAGAGAATGGGCTTTTTATAACTCTAAAATTATGGAATTACATATTTGAAAAATACAATATGAAAATCCACTAGGGAACCTTAAAATATTCTATGAGAGAGAGTTGTGAACCACCACCCACAACTTCCCTAGACCATCGTAGAAGACTTTCTTATATGGGGAATTTTCCACTACCAGGGAAGGTTGTACACATTTATCCCTAACATTTGAGGATTTTATTACATAGAATTAGCACACACAAAATTAAAAATTACATTTTTAGCATTTTTGGATTTCTTAACATCTAGAAACTATCATTTTCAAACTATTGACTAGATTGGCTATTGTAACTCCTCATAAATTGAAGGTTCTATTCACTACAATTTATTGTGCAAGAATTCAATAGTCAAGTTTTGATCTCATTTTGAAGCCTCTAAGGCCTTCAAAATTAATCTCAAAGTTTTATACAAAAAATGAATAATGAAAATCTATAATAAATTCTTTATTACATACAATATGGCAATGAAACTTAATTGGCAAGCTGATATATATAAATTGAACCTTCTCCTATGGAACTAGAATATTTTGAGCTCATATGACCAATTTACCAAAAATAGTAAGCTTCCAAAAATAGTAACTCTGCCCTAAAATACTTATTTTGATTGAATGCATATTGTAGTGAACAAATTTAGCAAATGATCCATTTTATTGCTTGGAAGGTAGAAAATGATGCTTCTCAAATATTTATTTTTTTCAAATATATGATTAGAATCCATGGTCTACCAATCAATATAGTATCTAATAGAGACATGAGGTTCATGGGACATGTTTAGAAAAAAATTTGGAAAAGGTTATGCACGTACTTTCATTTGGGCCTTCTCACCATCCCCAAATAGATAGGTAGATAGAGTTTGTAAATAGGACATTGGGAAACCTCTCAAGATTTGAGAAAAAAGTTTGGAAAAGTTTTGGATAAAGTTATCCACCAAGAATAATTTTCTTAAAATGATATAGTTGAAAAACAAATAGTCGAAAGAACTTTTGATATTCCAATGGCCTACATTCTAGAGGTATGTTGAATCATAGAGACCCCAAAAGAATGGAGAGGAGTGGACATATTAACGATTTTTCAAAATTTATGAAAGAAATACATTAGAAAATAAAGTAGTTTTTGATAGAGAACACTGAGAAGATCAACAAAAAAAGTTGATGAGGAGAGGAAGGATATGAATTTTGTAGTAGGAAACTTGGTAATGGAAAATTTTAATAAAGAAACACTTCAAAAAGGACTTCCTAGGAAACTGTAAGTGAGAAGAATTGGTCCATGAAATATACTGGCTATGTATGGAAGAAATCCTTAGAAATTTGATTTTCTAGAAGACATGGCCTTGTCTCTTATTTTTAATGTAGAAAATCTAGTACCATACAGAAATCCAAGTACATAGGGAGGTAAAGGAGATCCTAATATTATATAGATAGACATTGATTTGACACTTCCTTTTAAATATAAGCCATAATTAGAGAGGATACTAGATTCAAGATTTAAAAATAAGACTTGGTGTGGAATTTAAATGGAACATTTGATCAAGTGAAAAAATATTCCTAAATATAAAGTCATTTGGGTTCTTGAAAGTAATTTCAAAAAAATTCATATTGAACACGCACTCTTGTCACCTAATGTGACTTGATTTCGTACTAGGGAAGAATGGTGCAAGAGAACCTAGAGGTGAGTTATTGTCAACCCTTAAATTTTTTTTTGAGATCCAATAAATATCATACTCTAACTAATGAATAGTCAAAGGTCATCTAGGTGAACTTTGAATGTTTCAAAGTTGTTTATAAATTCCTGCCAACTTTGGGAAAATCTTGTCAATACATTGCTATGTAAGCCAAGGTTTGGCCAAGTATGAAAATGACTCAAAATGGACAAGAAAGTCATGCTTTTATGTTAAAAAAGTGTATTTGATGTTAGGAAACCATTTTTCATCATTCAAAATCAATTTGGTAAAAAGATATCAAATGTTGCATAGGATGCAAAAATTTGTTAATGACAACTTTGTATTTCGACATTGTTGCATGTCAACATTTAGGCATAATTGTGCATTTCACCCCAAAATAGTTATGGGTATAAACCAATAGTGGAGACATAATGGGAGTCAATATATAATGGATTCCATGGTATTTTAAGTAGGTTGGTTAATATTTGGCATGATTCTTGATTAAAAATAGTTGACATTTTTTTGGCAAACTCTATACAAACCCTTTGGAACTAGTGCAAATAGTGTCTAATGAATTGAATAATAAAAATTTCCATTAACTTGTTTTAATTTTTATACATATTTTGTTAAATAAATTGAAATACAACCATTGAATACAATTCACTAGATTGATCAAGGTTTTCTATAATGAAATGGCCCTACCTTGCAACTTTACTATGGCAATTTCATAACTATTTGAGGTTTGAAATTAGGGTAAATGATATTTCTTTTCCCTTTTATTTAGATCCCTGATGAGGCATATTAATATCTCAAATTTGATATAGTTTTTATAGTTTGAACTTACTCTTTAGGCCTTGTGAAAAACATTTCCAAAATATTTGTTTTAAATATCTTGTGAACTTATGCTGGATATGGGTAGAACTTATTAAACCTATGGATAGTGGGTATTACATACTTTGCTTAATATTATATAGAGAATGCATTATTTCATATAAATATTTTAAGCTATATTATAATATTTGAATAAGAGTAGGAATGTTATTGTGCATATGTGTTCCAGAAGTAGATAACTTTCAGGAAATGGAGAAGTGATGTAAAGAGTGGTGATTACTACATTAAAGGAAGAAGGTGATGATGAATGATCATGGCAAAGGACTTACATATCATTTCCTATGGATAATCTGCACCTATAGAGGAGTTATTGTTCTATAAAATCTAGGAAGACCGACTTGCTATATTTAAGCAAGTTGTTATTCTATTACTCAGTAGAAAATGCACTATGTCATGGTTGATCTTCCACCTTCTTTTCTGGCAATATTTGTTCAAGACTTTTATGTTATGTTTTCAATAAGTATCCAATCCTCTATATAATGGATTTGGCATTGTCATAGTAAGAAAGTAATGTAGAAATAGACAACATTGGTTTAAGATTTAGAAGTGTGTTTTCTATTCTTCATGAATTATTCAATCAATGTAACTAAAGAATGATTCTAAGGAAAGAGTGATTTTGGAATAAATCTTGCATTAGTAGATTATCAGAAGCCAACCAAGGGGGCCCACATGGGAGGTGGAATATATTTAGGTAGAGTTGATTCATTCCTTGTAATTTATTGTTTTAAGATAGATTTATTGTATTAGTCCTGCAACATTATTACTATGAAAGTTCATGTAGCACTTGTGGAAAATGATCATAGTGGATGTTTGGAGTTGTTAACTATTTTAGATTCATTTTCTTTTTAAAAATATTTCCTTAGTTATTTTTTGTTAGTCCAAGTGTGTTTACTACTCAATATGAGTAATATAGATTCCTTTAATGAATTTTACCTTCCTATAGCCTAGGTCTCAAGACTCTTAAAGGAAGTTAGTGCACATACCATGGTGACCCATCCTTGGGTTGAAAATTCAAGTGTATTTAATGATGGAATAGATAGTCTTTAGAATAGAATCTTCAAGAGAAATAATGGTGCAATTATCTTCATCTATTATGGAACCATACATTTTTGGCACCGTTGTTAAGGATAGTGTCAAACTAGGAACCTTTATGAGTCCTTTATTTTCAAATTAGTTTGTTAGCTAAAAATTGCAAAGTTGTCAGTTGGATTAACAAGTCACCAATTGAATTGCATGCATTGAAGAGGAAGACAATGAGATGAATATGAGAGATTTCTTCCATAGGAATCTACTAATATGAATGAAGAAATTGAAGAAGAAGCTGAGTTGCCTTTTGAGGATGCAAGCCCTTTTTTTCCTATAGAATCATCCTCTATAGTAGAACCTTTAGATACAAGAGGTCTTCAACTTTTTGCTGAAATTTTGGCTAGTTTTCATGATAGTGCTACTCCAAATCCACCTAATGTTTAAAATCTAGTACCCAATGTACCTTTTCAGCAACAACACCATAATCAAATACCTCCAATAATGGCACAACCTACTTTTCCATTTACTCTCCCAAGCCTCAAAACCAATGCTAATCTCAAAATTATACCCACAGCTTCTCTTCCAAAGTTTTATGGCCTTGCAACAAAGGACCCTGATACTTTCTTGTTTGAGTTTGACATACTCTGTCATAGCTTTGACTATAACAATGATGCTCATTAGCTCAATTTGTTCCTAGAAACATTGAAAGAATCAACCTTATGATGGTTCATGGGCTTAGGAGCCAATGCAGTGGGTACTTCGGATGAAATGCAAACTCTATTTCTGGATACATAGAAAGAGTATTGCAAGCTCAATGATTCAAGAGGAGATTATATCTCTAGAATATCACAAAAAGATGATGAAACATTGGAAGACTATGTTTCACATTTCTTGTATATACAATAGAAGAACCCTCAACATGTACTAGCAAAGGATTCACAAAAGCTAGTCTTCTTGAGAGGGGTGAATGATAATTTTCTAGAAGTATTAGACTTGATGACTAGTGGTGATGTATATCAATCCTCTTGGGATGACCTCAAGACAATCTGTCTTAACTACTCAAGGTCAACTATGAAGAAAAGAAGAGGACATCAGTCCATAGCCACTAAAGGGATCAATTAGGGTATTTCAAAGATCAAGATATTTAATCTACTCTTAGATTTCAAAAAGGACATCATAAATGATGTCACTACACATCTCAACATAATGACTGCAAGGAAGAAGCATGAAAAAGCTAAGGTGTAGTTAGCTGAGTATTGTCCACACTACCAAAAGAAGAAGAAGGATTGCCACTACAAACTAGTCACTAGCATGGAGAACCAATGTCTTGGAAAACTGAGTACATCAAGATAGATGGAGAGGATGAGTAATTATTCTTTGTTGCTCAATTTTGACCATGGGCCCAATATCAAGGTATGCCTTAGGACCCTTTATAAAATTCAAATCTATATAGTAATCAATGGCAAAACTATAGTACCCAGGGTCCACAATATAGTCAACCTAATTGGAATAATGCTTAGCAAAATAATCCACAATAGCCTCAATGGCCTTAGAAGTCCCAACCTTCCTAGCCAAACCAAAAAAACAATCAATGGTCGAACCAATAAAATAATCACTAGCACAATAAAAAAAAACCAATGGAAACCACCCCAAGGGAATTGGCAGTCTAAAAACCAATGGAGAGGACCTCAACAATGGCCTGACCAAAATATTGGTAATCCACAATTACCACCTCCAATCCAACAACCTACACTAATGCCACCACCTACAAGTTTTGGATGTGAAAAGTAGACTTATTTGCTTGCACAACCTCAGCCAAATCCAAATATCTAGTGACCACAACAACCCATGTATTCTGTTGATGCTCAAAAATACCTTGCTTATGCTCTAAATGTTGTAGATATACATTTGAGATCTAGTACAACCCTAGCAGTGCCTAAACCATCTCTCAAAGCTAAAATTTTATATACTTCTACAACATCAAATCCTACAACTTCTTAGCCACAAGTGGTTGACCCAACCAATGTAACTAGCTTAGCTCAAAATCAAACAAAAGTTGAACCTCCTTTTCCAAAATATCTCATACAATGTAAATCCATACAAATAGAGGAACAATCCTTTGAAATCATTGATCATCTAAAGAACATGCATGTTGAAATTCCATTATTCTAAGCCATTAAAGATGTTCCTATTTATAGCAAAGTCATTAAACAAACATGTCTAAAAAATCTTGGGAGAAAGAAAAAGGATCCAACCATAGTCCATGTTGTAGGACAATTGGCTAATATTATGTTAGGAAAATTGAATATTCCTAAATACTTTGATCTAGGAACTCTTGTTGTGAATGTGATTATAAATAGTCAGTTTGTTAAAAATGCTTTCATTGATCTTGGTGTGAATATAAATATTATGGCTAAGGATACCATGAAAAAGCTAAATATAGAAGGGTTAAGAGCTTCCCCATCAATTTTGCATCTTACAAATAGTTCTACTATCACTCTTGATGGGATGATAGAAGACATAGTAGTAACCCTAGACTCTCTAGAGTACCTTACATATTTCATGATTCTATCCCCAAAAGTCAATTTATTTGGTTAACCTATAATTTTAATATGATCATGGTTAGCTACAACTGATGAAAATATAAGTTGTAGGTCAAGGAGTATGACCATATCAGATGGATAGGCAATAAAGAAATTTATCTATATCCTCCAACACAATCACAACAAAATTTAAGTGCATACCTATGGCCAAATATAGGGGATGGAGAAAATGAGTTAAACTCTATAGCATGGCTTATGATATTACATAGATAGTCTTTTCTAAAGTTGTACGAAGAGGATTCAATAATTTAGAGTATTCTTAATAATACTTGTGTGGTAGTAAAAGATGTATCTGATAGTTCTATTGTAGAATGAACTACATATGAGGAATGTAATGAGAGTTATTTTCTACCCAAGGAGCTCGACATTATCCATCAAATTTTACCATGTGAACTAGATACAAGTCCAATCTCTAAAGTTGCAATGGTTGATCTCATAACTACTTTTGAGTTGTGAAAGGGTCATAATCTCCATGTCAATCCCAAATTTCTTTCCACATAGATGAAATAGTTAACAGACCTTCTTCAAAAAAATGAAAAGCTTTTGCATGGGACTATGGGAATATGAAAGGATTAAGTCCTACATTATGCACTCATAGAATATACATCAATTAAGGGTGCCTACCACTCAGTCAACCCTAGAAAAGGATTAATCTAGCTCTTAGAGAAATAGTTAAAACTGAACTACAAAATTTACGTGATGCTTGTTTTGTATACCCTATATCTGATAGTATATGGATCTCACCTCTAGTTATAGTGCCTAAAAAGGGAGGGAAATGGTGGATTTGTGTTGATTATAGAGAATTGAATCAGGAAACCAAGAAGGATCACTTTCCTCTACCCTTTATTGATCAAGTTTTGGACAGTCTGGCTGGTAAGAAATATTTTTCTTTTCTTGATGGGTATAGTGGTTATAATCAAATAAGTATAGCTCCAAAAGATCAAGATAAAACCACATTTACATGACCATGGGGTACTCTTGCATATTTTGTATTACCATTTAGCCTGTGTAATGCCCCTGCAACATTTCAAAGAGTTGTAATCAACATTTTTGCTAATATATGACATGACTGCATGGAAATATACATGTATGATTTCACAACATTTGGAATCACCTTTGAGGAAACCATGATGAAGCTTGAAAAGGTTCTTGTTTGATGTAAGGAACATAATCTATCACTCAATAGTGAGAAATGTTTCATGCTCATGCATGAAGGAGTGGTGCTTGGTCATTTCATATTAGCTATAGTAATACAAGTAAACCCAACTAAGATAGAGGTAATTCTGACATTTCCCATATACAATACTAAAGGATGTAATATCTTTCTTAAGTCATGCTGGCTATTATAGGTGTTTCATAAAATATTTTAGTAAAATAGCTAGTCGTTTATATACATTGTTGACTAAAGTTGAATTCATTTGGACAGCCAAATGCAATGAAGCCTTCCATAGCTTCTAAAACTCATCACTACAACACTAGTTCTGAAAGGACTGGATTGGTCAATTCCATTTTATATTCATACTCATGCATCAGACCATGTTGTAAGTGTTGTATTAGGATAAAAGTTAGTTAATCTTGAAAATGCCATCTACTACATTAGTAAAAGCCTTTTTCGTCTTAAATTGAACTACATAGTGATTGAGAAATAACTCTTAGCTATATTTTATGTATTAATAACATTTAGATATTATGTAATTGGATATCCTTATTTTTTTCATACTAACCACTCAACAATAATTACTTAATGAACAAACTTGTTGTAACTGGTAGATTGGCAAGATGGCTTTTGTTGTTGTAGGAGTTTAATATTACTATTATTGATAATTTAGGAAACTCCAATGTAGTTGTTGATTATTTGTCTAGATTACACATTAATGATGAAGATTTGACTCCAATTGAAGATACCTTTCCAAATGAGCACTTATTCCACATATAAACTCATACAACATGGTATGTAGACATAGCAAATCATCTTTCTAAAAATAGAATGCCCCCACACTTCTTTCACAAAGATGAGAGGAAGCTAGTAGAGAAAACTTTTTATTATTCCTCGATAGAAAAAAATCTTTTCTATGTTGGACCATATTAGGTCATGAAGAGATGTGTCAGGGAGGATGAGATATATGAAATACTACATGCCTGTCATGACAAACCATGTGGAGGTCATTTCGAAGAAAAAAGAACAACACTGAAGGTACTTAGAACTCGATATTATTGGCCAAAATTACATAAGTATGTAGTAACTTATACAACCAACTATGACAAATGCCAGAGGCTGGGTCACCCAACCAATACTGATGAGATGCCACTCAATCCACAGATTGTAGTAACACCTTTTGACAAGTGGGGTATGGACTTCATAGGTCTAATTGACCCACCATCAAGTGAAAAATCATATATCCTAGTATGCAAAGATTATATAACTAAATGGGTGGAAGTTAGACCAATGAAAAATGTAAGAGATGAGAAAGTAGCTAAATTCTTATATGAGGAAATATTTACACACTATGGAGTTCCCAAATAACTTTTCATAGATCAAGGTTCCCAATTCACATTAAACTTGATCACTAAGGTTATGAAAGAATACAACATAAGACATTGGAAATCTAGTCAATATCACCCTTAAGAAAATGGGCAATTAGAGGTCACCAATAGAAAAATTGAGGTCATTTTAAGTAAGACAGTGCAAATACATAGGAAGGATTGGAACAACAGATTAACTAAAGTTGTTTGGGAATAATAAACCGCATGGAAGACAACAATTGCATTCGCTCCATTTGATCTTGTTTATGGCAAAGCATCAATGTTGCCTATTGAATTTTAACATAAAACATTATGCCCTACTTTGGAATTGAACATCAGTCTTCTTGTAGTACAAGAAGAGAGCCTTCTCCACTTGAACTCGATGAAATGAGAAAGATAGATTTTGAAAGAATAGTGATCATTTAGTAGCAGAAGAAAAAGTGGAATGATGAACATATCCATAACAGAAAATTCTAAATGGGATATTGGGCTCTTGTATATGATTCTCGCTTCAAAAAGAATCCAGGGAAATTGTAAATTCAATGGTTAGGGCCTTATGAGATTCAATATGTATTTGAAAATGGAGTAGTCTAACTAACAACCTTTGGCCCTATCTAGTTCAAGTTACTTGTAAATGGCCATAGGTTACACATCTATCAGAAACCATAGGCCAAAGATGAGTTCTAGTAGTAGTTCCAACCAACCATTTTACTAGCTCCTATGAACACAGTTCCTATAGTAGAGGGTGAAACCTTCTTCCTCCCACCATACCATGAAAAACTTTCAAGGAGCCCTCATAATAAAAATTTATTTAATATGAAGTCCATTATTTCATTCATTTTTTTTTTCTTCATATCAACTCATCTCATTTATTTATCTATCATCCACTCACACTCCATGTCACCCACAAATTCTTTTTTTATTGCTTTCAATAAACCATACCATCAACACCTTTTCTATGGTCACTAGAATTTTCCACATCATCAATTTTCATGTAGACATATGCTCTCATATTTTTAGGTATAATAATTTCTAATCTTTATCCATTTTTAGTGCATTGGTTTTGATATTTATATGTAATACTAGATTAAATGTATCATCTAAGTCTTAAGCTAGTTTCTCATTACTATGCCAAAAATTTTTAAGTGTGGGCACTTTTCAAATTTTTGTGGTGGGCTGAGAAAATGTATTAATTTTAAAATGTCATCTCCAGGTTACTCTATTCATGGTGATGTTATAGGCTATACTTTGGTGGCAGTCTAATATTTTTCTTTAATTTTTAAAATATTTTTGTATCTGTCATACATTTTCATTGTGATTTTTGAAAAGATCTCTTGTGTTTGACATGATTGAAAGGACTAAGTGTTATTATGATAACACTTTCAGTTAAACCTTGATGTCCTTCATAATTTACTACATCATTATTTTACATGCTAAACACAACGGAGTCTTGTTAACAAAGTGTGGTATCAACATTTCTTAGAAAAATCAATTTGAAAATTTGAGAATAGGGTATTTATAGAAATGTTAAAGGGGATAAAATATATTAAGGTGGTGAGAATATTTTTTTTTTAGATTAATCATTTTGAAGATGGAAGTATAGTTGTGAAGGTATGAGCTAGTTGTTCACAGTATTTTATTTGTGGACATAGAAGCAGTCTAGTGATTTCATGCTTTTGGAGGGCTTGGCTACTTCCAACAATTAAGTGAGCTCAATGAAGAAGTAGAAATGAAGTTTATGAGACCATTTGATGAAGGGGAAGCCATAGTATGGGGATTAAGAGTGATTTCTACTGAGGAACAGATACTAGAAGTCACAAGCTACTATCAGATGGGAGTATTATTTAAATGAACATGATGCCAAGTCATCACAAGCATAGTTCTTTCAGTCAAGTCAACCTCAACTGGACATTTCAAAGCAAGGGTGTAAAAGAATTTCTCTTCTAGCTCCATATCCAGATTTGGTAACCAATATTATCATGTATTTGATCTTTGAAGGTAGGTTTTCAAACTTGCATGCTCATCATTTTAAGCTACTCATTTTTATAGGACATAATATTCAAGTTAATGTCCCCAGTTTCATTTATAATATGTTGTGTATTAGTGTTGAATAAACTTAGAAAGGAAATGTAAATTTTATTTCTCATTGTGCTCTCATCAAACTTTTAGCTAAACTTTTGGCTAAAATAGAAATAGAACCCTCTGTTGATAGGCCTATTGAGCCTAGTTTAGAGGATGATATAGCTAGCTCTTCTAGAGACAAAGGAAAGCATAAGGTTGTTAAAGAAAGCCCTAATCTTGAAAAGGACATCTAAAACCCTTCTTTTAAAGTAACAAAGAGAAAAAGGTTTATTCTTACAACAACCACTCTTGCAGCATCTACCCCAGCTACACCTAAACCAAAGTAGACCCACAAAATAGTAGAAGTTAAAGAGGTTCCTACATGTCAAAGCCCTCATATCCAAAGTCAAGTATCCCTAGTTTCCATTGAACACCTAAATGCCCCAATTTCAAAGTCTCATATAGAATTAGTACTTGAAAATATTATAGATGACTCTCCTATGCAATTAGAACCCCAAGATATGGAAACAAATGAAAATGAATGTGTTAATGAAAGACCACAAGGGAGTAATGAAATGTGTGAAACAAACCCCACTACTATTCTAGATAAAGCCTCTAACAATGATCAACCTACAATGCCACTAGTCCCTATATATTCTAATGTTTCTCTCATAACTTATAAATCCTCCTAATACACCCAACATTTCTAGCAAGTTTCCAAAGAACAAAAGACAAAATCTATGGCTCAAGGATTTCCTTCATATAAAATTCAATTGATATGTTTGGTCTATACAATCATTTCATTTTTTAAAAGGCCTTGTGGAGGAAAGAAAGAGAATAAATGTAAAAGGCAATATTTGATAGATATGAGTAAATCAAATCATTGAAAGAGAAACTTGAGAAACAAAAACAACATATTAATAAGGCTTTAAAGTTAGCTAACCATGTAATGGCCTGCAAACCATCACCAAGGGTGTGTGTCATTTGTTTGAAGGAGTAGTTTTTATTATTTCAATTGGTGATGAAAATGAGAGATACTGATTGTGAATTTAAAAATTATTAATATTTTTATAATGTGTATCAAACTTTTCCTTCATGATAGAAGAATTTGTTGTATGATCTATACTTACATAATTTCATAATTCTACATGAGATAGAGTGGAATCCTCTACTCTACATAGGAGATGTTCACTTGAGAGCTTTAATGTCATGGATACACAATGAGACAAATTATAATAGAAAGTTGGATACCTATAGATATCTTAAGAAATTTGAACCATTAGTACTGTGGGCTAAATCATGTAAGTCTAATGGTCTTCAAAGAGACTAATCCAGATTAACCTGTGGAAGATCAGAACTAGAGATTAGAGAGAAATTGTTTGTAGAAAGAGTAAAGGTGTATAAATAATACTAGAAAATTCTAAAATTTATACAACAAAGAGCTATTGTAGGGCTTAGAAATGGATGGGATTGATTGCCAAATTTTTTTCAAAAAGGATAAACCACATAGCCCTATCAATTATGAGGTAGCATTTAATAAGGTGGCTAAATATATACAACTAGAAAGATAGATTAGAAAAGAGCTATGGATGACATTAACTTTTTAGCCTGTTACCCTTTGGCCTTTGTATGAAAATGATGCTATTAGACAAGACTCATTGGTTGAAGAACACTTGGATGAACAATGGAGATGAACTAGAGGACTTTTCTACACTTTCAAAAGTGGCAAGCAAGGGAAGACTATAGTGGGAGATTTTATAGCCATGACAAAGAAGTGCAATTCTTGAGGAAAAGCATTTGCATAGTGGGGTGTAGATGATGAGTCATATTAATCTTTCAAAATTGATATAGTTTTTATAGTTTCAACTTACTCTTTGGGCTTGGTGAAAAACATTTTTAAAACATTTGTTTTAAATATCTTGTGAACTTATGCCAGATACAACTAGAACTTATTAAACCTATGAATAGTGGGTATCACATACTTTTCTTAACATAGAATGTAGTATTTCATTTAAATATTTTAAGCTATGTTCTAATATTTGAATAAGAGTAGGAATGTTATCGTGCATATGTGTTCTAGATGTTTCTAACATTCAGTAATGGAGAAGTGATGCAAAGAGTGGTGATTACCACATTAAAGGAAGAAGACAATGAAGATATATCATGGAAAAGGAAGTGCATATTAGTTCCTATGGATAAGTCACACATGCAGAGGATTTATAGTTCCAAAAATCTAGGAAGATGGACTTGTTATATTTCTTGCAAGTTGTTATTCTATTTCTCAGTAATAAATGTACTATGTCATGGTTGATCTGCCACCTTCTTTTCTAGTGATGTTTGTTCAAGCCTTTTATGTTATGTTTTGAATAAGTATCCAATCCTCTATATAATGCATTTGGGATCATCTTAGTAAGAAAGTATTGAAGAAATAGACAATGCTAGTTTAAGATTCAGAAGTGTTTTTTATCTTCATGAATTATTTAGTTGATGTGACTAAAGAATGATTTTAATGAAAGAGTGATTTTGGAATACTTCTTTCATTAGTAGATTAGCAAAATCCAACCAAGTGGGCCCACTTGGGAGGTGGAATAGATTTAGGTAGAGTAGATTCATTCCTTGAAATTTCCTATTTTAAGATAGATTTGTTGTATTAGTCCTACAGCAATGTTATTGTGAAAGTTCTTGCAACACTTGTAGAACATGATCGTAGTGGATATCTAGATTTGTTAACTAGTTTAGATTTTTTTAAAAAAAAGATTTCCTTAGTTATCTATTGTTAGTCCAACTTTGTTTACTATTCTATATCAATAGTATAGATTCCTTACATGCATTTTACCTTCCTGTAGCATAGGTGTTAAGACTCTTAAAGGAACTTAGTGCACATAGCATGATGACCCATTTCAAGTCCTATGTCCCTAGGTTGACAATTCAAGTGTATTTCATGATGGAATAGGTAGTATTTAGAATAGACATAGTATCTTTGAGAGAACTAATGGTGTGACTATCCTTATCTATTATGGAATTGTACAATCCCAAAATAGTGTGAGTACTATTTTATCTCTTGCCCAATGTGAGTTATGTCATAGCCTAACTATGAAAAAAGAGTAACATGGGTGTATAAATTGGAAGAATAGATTGGATCAATGAATCCAATGTTGTAAGAATATGACAAAAGCTCATACAGAGCCTTGGTAAAAAGTGGAAGAAGAGTTGACTTTATTTCAGTGTATTTCCATTTGAAAGGTTGAATACAAGTTTTTTTTCTTTGTAAACCATCTATATTAGGGTTTAGGTACTATGTGGATAGTCAAAATCTTAAACCCTCTAAAATATTGAAGAATACCCAAATGGGTATCAGTTTTGAGGATTTTTTTGCAAGGTTGTTTGATAATTTTTAAACTAGACCCCAATAATATAATTTGGAGTCCAAATCATGATATATTGGGGCTAGTAGGCCTAATAACAATGATACTTGGAATTGATAACAAAATGGCACATGCAAGGTGAATGTGGAAGGGCTAGAATGTTGGTAGCTAAACTTACCCTTCTAAGCTTAAACTTTGAGATAAAGCAATTAGACTTGATAGAGAAGCTTTAGGAGAGTAGGAGGAAAATGAGTTTAAACCTCCTTATATAGTAGGGTTTTTGGTTGGAAGGAATCCCTAGAAGGTCTTAGAAGTGAAATAAATGGTACCTTTCTAGCTTTATCTCCTTCAAAGGAAAATACTACATTAATATTTTCTTCATTGTTGGGGATAACAATAAGGTTTTTATTCTATTCATTAGAAATGCATTCTGGAATGCAATCTAGAAACACCTTCACTTCGCCTCATTAGGATTGGAATGAATTAGAAAGGAATTAAATGGTACCTTTCTAGCTTTGATTCCCAAAAATCCTTGGTTTGACTATATGGATAATTTCAAACCAATCATTCTTTGTAACTCTTTTTACAAGGTTATCTCCAAAGTTCTTACTCTCAAAATTTTATCTTTTCTACCTAATCTAATTTCTAGACAATAGAATGGGTTTGTTGGTAGCATGAAATTTTTTTATTCCATCATTATGGTGCATGAAAATATCCATTCCCTTACTAAATCTAAGAAAGAGGGGTTCCTTCTTAAGCTTGACTTATCAATAGTCTATGATAGGATGGAATGGAAATTTTTAAAATGTGGGTTAAAAGCTTTTGGTTTTAATATAATATTTTTGGAGATGGTCCTTTTGTTTGTTTCCTTTACCACCTTCTCTATTCTTGTTAATGGTTCTCCAAAACTTTCCTTCCAAGGTTTTTACGGGTTGATCCACTATCTCCTATCCTATTCATTCTCATGGCTGAATGCTTAAATTGATATGTGGAGAAATAGTTACTTTTAAGGAATTTGTTGGAATTAGACCTTCTTCTAAGAATCTTACTTACTCTCATGAGGAATTTTTGGATGAATCTATTGTTATGGGAGAAGATTCTATGAGAAATGTGAGAAACATAAAGAAAGATCTTGACGATTATGTGCATGCTTCTAGTTAGATAATAAATTGGAATAAAGTATGATTTATTTTATCAATGTTAATGAGAATAGACAAATGAAATCAAAAGATCATTTGTTGTGATATTGGTACCCTTTCAAGATTATATCTTTCCTTACCCCTCTATCTCAACCCTCCTAAGACTTTATGGAGTTCACTGATAAACAAAATCCACTCAACGTTAGCTAGCTAGAAAGGATCCCTCCATAGCTAGGCTAGTAAGGTTATTATTCTTAAATCCACTTTACATAATATGTCTTTCTATGCTTTGAGTGTTGTTAAGATTCCTAGGAAGTTTTCTTTGGCTATTGAGACAATTTAGAAAAAAAAATTATGGAGGGGTTTGGAAAAGAAGAAAATAATGACTTTGATTACTTGGGATAAAGTTTGCATGCTAATAAAAAAAGGAGGACTTGGCCTTAGAAGGGTGATAACTATGAATGATTATTTTGAGATTGCATCAAGAGGAGGGACAATGGAGATACATTTGGAATGATAAATATAATAGGGAGAATCAAGGGTTTAACCTCTTCCTTAGTAA
This sequence comes from Cupressus sempervirens, assembly GCA_028749045.1. NCBI lineage: Eukaryota > Viridiplantae > Streptophyta > Pinopsida > Cupressales > Cupressaceae > Cupressus > Cupressus sempervirens. The sequence continues at coordinate 201,994,736 of CM053786.1, forward strand.
TGAGGTTTCTCAAGGGGTTTTTGTGATCTAGCAACAAGTTCAAAAAAATAAGGAGATTATTAATAGAAGGGTCAGATGGAAGGTTAGAAATGGTAGGACTATTCATTTTTGGGATTATATTTGGCTTCTTGGTCATACCCTCAGTTCTGATCAGAGGTTGAATGGATTTATGGATCAATGCAAGAACCTTTTCGGAATTTATGTTGATGATTATTGGGAAGAATAAAATTGGGTTAACCTCAATAGAGTGGATAAAAATCTTAATGATCTCAACAAAATATTGAATGTTATCTCATATTGATGATTTGCATATGTTAGATGATGTTATCTTATGCTTTACTTTGCATGTTAGTAGGATGTTTTTAGGAGTGACATTCCTACTATGTTTATAGCCGATGATCTCTTCGGTGCTTTGGAATGTTACACATGGAGGGATGGCTAGGATCCACAATGGTCTAATGATGTTATTTACGATTGGGAGGAACTGTGCACTTAGTTATTTATGTTTGTGATAGATGGTTATCTTTTATGATGGATGTTATATCTTTATGATGATGATGTATCATGTATGGTTTATGGTTTCATTATGTTATTGCATCATGGATTAATATTGGATGATGTTGTACTTTATTTGTACGGATGTTTATTCTTTCAAGATTCTCATACCTTGTAACATGTACACTAAATGATTGAGCAATCTAAAATGTAATTACAAAAGGACACTTGTATATTATTTAAGAACATTGGATGTATCTTTGCTAAAGATGTGATTTTAGATGAATAGTTAATTTAGGTGTGATACAAAGTTAAGGGATTTATGAAGAATGTAATTTTTTATGTTATGTTTACTCTCAATTGGATGTTATTATTGCTTTCACAAATTTTATGAATGGTTTTACTTTCATGTTTAAAAAAAAAAATTGTTTGGCAAACTTAGTGAAATTCTTTGAATCCCTTTGCAGGGCATTACATTTCGTATCAGAGCCTGAGTTTCAACATTGGGAGCTCTGGGTATATTGGAATGCCATTAATGTCAACTAGTTGAACAAAATGAAACTTTGAATTATCATGTGTATCTCTTTCAAACTGAAAACTTGAAACTAGATGAATTGAAAATAGAACTTAAAACTGTTACTTGTATATTTTTCATACTTCAACACTTAGCTTTGTTAACTAAAATTTCTACTTAAAACCTAACAGAGGGCAAAAATTGAAAAAATTGAAACTTATTCTAGTTGCAAAACATGTACCTTTTATTTATGTTGTAAGATAATATGCCCTTGATTATTATTGCAAGCATTAAGTAGCTCTTGTTTAGAATGTATTAAGGAATCTTTTTTAGTAGTGGTTTAAAGGATGAATGTTGGAACAATATGGTTTTTGGTTTACCATTAAAATAGAATCATATTTCTCTAAGTATGTTGTAATATCCTCAGTAGAATCATGTTTCCCTACATGGGAAAGGGTTCGATGGGACCCACACAGTGAGTTCTTCAGTATTATCATTCATGTAGGCTTCCAGGAGTAAGCCTAATCCTAGGGGGGGTGGATGTAGTGCCTGCCCCTGGTTCACATTTTGTTATTGTTGCTGAACTCTTTTGAAGCTAGTTTCATGTTGATGGTTAGCAGCATTGTTTTGAGACTATCAGATATTGTGCTATGGATTCAGTTATTATATGATGAGATTACTTGGTACTTTACAGTTCATGTATGCATGATGGTTATTTTCAATGTTTGTAGTTATTAATGATGATTAGTAAGATGATTTATTATCATAGGTGTTTTCTTATGGATACTTACCCCATATTTGCATGTGTATGGTGTGCGTGTTTGATTTACGTGTTTTCTTTTGTACGGCGTGTCTGATGTGATTGAGGAAGAGAGTCATAGTCACCTGCTAGTCAGGATCTACATGATGCACCACTTCCTACCATTGCCTATTTAGTTTAGTATATTTTTGCTTTTACATGCATGGTTTTTATGCAGGTTGCAGGTACCGAGTATCGACTTCCCTAAATTGCCAAGATGAGTGTACCCTATCACACTATCTCAATGATAAGAGAGGGGAGATAAATTCTCAAGTCCAAATCCAAACCCTTTAAGCCATTTGTTCTAATTGGAAAACTAGGACAAGTATTTGAGTTGAGTACCCTCCGAATACATTGGATGACATAATTCATGATATAACCCTTGGTTTGATTTTGTATGTATTTTGGCTATGATGGGTTTTCATATTTTTACCTTGTGAATCTTTGGTGTATTTTCTATTAATTAAGCCTAATTAAAAGATTTAATTAATGATTTAATTAAATGGAAAATTAATATAGTATTTTAATATTTATTTTATTTAATTAATTGGGAAATTAATTAAATAAAATAATTAAATTGGAAGATAAAAGTTATAATATTAAATTTGGAATGTGACAATATTTATTTTAATAATAATATATATTGGAGTTCATTTTTAAATAAATGACTGAATAATAATATTATTAAAGCTAACAAATATTTTAGAAATTAAGTTTTAGAAAATGAAATTTAAAAGTGGAAAATATATTTAAATTAATAAAAGATTCTAAATCTCATGTGATTAAAATATAAATATATTAAGATTGAAAAGTGGAGATATTAAAGTTAGTGCATGAGATTTAATAAATAAATAAATAAAATTGGAAAGAGTAAATTAAATATTATATTAATATTTTCTCACATAGGAGTTGGCAAATTCTTGGGAGTTGTCATGTAGACATCACAGAAGTTTGCACTCTAAGAATGCACTAGTTGTCTACACTTAGGAGTTAGCATTTTTATTTTAGCACATGGTGTCTACAACCTTAAGACTCATCTAGAAGGTTGGAGAAGACCCATGCTTGATTATCATGCTTATCTTCTAGTTTTTTCTAGAGACACTCTAGATGCATCTTAGAGGCCTTTAAATTGAGACTCTTCTAGTGTGTTTGGGCAAGCTGAATGGAAGTTGCAAGGTACAAGCTTAAAATTGAATCTTCAAATCTTACATACATTGGAGAAGTTCATATGCTCATATATTTTCTACATGCTTCTATGCTCCTTCTAGCACTTCTAGTCACTTGGAGGATTCGGTTGGCTTGTATCTTGGAGGAATTGCGAATGATTGGAGAAGGAAAGGATTTTTCTATAGACTTCTGAGACATGGCGGATTAGCATCAGTGTCCAGGTGCACTCGTGATATTCACATATTCTCTTTGTACTATTTCTCTTCCTATCTTCATCGTGTCTATTATATGTGTCTGAATACTCCTTGCTATTGAATCTATAATTAGAAATTGGAATTTAGATATGCTATTTGCTTGAGAAGAAAACAATAGAAAACCTTAGATCCAAATTAAGGAAAAATTAGATCTGAATCAGGTTTGGGTTCGAAATTAAAGTTGTGAATTTAGACTGACAAGGTTTTGAAATTGAAAATGGAAAGAGGCTTGAAATGGAAATTCTAGATTGAAATTTAGAGTCCAATCTATTAGATGGATTAATGGACATATTTAGAGAATAGTTATTTTATAAAGAAGATTCTTAACTGATAGAATTGAGATGCCCTTTTTGGACTATATGTCCTCTTTGTAAATATATGAATCTGTATACAGATATATATATATATATATATATATATTTATTGTTATAACATTGTGTGCTTAATAGTATCTTATGTGTATATATATATATACACACACACACGCATATATATATATATATATATATATATATATATATATATATATGCATATACATATATATACATGTAGATGCTCAAAAATGGTTCGCATCTATGACTTCATCACTTCTTCATACTAATTTATCCTATTTTCTCATTCTACTAACTTTGATCTTTTGGCAAGATTGACCATATTTTTTCATTTGTATCCCCTTTCGTATCAATTTCATATCAACCTAAAACATATCAAACATCCCAAATCAATCATCATTTATCTGACTCCTAGGTATTGTTGTGGCTTTTAGTACCTTGGAAACCTATCAATCTTTTCAATCTGACCTTAGTACTGTCGTGGCTCTCAGTGCTAGGTCAAAATATCATTCATGTCATTCAATATTTGACATTGTTGAGGCTTTCAATGTCAGATCATGGCATCATCAACCATTTTAATAATATTGACAGTATCTATCAGTGCTATTATGATCAAACCTTATTAATCAATTTCAATCCTGTAGCATTTACAATGTCGGTTAAATGTTACATATCAATTAATTCATGTCATGTGTCCTTGGCATGTTATCAACTTCAATCAATCAATTTGACCATGGCTTTGGTTTACCTTTTCATCATCTTATTATATATCCATCATTGTCACATTTTCATCAAAGAATACAGTCGCATTCATTTAATCAATTTGGCCAATTATCTACTAATTTTCTCTATAGGATTAAATAACCCATAATTTAATCCTATTCTTTCTAATTATTCTTCCTAATTATCATCCTCAATTAATTAATTTTATTAATTAATTGGTTTATCATCTGCAAACCATGGAAATTTACAATTTCCTAAGTTCTATTTTCCATCATTAATTCCATTTTCTACTAATTCTTATTTTGTGGAATAAAAGGATTTTTAATTCAAATATTCCATAAAATATTTCATCATCATGACACTTGGATGTGACACCCCGTGGATTCTCCTTTGACACTTGGCTGAGATTTGTCATAATCAAATATTTTTATCTCTTACGCATGTCCCTATTTGGCTTATTCGTCATAGATTCTTTTCTTTAAGTGGGTTGAGGAATCTTATGATGCGTCATAGATTCTCTTCCAAATTTGACTCTCGTGTGTCATAGAATCTTACTTTTGGCATATTCTATCATATGTGTCATAGAAATTATTATTACCTCTTACGCATGTCCCTATTTGGCTTATTCGTCATAGATTCTTGGCTTTAAGTGGGTTGAGGAATCTTATGACGTGTCATAGATTCTCTTCCAAATTTGACTTGCATGTGTCATAGAATCTTATTTTTGGCATATTTTATCATATGCGTCATAGGAATCTCTTGCCACATCGCACATCTATAGGTAAACAATCCAATGCCCTCACTTTGAGTGTTGATTATAAAATGAACACTCTTCTCTCATCTTGGGTCTCTCTTGAATCGTAGAATGCTTAAGTCTTGAATACTTGAATCTTTGAGTTTTTGAGTCTTTACTAATTTGCATTTTGCATTCTCTCTCTCACATAAAATCACACTTCAAGTATTCTCATGGCTTTATCCCTATCATAGGCTTTTTCTTCAATCTTGTGTGCACTATAGGCAAATTGGAGCTACAATCATTTGGAGAAGAAAGAAGGACATGCAAGCTACAAACGAAAAAGGGAGTTTTTGATTATGTTTTCTTTCTTTTGTTTAGTTTGGCTTTCATGGTAGACTAGTGGGTGCTAACGTATGATTATTGAGTTTGTGATTTTCTCATAGTATGTTATGCTTTTAGCCCATTTTCTTGGTCCTACATTTGGTGAACCTAACATGAACATGCATATCTAACTTGGGTTTTCTTGTTTTGTGCTTTCTGGTGCAAGGAAGGAGCTCACTTGGAAGGGTATAGTTACTATCTGCTCTTCCTTTTCACACCTAGATCTGTACTGTCAGAGCACACCTTGGTTCATAGTAAGCACATGCACCAATAAAAATCTGCATTTCAAGCTCCTATCACTCTCTAGGACATAGATTAGGTGATTTTGTGTTACTAATGGTCTATTTGCAGAATGTGGCAATCGTGGGATGAAGACATGATCATAAACTACTAATGCTTTGTTTGCAGGACATTGTCGAAGACTTTGTGTGTCTTTCAAAACTATGTGTGTGGATTTTCTAAATTAGATAAAATTTCATTTGGTGCTTAAAAAGAACCTTTTTCTTTTTTGTTTGGCGTGTCTATGGTGTTAGATCCCTAGGAATTGCATTGGACGTATCCTCTCCCCTCACCATTCATGGATCTTGGGTGTAAGATAAATTCGTGTAACTTCTATAGGAGGCCTACCTTGGACCAAGATACTCGATATTGGGTATGCCAGGGGATGACCTCAGAGTGATAACGGGGCAAAGCTAGGTCAACGTTCCAACCGCTATATAAAACTCGATTATAGTGAAAGCTATGTCGGCGGTATTGCTGCGTGATAGCTCTCCTCTAGTACCCTTGTGGTGCATCAAACCCCAGTTATTAGGGCTGGGAGACCATCTATAGAAGTTTATCATTAACTTTCCGAATGGAATGCCCTTACTAAAAACAATGTTTTAGTGGCTAGAATCCTTTCTATCAACTGGCTCAAGGGGTCACCCATGCCCGTGAAGACATCCTACATTCTCGTGGTCCTTAGTAGAGGCAACAGTCCCTTGGGAAGTCATGCCCCTTGGGAAGCGGATCTTGGTAGCCCCGAGAAGTGAGTGCGCTGTGAGGGGGAGCCTGTGGTGCCAAGATCCTAGGTTTTCTGCTCTGGATAAGCACGAATGAACTTCGGTTCAAGTAGGAATTCAGTGGATACAGTCCTAAAAGCCTAGGTTGTAGGGTGTTTGTTAATTTTTACAACAACTATTCTTTTCTTAATGTGTCTTGCATTTGTGTAAAACATAATCAAGATAAAATCCAAACTTTTAATTTTACACCTTGGATATCATTTGAACTTGTCAAAACCTCACACATTGCCAAAAAAATTCAACGTTTATCAAACTTTGCAAACATTGATTCAACACACTCGAACCTTGGAAAACATGGTGACTTGTGCTCTTAAATGTGCTTGGTAAAATGTAGATCTTACACTTGCATAGATTTCACTTGCATTAACCCTAGTCCAGGCTTCATTCTTACATCATATAGACTTCATATTGCACCTTTTAATCCTCATTTAGTATCTATTACTTTTCATATTGCATCCATTTAGGTTTAGTTTTACTTTCCTTACTTTTTTGCATTCCCATATTAGAATCAGCACTTTGCATTCATCACCTTGCATCTTTGCATACCTATTCATCATCTTGACCACTTTATCCATCATTCTGGGTGTCCTAATCATCATTTTGAGCATCCAAACTGGCCCTAACACTATCCTCTACCATTTACCTCTCTGTGACATCCCACTTAGCATCACCATCATTTTGAGTCCTCAAAACATCATTTTGAACCCCCAAAACCTTTGAATTTAGTCAAAAATCTAGACAAAGTATAAGTCTTAGAGTATCTCCTAGTGTTCATGGATAATGGATCTTGACTAGTCTTTTTATCTTTTCTTATCATTTTCTTTGGTCAAAATCTATCTATGTCTTGATAGGTTTGACCTTTTCATCTTTTATCAATTTGATCTTTTCGTCTTTTATCAATTTTTGGTCAAGATCCAAAGTCCTAAATCACAAGGTTAAACTCTTAGGAAAAATACTTTCAAAAGGTTTTATCTAAGTTCAAAACTTTCCATATACCCTTGTCATAGCATCCCCAAATGTCATTTTGACTTACCCTAGTGGTATATCCCCTTCATATTGCATTGATCAAAATCCTTAACATCATTTTCACTACCAATCCCTATCAAATTATCCATCAACCAAATTACCTTCTTGAGCATTTACCCTCATTTTGCATGTCCCAAATGTCATTGTGAAGCCTACAACATCATCCTTTACATGATACACCTTGCATACATCAAACCTTTAGCATCCTTAACAAGTCCAAAACATAACCCTAATTGTCATTTTGCATACCTTAGAGTCATTTTCATCCCCTCTAGTCAAACTTCAAAACATCACCTTGCATTTGCATTTGCATAACATCCCTAGGAAATTTTCACTTTTCACATCAAAACCATAATTCATCTAGCATTTCCTTAGATTGCATGACATTCCTAAACACTTAAAAATCCCAAAAACACTCATATCTTGCATACCCACCACTCTTTGCACTCTTAGGTATCATGCCATCACTTACTAGGAGACAAGCAGCTCAGAGACTAGATGAACTCTATCAACCTTTGTTTTCTGAGGTACAAGCACAACCAAAACCTCATCCAAGACAAAGAAAGATCAAGAAAATCCAACAAACCTTTGACGAAGACCAAATCGAGGCATCACAACCATTACTATCAGACCCTGTGAATATGTATCTGCAAGATCCTCATAATCAAGCTATGGTACAACAAACCTTGAACAATACACCTACCATGAGATTTCCTCCAAACACTTCCCCCACACCTAGGATGGTTCAATGGAGTCTTGACTTTGAACCTATATTCGTGCCAATGCCACTAAGAGAAGGAAGTGTACCAACCTCACGTAAAGATGAACAATCACATTCCTTTGGATTTAGCCAACCTAACACATCAAACATACAACACGGTATTGTACACCTAAGTGATGACTCTGACACTGATTATGGCATAACTGATGAGGAAATGGCTAGGGCATGTCAAGACAAAAGTTTTCACAAAAACTTGAAACATTTGGCAGCTCAAGAAATTGTCAAATTTAATCCAAACTTGGAAGGTCCTAGGTCCAAAAACCAAACCAACACAACAATTGAAAACATCCCACCCATGATAAATTTGGACTTAGACAAGGGAAAACAACCTTTGGAGTTTTCAGACACAATAATGGAACCTATAAGATCCCATCAAGAACCAACAATTGAAATCCTCCAAAGTACATTTGAACACATCAATGTCAACCCTTTGTTTGATGAAATACCACCAATCCCTAAACACCCCAAAAGAACATTAAGACTTGATTTTAGTCACATGATGCAACAAAAAGATGCACCTAAAGGGACCCATGCTCTAGGGATGCTAGACATACCTTCTTTGCAGGAAAATCAACAAAGTACACCTTATCTCCTAACTTTACCCAGTGTTATGGCATCAAATGCTATGGAGCCTGTCATTAATACAACATGTGAAACATCAAGTACAACCATCCCTATGGATGCACAAAGGAAAAGTCTTATTGACATTACGCCCATTCATAACAAAGACACATCTCATATTCAAGTCAATATGATGTCACAAGCAGGAACATCTAAAACACAAAGGTACCAAAACAACAATACAAACATGACATTCAATTCTCAAGGACTTATTCAACCCCCACAACAACAAAAACCTACAATGGTACAAGGACTTAACACCTCCAAGGCACAACCAAGTCTACATCTGCTTGACACACATCCCACATATCAACAACAACATCAAATGCAACAACAACAACCACAAGTGGGACAAACATCCAACATTCCTAACACGCAATCCCATGTGGACCCACTTGACTTGCACACAATTTATCAACAACAATTGATGTTTGCTAAACAATAAGAGCAACTCAAGCAATAGTTGGAATACCAAAGATTCCTTGAGAAACAAATGACATACAAGTAACATTTGTTACAACAATAACATGTGCCACAACAATCTCAACAAATACCTCTACAACAACAAGCATGCACATGGTCTCACATACAACCAATAGAGGTATCCCAACAACAACCACAACACACGAAACAACAACACATGGTACAACAATCAAATTCAATCCAACAACAAGTACCACATCAAATACCACAAAAAGTTCCCCAACAACAGGGACCTTTCTGTCTTCAAGGTGCCAACATACCTCCACCACCTAGTGACACTTCATTAGATTCATCAGACACAGAAATGTCAGAACCAAGTAGACATAGTTCTCGCCACAGCAAACGGTCTACTCATAGACACAAAAGAATTATCATGCAAAACCCCAATGAAGAACTATTACAAAAATTCAAACAACTTTCCAAACAAGTCGAGGCATTGGGAGTCCAAAAGAAACAGGCTCTATATACAGAAAGGGACCTACATCCTAACCCATTCGATAAAAGTTTGTATATGCCTCCATTCCCAAGACACTTTGAAGCTCCAAGGTTTGAAAAATACCAAGGAAAAGGAAACCCTATTGATCACATCCAAGAATTTTTTGCTTCATGCACCGAACTCAGTGATGAGCCCACATACCGTATGAGATTGTTCCCTCATTCTCTAGGTGGGCCTGCACTTGAATGGTACTCCAAACTTCCTAGTAATATAAAATCTTGGTTAGAACTAGAAGACAAGTTTATCTCCCACTTTGCCTTTAACATTATAAATGAGGTGAAACTTTCTTATTTGTGCTCAACTAAACAGAAGACGAGAGAATCATTCATCACATTCTTACTGCTTTGGAGAAGCTTAGTAAGTCAATGCTCAATAGACATTCCTGAAGAACAACAAGTAAACTTGTGCATTGAAAACTTAGTCCCCGACTTAATGTATGAACTTAAAATCAAGAGTCCAAGCACCATTTATAAACTAATGAAAAAAGGGGCTAGTATTGAAGATGCTCTTATCCATAAGGGAGTCCTCAAGATAAACAAAGAAAACACAAACACTAACTCATCTAGCGACAAGGAAAAAATTTTCTCCAAAAACAAGAATGTGACTAATGATGGCATTGTAGATGCCCAAATTATTAGTATAGCACAACCTCAACTGACTTTGAAAGGTGTAAACCCTACAAATTCACAAACCTCTAATCAAACATCAGCTCCACAATAGAAAATTGAGACTCCCACGTAAGATAAACCTCGAAGACATCCTACAACCAAAGACAAGAAATTCACACCATTTGGGATACCACTTGAGACTGCATTACAACAGTTACTGAGTAATAGCTTCCTACAATTATGCCCAATCAAAGATGAACCATTGACTAAAGTTGATTGGTGGGATGACAAAAAGTATTGTGATTACCATCGCACCAAAGGACACAAGACTTCATCATGCTTCCAATTGAAACATGCAATACAAGACCTTATTTATGATGGTGTCATCACAATTGATCCATCACTGTTAGCATCCAACTCTGATCACATTATTTTCAAAGATCCTTTGGGTAATCATGACAAAGAGAAACCCTCAAGTTCAAACTCAAACTCACAAGGTAATGTGAATTACACACGCATCGGCTATGACTACACCATCAATTGCATTAATGAGTCTGATTTTCACATATCCACATTCACATTGAAGGCCGAAGACCCTCATTGTGCTGTCAGTACATGCCATAGCAAGATCACCCTACCTGGAGCCCCATCTAGACCTACTGCTTCTACTAGACCTGCACCTCCAAGTAGACCTACTGCTCCTACTTCATCTGATTATAGCCTTGTTGAACAACTCGGTAAAACCCCTGCACAAATATCCATTTTGGACCTACTGCATGCATCTCCCCAACACCATAAGATCTTGGAGCAAGCCCTTAGAGAGTCAATAGTCCCAGATAACATTGATGTTGCCTAGTTCCAAGCCATGGTTGGGAACCTATCTGCATCACAACATATCACTTTTTCACCCCGAGATATTCCTAAGGAAAAACCTAACCATAATGATCCCCTTTATCTTGAAGTCTTCATCCATAATGCCAAAGTCAAATGTGTCTTAATAGATGGAGGAGTAGGATTGAACATCTATACTCTTAAGGTTGTCAACAATTTGGGTTATTCTGAAGATGATGTGGATCCCTCTTGAAGAATCACAATAAAAGCTTATGATGATGGTGAACGCTATTCCAAGGGCATCATCACATTACCTGTCAGAGTTGGTCCAGTTACTGAAGATACATTATTCCATGTCCTAGACATCAAAATAAATTGCAACATAATACTAGGACACCCTTGGCTTCATGCTATGAAAGTAGTCCCTTCTACATATCATCAATGTCTGAAGTTTTCCTATAATAACATGGAGGTTACCATCCCTAGCGATCCAGATCCTTTCCAATTTTGTGCTAATCTAAGAGATGCTACTGCATACCAAATCCCAAAAAACAATGAAGCACAACCCACAAATTCCTCTAAGTATGTGGATGTTGATATACTACTCATTAAAGCCAAGGAAAATATGAAGATTGAAGACAATGGGTGTGGAGAGTACTTTATGTCTCAAGTCTCTCACATTAGGAAGTCACCACTTTCTCCCATCAGTACAAAGAATTATACTTCTATCAATGAGAATACATCTGTATGTATTGAGAAAGAAAAAGCAGAATGAGAACCCACTTTGATATCTCCTAGCAAGTATGGACTTGGCTTTACCATCATGCAAAAACAAGGCTATGATGGCTATAGTGGTCTTGGATCTCAGAAACAAGGAATCATTGAACCTATCACTACAAAAGGACAACCTCCTAGTTTGGGGCTTGGATTTAAACCATTACGAATAGGTCCTCTTAGTACTATGGTACCTACATGTAAGACTATGGATGTTTTGAATGATGAAAAGGCATCTGAGGATATCCCACTTGAAACCAAAAATCTCCTAGCCTCTGAGCATGACCCCAATGACCTAGTTGAATCAGTTACCCATATATCTTCCTTCAACCAAAGCCCATTCAACACTGGTGATGACATCTCCTCAAGTTATCTTGAACCTTTGGATTGGGACCAACATGGACCTCCAATTTTTGATCGATTTGATGATGATGACACTCTCATAATAGACTTTGAAGGAATTATGACTGAAAATCATAAAGAAGTAGTTTCTCCTAAAGAGAACACATTGGCATACTTTGGGGAGCCTACTCCACTTTCTAGCTACAAAGAAAAAAGAGAAAAAGATAGCAAGCATAGGTCTCTTGGTGAAAATGAAAAGGCGCCATTAGACTATAAAAAATCAAAAGCTAAGTAGCTCCCATTGATACAAAATGAAAAATATGATGCCATGAATATCAGTGTTCTAGTGTTCAACATGCCACAAAGTCTTTTGCAGCTCTCTCAATCAACGTTCATGCAGAAGGTCATTGGTCTCAACCCTCCCAACCCTCCCTTATATCCTTTTGTTTATCACCCAATCCAGCTACCTAATTTTTCCACTAACCAAAATCAGTCTTTTATCCAAGAATCCTTTGCCTATGTCATCATCAGTGACATCTCACATGACATTTCTATTGACCCAATTATCCTTAGATGCCTTGATTTGCAAGAGACAAACATTGTCTTACATACGGTACACGATGGTATATCTTGAGGCCTTTCTAGTGGTTTGATTTTAGCTATAGACTTGGAACAAATCCTGCATAGTTATCGTCAGTCATGGATCTAGAACTCATCAGCTAGTAGCACCAATAACAGATATCTTCTTAGCATTTTTTAGTGACATTCTTGATTCCATCTAAAAGTCATGAAAAAATATCAAAAAAATTGCAAAAAGTCCTAAAAAAAATATCAAAAAATAGCAAAAAGTCATGAAAAAAGAAAAAAAAAAAGAAAAAGAAAAAAAAATGGATGCCTTGATGAAAACCTCGCAAACAGGCGTCTTGGCACAAAAATTTGACTCAAGAGAAAAATTTCGTCCAAAAGTGAAACCCTAGCAAACAGGCACTTTGGGCAAGTACCATGGTGAAAACCTGGCAAATAGGCACCATGTGTAATTAGTGTTGCTCCTCCATCTATCAGGATTCCATCTGGTCTTTTCCCCCTCTATCATTCCTTGATCATACCCTTCATATTGCAAGACATCCTTGGCTCCTTATCATGGCTCACAAACTGGTTAATGCCCTTCATTACCTTGCTTAAGCATCACCAATCTACACACACACTCTGCCATTGGCCTTTGTACATAATTTGTGTCTTGTCTGGGGGCATATTACCTACATGGTGCGTAAGTTTAAATTTGAACTAGGGGCATACCCCTAAGTGCTTTTTATCCATTGGATCTATCGCATAATAGATTGGAGCTAACAGTTGTATATGCTTATACGATCCTGAAAAAATCCCTAAAAATCATAAAATGTCCTGAGAAAATCACTAAAAATCACATAAATGTCCTGAAAAAATCCCTACAAATCACATAAATGTCTTGAAAAAATCCCTAAAAATCATAAAATGTCCTCAAAAAATCCCTAAAAATCATAAAATGATCTTGAAAAAAAATCACTAAAAATCACATAATGTCCTGAAAAAATCCTTAAAAAAATTCAAATACGATCCTGAAAGAAGCATTAAAAATCATAAAATGTCCTGAGATAAACCCTACAAATCATAAAATGACCTGAAGAAACTAGTCACGCAAAAGAATCAAATATCCACAAAACCCTAAAAATCACAAAACCCATCAAAGATTTGCAATAAACCTTGTACATACTCGCTGTGGATAACCACCCCTTTTGAGTAAACACTTGCACTTTGCAAACTGAAAATCAAAGTACTACACTTCAATGCCAATCACAATATCTGAGCAACAAGAACCAACAATCAATCCAACATGTCACTATGAACTTATCAATTGAATCCACAACTAGAACTATCACATTATCAACATGTAGAACACTATATACACACCTAAAACATTGACAAGAACGTAATAATGGACAAGAATAGCTGTTGGCTCACGCTATTTAGTGAGTGATTTATTTTTTCTTTGTTTTTTCTTTGATCATGTCCCTATGCTACTCGATGATATAAATTGATCTATGAGAGTGGCCAGGATGGTTCATGGTAATCTTTTTTCCATTTTTGTCTATTACAATGTACCTTTTAAGAGTCTGGGGCATTTACATATGCCTCAGGAAGGACAAGGTCATTCTCTATTTGCATCGTGCTTGTTTATGCAAAAGGCTTGCATTTGCACTCTAGCCCTTTATGCCATGATGCGTTGCATTCCATTTTCCATATCAAAATAAAGCTCCATTGGACATATAGTGCACTTTCTAGAAGTAAAAGTCTTTCCATCATACTAACATCTCCTCATCTCATCTTTCTTCGTCATCTCATTCTCCATCACCATGATCATGTCTTCAGATTCACCAAATCATCTTCGTCTTGCATTCATGCATTCTTGCATCATCCTACACTGTCAATCACCTTTTTGTGGCTTTCCACCTAGTTTAACCTCAGTCTGACATTTGTCTCATCATATTTGACCAAAGACAACCATTTTTGATGATTTCCCTCATGTTATGACATCTTTCCATCATTTGGCCATGCACGCACAGTTTCGGGTCATTCCATCAGTTGTTATGGTTTTGTCTTCTTGTTGTTGATAAATTGACTTATCATATGCTTATCTTAGTCAATTTCTTGAGGGGGCACCCATATATATCATCCCTACTGGGGCATGTTGTGGCTTTCTCATTAGTTAGTCTTTGATAAAATGCTCTAAATCACATTGTATCAAAGATGGGCAAAATGTAGACACTCAAAAATGGTTCGCATCTACGACTTCATCACTTCTTCATACTAATTTGTCCCATTTTCTCATTCTACTAACTTCAATCTTTCAGCAAGATTGACCATATTTTGTCATTTGTATCCCCTTTTGTATCAATTTCATATCAACCCAAAACATATCAAACATCCCAAATCAATCATCATTTATCTAACTCCTAGGTATTGTTGTGGCTTTCAGTACCTTGGAAACCTATCAACCTATCAATCTTTTCAATCTAACCTTAGTACTGTCATGGCTCTCAGTGCTAGGTCAAAATATCATTCATGTCATTCAATGTTAGATCATGGCATCATCAACCATTTTAATAATATTGACAGTATCCGTCAGTGTTATTATGATCAAACCTTTTCAATCAATTTCAATCCTGTAGCATTTACAATGTCGATTAAATGTTACATATCAATTAATTCATGTCATGTGTCCTTGGCATGTTATCAACTTCAATCAATCAATTTGACCATGGCTTTGGTCTACCTTTTCATCATCTTATTCGATATCCATCATTGTCACATTTTCATCAAAGGATATGGTCACATTCATTTAATCAATTTGGCCAATTATCTACTAATTTTCTCTATAGGATTAAATAACCCATAATTTAATCCTATTCTTTCTAATTATTCTTCCTAATTATCATCCGCAATTAATTAATTTTATTAATTAATTGGTTTATCATCTGCAAACCATGGAAATTTACAATTTCCTAAGTTCTATTTTCCATCATTAATTCCATTTTCTACTAATTCTTATTTTGTGGAATAAAAGGATTTTTAATTCAAATATTCCATAAAATATTTTATCATCATGACACTTGGATGTGACACCCCGTGGATTCTCCTTTGACACTTGGATAAGATTTTTCATAATCAAATATTCTTATCTCTTACGCATGTCCCTATTTGGCTTATTCATCATAGATTCTTGGCTTTAAGTGGGTTGAGGAATCTTATGACGCGTCATAGATTCTCTTCCAAATTTGACTCTCGTGTGTCATAGAATCTTACTTTTGGCATATTCTGTCATATGCATCATAGGAATTATTATTACCTCTTATGCATGTCCCTATTTGGCTTATAAGTCATAGATTCTTAGCTTTAAGTGGGTTGAGAAATCTTATGATGCGTCATAGATTCTCTTCCAAATTTGATTTGCATGTGTCATAGAATCTTATTTTTGGCATATTCTATCATATGCGTCATAGGAATCTCTTGCCACATCGCACATCTATGGGTGACAAATCCAATGCCCTCACTTTGAATGTTGATTATAAAATGAACACTCTTCTCTCATCTTGGGTCTCTCTTGAATCCTAGAATGCTTAAGTCTTGAATCCTTGAATCTTTGAGTTTTTGAGTCTTTACTAATTTTCATTTTGCATTCTCTCTCTCACATAAAATCACGCTTCAAGTATTCTCATGGCTTTATCCCTATCATAGGCTTTTGCTTCAATCTTGTGTGCACTATAGGCAAATTGGAGCTACAATCATTTGGAGAAGAAAGAAGGACATGGGAGCTACAAACGGGAAAGGGAGTTTTTGATTATGTTTGCTTTCTTTTGTTTAGTGTGGCTTTCATGGTAGACTAGTGGGTGCTAACGTATGATTATTGAGTTTGTGATTTGCTCATAGTATGTTATGCATTTCAATCCATTTTTCTGATCTTGCAATACATATATTTAAAAACGTCTTTGTTAAATCTGAATCGTAGTCAAAAAATGTTATTGTATGAACCGAATCGCATATTAGCAAAATGTTTTAATAAACATTTTTAAAAATATATATATATATGTGTATGGGAGGGTGGGGGTACTTCCCACCCCACCCTTTTATTACTCATGCTGGCGGTGGTCTTTGGCGCAGTCGTACCTGCAACTACGATCGTAGGGCCGACTGCGGCCACAACCAACCACACGGCTCAATACGTATGATAGCGACACATACACTTGTTTCTTTTAATATGATATGAATTGGATTTGATTTCGTATGTTAATTATATTTGTTAGTATTATATATTATTAATGTTGTATTAGATTGATAATAATATTGTAATAATTGTTATGTAATAAGTATTATATATATATATATATATATATATATTCACACTAAAAAAAATTTAGAATAAATAATATGGTTTTAAATTAACCAAATTACTTAATTAGAATTTACCCTAATTAAGGTTAATAAGAATGTTTTAAATGGAAGAATTAAGTTAACTTTAATTGTAATGATTA
Organism: Cupressus sempervirens; assembly: GCA_028749045.1. Taxonomy (NCBI): domain Eukaryota; kingdom Viridiplantae; phylum Streptophyta; class Pinopsida; order Cupressales; family Cupressaceae; genus Cupressus; species Cupressus sempervirens. The sequence continues at coordinate 202,012,227 of CM053786.1, forward strand.
TTGATGATAGGTTAATTGGAAAGAGATATCGAATATTGAGAGATTAGAAAATTAAGTCTAATGGATGAATTTAAAATTATTTAATGTATACTAAATATTATTTTATATATATTAAATAATCAAGAGATGATAATTTATATTATGATTTTTTTTAATGAGGATTATTTAAAATAAGAGAATTTAATGATGTGGGATTAAGATCTAATTGGCAAGGAGTCATTGTTACATTATAATAACATTACTACGATTTGAATATGTTATGCATTATTAAATTAATTATTGATATACCTTAATGGTGTTAAGAGCTAGTTAAATATTAACTAATGAAATTTTGTAAAGTTTCTTTAAGATCGATTATCTATAGTTTGGATGAGTTTATTATTTATTAATGTTGGTTGGATCTAACAAACTATTAATAAATAATAGTATAAATGGTTTAATTAGTTATCAACTAATCCGATTAGAGTTAATCTAGTGAATATTATTTAATGATTAAATTTTTGTAAAAAGATATTAGTTTTTGGTTTGAAGTATGATTGATTTTTAATCAATTAATATTCATTGAGTTGTCAATATAATTATATTATGCAATTGAGATTTATCTTGAAATGACTATCATTAGTACAAATTAATTAAGGAAACATTAGTATTCATAAAGAATGATGAATGTGATCTATTAATAAGATTCCCAATATAGCTTGTCATTAAATATTAGCAAGTTATTATTATTGAACTATGAACATGAATATTTGTGTATGGCTGACTTTTAGTTATTAGTCAACTAATATTCATTAGGTTGATGGTTTGGTTGTGAAATTATTAATTAAATCAATTAACTAGAGTTAATTGGATTTAATTAATAATTATGTTATGTAAAAAAAGATTTATTTGATATAATTCTTTTAACGAGATTGTAGATTAGTTATATTGAAGTTGATAAGTCTTATGACTTGAATAAAGACTTTAGATATTATATGGTTGTCAACGATGATAATGATTAAATTAAAAGGATCAAATTTTAATAATACTTAATTAAGTTTTTAATTGAAAACTATTAGAATGTTAATAGGTCATGGATTGTGTACCTATGTTAAAGAATTGATTTAATTGGTCATTTTAAGATTGATAATTGGCTCTCTCTTATAATATAACGAATAACGATATTTTGAAAAGTTGAGGTAACATTAAGAAAGAGTTATTCAATTAGTACTATGGATCTTAGTAAATAAAGGAAATGATTTAATGAGTAAAATTTCTTAAGTTATTCTTAGGATAATGCTATCAAGGAACAAATGGGTTGACTTGTAGATCAAATGATGAAACTTAGACACTTGAGGTATACTTGAAACAAAAACTGAAAACCTCTACACTTAACTCATCTATGTGTTATTAGTAAACCAAAAAATATGTTTGCATCGTGTATTTTTTATGCTTCTTGTTTTGGGTTTTTGGGTTGACTAGTGTTGACCAGTCTTAGGTTGTTACCAGAGGCTCAGGGGTTATGAGATGTGACAGTATGTTGATCTTATTTGGTCTCGATCTTTATAAGCCCAACCATGGTATGTGATTGTATGCTCTATGAAATGTTTGTATTTATTGATTGTTATTGTGCATCAGTCATCATGTGTGAAGATGAGATGTATGTGTATGAGACACTTGAGCTAATCATTTTTGGTTCATCGATCAGTTATCCTTGGTTTATTTCCAGTTGCCATGATGGGATTGAATGTGGATTTATTTATTGATGATGTCATGTTGTGCTATGTTTGACTCAACCATTTTAGTGTCTTCGATCAGTATGATTTTGAGATATTCTTGGTTGCTTGTTGAGAACCAATGGATATGGTGATTTATTTTGAGATATATTTTGGTTATTGAGAACCAATGGATACTTATGATTATCAGTGATGCCTTCAGTTGCCAATAGAGAACTGTTGTGGTCATGATTTTCTATGGATGCTTTTTCAAATGCTCATGGAGATTTGATGATTGTTATTATGGATATTTGACGCTTATATTGTGCATATTTGATGATTCTTTTTATGGATTATCTTTTGGATTTTCTTTACAGTCACTTGTACAGGACTGTGGTGATTTATGATTCTATGAGCTTAGGGTAGGTTATCTACTTGTAGTGTCGAGAAGTGGCTTGCAATGGGGCCTGAAGCCCTAAGTGGCTGCCAGGGTAACTCATTGTAAGTTTGGTTAATAAGTGATAATATTTACACACTAAATGGGGATTAAATGAACCTAAAAAGATAATTGTTTTTTTTCTTTCCCATGCCTTGAGTGCTTGTACAGGCTAGGATGGGAGTAGTGAGAATGCATGGTTGTGACCTTGCATTCTGTAGTATGCCTCATCAGTATGAGAGGATACTAGTGACTGCATGAGATCAATATGGACCTGTGGAGTTTAGCTAACTACAAGGGTAACTTGTACGTGATAATTGCAATGACACTTTCCCACTTGCAGAGTAGGTTTCCTACATGTCATTGTGTGCCTCTGGGAAGTAGATGTCAGTTTTGTGTGATGGAACCTTTGAGTTAGTATTCTCTTAGGATTCCTAGGCTCATAGAGATTTATACTTTGTGGTTTTGATAGCCTATTTGGGACTTGAGATTATCTCCTCAGCATGGTGGGAGTGGACCACTTAGGTTCCACGCAGTTGGGTGGTAGTGTTTTTTCACTCTTATCATTTGAGATCCGCTTGAAACACCGTGGCTGGAGTATTCTTGGTTGGTATTTATCTTCATTTTTTTCTTGGATCATTATGATAGATGATATACCTTATGATGGATGTATTTATTGGTTTTTTTCTCATATTGATGATTCGCATATGTTAGATGATGTTATCTTATGCTTTACTTTGCATGTTAGTAGGATGTTTTTAGGAGTGACATTCCTACTATGTTTATAGTTGATGATCTCTTCGGTGCTTTGGAATGTTACGCACGGAGGGATGGCTAGGATCCACGATGGTCTAATGATGCTATTTATGGTTGGAAGGAACCATACACTTAGTTATTTATGTTTGTGATATATGGTTATCTTTTATGATGGATGTTATATCTTTATGATGATGATGTATCATGTATGGTTTATGGTTTCATTATGTTATTGCATCATGGATTAATATTGGATGATGTTGTACTTTATTTGTATGGATGTTTATTCTTTCAAGCTTCTCATACCTTGTAACATGTACAATGGATGATTGAGCAATCTAAAATGTAATTACAAAAGGACACTTGTATATTGTTTAAGAACATTGGATGTATCTTTGCTAAAGATGTGATGTTAGATGAATAGTTAATTTAGGTGTGATACAATGTTAAGGGATTTATGAAGAATGTAATTTTTTATGTTATGTTTTCTCTCAGTTGGATGCTATTATTGGTTCTACAAATGTTATGAATAGTTTTACTTTCATGTTTTAAAAAAAAAATTGTTTGGCAAACTTAGTGAAATTCTTTGGATCCCTTGGCAGGGCATTACAACATATTTTTTTAGATTCTTTTGTAGGATAAAATTCTAACCACTAATAATTTGTTGAAGAGAGGTATGAATCATGTTAGTAGGGGGTATCTTTGTAAGAAATAAGAAGAGTCTCTTAATCATCTGACTATCCACTATTCTTATACTAAAAGGTTATGGGAAAGGATCTGTGGTTTGTTGGATTTGGTTTAGGTCTTCCCCCTTACTATTCAATATTTTTTTGAAGGCTAGAAGTTTTCCTCTCGTAATTCTTTGATTATGAATTTATGGGATTTCATAATCCTTTTTCTTTGTTGAGGTATGTGGAAGGAAAGAATTGATAGGGTGTTCAAGCGTAAGGAGTCTAATTTTGTTTAATTATTCTATAAGATTAGGCATCTAGTTATAGAGAATATTAAGATTATTGGGAAAGGGCATCAACCTTAGAATGAATAGGAAGGAAAAGTGATTTAGAATTGGAGCTTGGAAGGGTAAAGTGTTATTCAAAATAGTAATAACCTTATGAATTTTGCTAGGTGGGATTGTCATCCTTAGGGCTAGTGTAAGATTAATTTTGATGGGGCCTCAAAGGGCAACCTAGGGATGATGGGTTGTGGAGTTAGTATCAAAAATATGAATGGGGATTGTTTCGGTGTGATGGCAATCACTATTGGGGAATAAAAAAATCATGGTAGAAGCTAGTGGGGCTCTCTATGGTCTTAGTTATGCCAAGAGTATGAATTTGGACAAGATTTGGCTTGAGGGGGACTCCCTCAATATTATTAATTATCTCAATAAGATCAATAATCCTTCTTGGAAAATTTATAATATTGTTTGTAAGGTCATTTTTTAAATTAATTCATTTGAGATTTGTTTTATTACTCATAACTATGCAGAAACTAACCATGTTGCTAATTGGGTTGTGAATGTGACATGCAAAAGTGATGAAAAGTTGATTTGGAATCATTGTAATAATATTCCAATCAAGGGTTTATCCTTGATTGAGTATAACAAAGTGAGAAGTAGGAAAAAAAGATTTATTAATGATGAATATGGTAAAAATGAATAATTATGATTTGGGAAGATTTGGGGTGTGATAGATTATGATTAGATTGCAAAGACTTTTTACTCATTTCCACATAGATTGTGGGTTTGTTTATTTATCAATATCTTTTTCTATGATATTGACATCAGGCTTTTCTTTCTAAATGTTTATTCTGAGATAGTGAGAATCCGTAAAATCTTGAAGAAGATTAGAGGAAGGAGAAAGAGGGTTGGACCAGCTAGCTACAAGGACTAGAAGAAGAAGACAAAGATTTGGGAAATTTTAGAATGGGGAGAATTTCATGAGTTTTATGGAGAAGCTTAGAGGTAGCAACCCTTCTATTACCCACCAATTAATTAAGACCTAGAAGGATGGGAGTATTTTCGTGGGTACTTAGAGAATGGAGGTAGTAGAGGACATCATTATGGAAGCTATGGGCCTTGACATAGAGGGAATCAATTTTTACAAGGATAAGAATTTTTCTATTTGAGCAATAGAAGAATTCACAGATGCAACTAAAGAGCATATCAAGTTGCTTAAAATTGGTAATCCCTATTTCATTCCTATCTCCATATCTCATCCTTGAACATTTGTCATGTTTTTTGTAATTGAATAACTTTGGAAGACTATTATTTTATGTCAATGTAAAAAAATTTTGGTCCTCTAAAACCTATTTTTACTTAATCAAAACTTTTACAATAGCCTCTCTTAGTTACATGAGATTATAATTCTTTCGAATTTGGTACAAAAATATTTCTTGATACAAAAGTTTTTAGTGAATCATTAGCTCATTAGTGCATGACTATGTATCTTTATAAGTATTCATTGTAGCATTAATTCATCTACACTATTAGATCTAGATGAGCATGTGAATCATAATGAAAACCCTATTTTTGACATAGATTCATTAGAGTGTTCATGATCACCACACACCTAAGTGCTCCCAAGCTACACTAAGCATGATTGAGGAGAAAAGTCAAAAGATCCATAACTTAGATCTCATAAAAATTATTGGAGTAATTTTGGATGAGAAAGGATCATGTTATCTAATTGTACAATAAACTCTCTTAGTTCCAATATATACAAATTCATTTGAATTTGGGAAAAAAAATCTCTCTTGATGCCAAAACTTGTAATGAAGCTTAGTTCATTGGTGCACCGCAGTGTATCTTTCCAACTATTCATCATGGCAATGATTTATCTATTCCATTAGATCTAGATTTTGGGTGAACCCTAGTGATAATAATTTTTTGGTCACAAATTTTCTAGAACATTCACAATCACCCTAGACTATAGTGTGCCCAAGGTGAACTAAGAATTATTAATCAATAATATTTAGAGTACCATAACTTGGAGCTCATGAGGGATATAAGAAAACTATCTAATACTACAAAACCATGTTATCAGAGTCTACAATAAACTCTCTCAGTTCTAAAAGATTAGAATTCATTTGAATCTAGCACAACTATCTTGCTTGATGTCAATACTTGCAGTAAATCTCAATTAATTGTATACCGCCATGTATCTTTCCAACTCTTCATCATGATATTAGTTTATCTATTTAGTTAGATTTAGATTGATGGTTGAACCTACTAATAACACCATTTTGCAACTAAGTTCTATTGAGAATAAATATTCAGATGGTCATAGATAAGATCTCATGAGGGGTATAGGAAAAATAGTAGATGATACAAGATGATGTTCTCAAAATCACCAATAACCTCTCTCAATTTTGGAATATTTATAAGTATTTTTCATTTGGCACAAAATCTTTCTTGATGCCAAAACATTAAGTGAAGCCTAGTTCATTAGTGTAGTAATGCATATCTTTCAAATCATTCCTCATGGAAATGATTGATCTACAATGTTAGATATAGATGGGTGGGTGAACCATAGTTATAACCTCATTTCAACCATAGATTCATTGCAATATTCATGACAACCACACATAGAGGTGTCTGCAAGGTGGTCTATAATGCCTATTATATACAACCTAATGAAGATATTTGGAACAATTTTATGACATTAAACAGATGGTCAATAGGGTGAGATTAAGCCCTAGGAAGATATATTTAATGGTGTTTGACCTATTTGACCATTCTTCAAAAATAAAGTTCATTTAGTCAATTCAGTACATTTAAGGCATTACTAGTCATATATCCAAGCTCAATATGAACAAGTTAAATTATTGAATTAAAATAATAAACATTATTAATATAGATAATATGTGTGTGTGTGCGCGTGTGTGCGTGTGTGCGTGTGTGCATGCGTGTGTGTGTGTGTGTGTGTGTGTGTGTGTGTGTGTGTGTGTGTGTGTGTGTGTGTGTGTGTGTGTGTGTGTGTGTGTGTGTGTGTGTGTGTGTGTGAGTCTATATATATAGATGCACACACACACATACAAATATGGAAGAGATGTCATTTTAAGTAAAAATCTAAAGTGTATGTAACATGACTTCACAATGTCTAAAAAATCAAAATTTCTACATAAAATGTGGCATATTCCATCTCAAAATGTGCCATTAGGCATCATTAAATAACCACAATATCATATGTTTCCTATGGATCATCAACATGCAACCTCTTTGATGCGCTCTTTGGGTTTGATAGATCTTGCATGACCAAAAATGGAAAACTTCAAGTTAGACAAGTTAATTTATATGATTTCTACATATTAAACATAAATTTACTAAAATGCATATTGATCAATAATTTAATGAAACATGGAAATCAGATACTCTTATGGATGTCTCTCCACATATTTTTGGGGAAGTTAGGAGTCCTCACAAATGTCATAAACAAAAAATGGACATTTTTATATTTAACCTATACACATGTGTAAGGTTGTGAGATACATCTAAGACATCTCATATTAGGTTTAACCTATTAGAAATAGGTAATACTGGGGGGAGGTGAATAAGTATTCTACAAACTTTTGTCACAAATTGGATATTATTAATTACTTTGAACCATGCATAACAAAATAAACAAGTAAGGATGAACATTAATATTAACCATGCATAGAGAGAACTCATAACACCATATTTTGTTAAGTAGGAAAACCCTAGCCAAGGGAAAATCCCAAAGGGAATTATACCCACTAGATAATATATCGATATATATATATATATATATATTCCTTGTTAGAGGATGGACCTTGTTAGGATTCAATGAGAAAATTCAGTATAGGGAGTCCCTATTAGGAGAATTTGAATAACTCGTAGGAGATTCAAACTGTGTTAGGAGTTGTAGTATAGTAGATGCAAGAAGAGCTCATTGCCCAGACATGCATTTCCAATTATAAGAAGATTTCACTACCCAAACAATTAATTAGTCTTTAGGTATATAGCTATTGTATCTTTTTTCTTGATTAATCTCTGACCTTAGCTCAATCTTGGATCACAAAATTAGGTTCTCAAAAACTTTGCATATATCACTTCACAAAAAGTTTGCAAATCACTTAAATTATAATACAATTACACACTTCTTTTCACAAGATGTCCTTTGCATAAATACCATGCCTTTTGAAAAATTTATGCTAGGTTGGATAAGACCATAATATACTTTTCCAACTTAAATTAAACATCTAAGACGTTGACCCTAATTGTTCAAGTAATTATTTTGTACATAAAATAATTCCTTTCCTTTAATTTTTTTGTTCTATCTCACTAGGTAGATCATGAATATCTATCTTTTGTACTTTTGGTATTGATGTCTAAAGTTATACACATTATCATCAACATATATATTATCTCCATCTAACTTTTCTAGTCATAATATGACATTAGAAACATTTTACATATAAAATAATGTACTGCTATAAACTAATTTCATACTTTGACAATTGTCTGAGTACCACAAGCTAAGTATCTTTATTCCCAAGGTTTACTACAAGTATGTGCATCATTTATTTCCATTAATGACAACAATTGTATGACTACATATAGCCAATTTTCAACAATCTCCCTCTTTGGCATTGATGGCAAGAAAGTAAGGAAAATTGGCGAAGTGACAAAACCTTAACAAAAAAGCTTACAATACTTATCATCTATTACATTACATATACTTCATATTACAAATACTCAATTTCTTAATTTCTTCCCCATTTAATATGGTTTCTACATACATAACTTACTATACAATTTTCTTCTCCAACCTCTCCCCCTTTGACATTAATGAAAAAGGTTAGAAAAACCAAAAACTATCAAGAAGTTGTCTGACTATTGTCAAAACAAGTGTTGTCTTGCTACCTTATTAATATCTTCATACAAAAATCAAAATTTGTGTTTAAACTATTTGTACCTTTTTTCCCTATGTCCTTTTCTACTTTGGTAGTAGTGAGCATTACACATAAGGCATATAATGCAATCCCAATTGTATTGAGGTTAGAGTAGGTGAAGTTTGCATAAGTGTCTTTAGCTTTGTCACATTCTTCCAATTGTCTTTCAATGGTTGATATCTTTAGAGAAATAGACTCTCTAAATTCTGATAGTCTTCTCACAATTATATATATTTCAAGTTCTATTTTCTTGATGTTTGAGTGAACACCAAAAACATGTCCTTCCAACTCATTGACTCTTCAAGAGGGTTGTTGTACCTAACTGGTTAGAGCTTCTAGCTCATTTAGCTTCCCTTGAATCTTTTATCCACATCTTTGGAAAACATATGAGATAAAGTACATTTGATGTATAGTACCCTTCCAACTTGTTGTTATCTTCGGATTTCCTCGATACAAGTAACAAAACTTAGCAACTCATTTTGAATATTCTAAAAAATGGTGCTAAAAAAATTAACATCATTTGAAATTTGAGACTTAGACTCAACAACATTCAACAAATTTGTGAATTCATCATCAAAGGATTTCACAACTATGTATGCTCTCTATTGAGGATCTACTTCAGTGTGTTTGGCTATGAGGGTGTTGCACAATCTATCAATCATCTCCATTAGTTCTCTTTGTAGACATTTTACCTTTTTTTTTTTTGTCTCAAACAATTTTGTCAAGAATGAGATCAAGTTACATTGATTTTCATCATCACCTATAAGGTAAGCGAAAGATATAGGAGAGGATGAGCTAGATGTTTTCACCTCATCTTCCTTTCATTTCTTCTCTACCATTTTCTTAAATCTTCTCTCTTCTTCTTCCTTCTCTTCTCTTATTTTCTTTTCTCTTTCTTTCTTCTCTTCTTCCAACTTTTTATCTTTTTTCTTCTTCTTTCCTCTTGACTTCTTCCTTTTTCTTTTTTTCTTCTTCAAGAAATTTCAGCTTGGCTTCTTCAATCTTCTTATTTTCTTCTTCTATCTATCTTTTCTTTTCTTCAATTTATTTCAATTGATCCTGAATATCTTCGAAAAGGGACTCATACTGGTTAAACAGATCTTCATCAATGTTAATAGTACTATTTATCTAATCAATTTTCATAGTATCACCACTTATTGATACTTCTAAGGTTTTCTCTATAGTAGTAGGCTCTGCCTTTAATTCACTCATCATTTGATTGATAGTTGTTGTAGTTTCACTTCTAATCAAATTCTTTTCTCCTCCCATGAGTAGAAATGGCCTCATCTTACTTCACAAGTAAACTGCTAGTTCCTTTTTCAATTTCTTGATTTCATCATCATCATCTATCTTACACACAGTTCTTAGCATTAACTTCTGAAGTTCCATGTCTTCTTCATAAACTGGTGTCTTCTTTGTTATACGTCTATCATAGACATCTTGATTTACAAATCCTTTAATACTCTTTAAGTTTCAAATTTATTTACAATCATATGTCTCACTATGGATATATCAATCTATTCCTTCTCAATGTCATTTTATAAATCATAGAACTTATTCATTTTTACAAAGTTACCTTCATTAACAATACTTGTGTTAATCTTCTCTATCTTAGGTTTCCATGGTTGACTTGTTTTAATCACTAGCTACTTAGAAATAGTAAATTTCTCTAGTTGTTTGTCTTCTGGCTCCTCCTCTTCTTCTTCATCACTAGAGTCCTCAATTGTCAACAATGTCTTCTTTCTCTTCTCGGGTCGAGTAGCTTGTTTCTTAACTCTTTTTTACTTTCTTTTTGATCCATTTGGTTGTTCACCTGATAAAATAACATATGTGATCCTCTATTCTATAAGAGTTTCTACAACAGATATACTAGATGCTTGGCCAACTAAAAAAGGTGTCACATACATTACACTATGTTCACCAGTTCATTTCATTCCAGAGATAGTTTTTTTGACTGCTTATGATTCTTCTTCTAACATAGTGGCTTCCAATAATGCTTTCTTCATTACATATGCAATCTTCTTATGGGATGCCTTTTCTAATTATTCTTGGTATGTTGACGATTATTTCTTCATACATTCCAAATCTGTATGATTATTGATCGATATTGGATTTCAACAATAAATCAATATAACTAATAGTTCTATTATCACTCAATTCATAACCTAGGGGCTCAAGAAATTTTTCCTAAGGTTCTACTACTTCAATATAGGTTATGTCAATGTCTACCATAAAACATATATCATTTTTAAATCTATCAATACTTGCATGGGGAATTTTGTATCTCTATTTTATCTCATTCTAAAATGTTCTCATAATCAAATTTCTATTGTCCAAGATTTTCTCTATTGGATGCCTCCTACATAAGTTTGTTATATTGTCCCTAGTACATCTTTCACTTCTCATAATATCAGTAACTAATAAAATTGGAAGTCTCTTGATTACATGAAAGAAAATATGATTAATTAAGGGCTGGAATTTGAATACACCATTCCTAGTTCTCTTAATCTACTCTAAGTTTTCAATAAGTTTTATTCTCAAAATTTCACTCAAATTCACTTGTTCTTTCTCAACGCATATCTTATAAGCTTCATAAATAAATCTCGTTCACAACTCATCACTCTTAGAAATTGCACATAGAGAATAGACAATGAATTTACTCAATAATCTTACATCATCTTGTCTAATGGTGTTGATCACCATTTATTTACCATTGTAGACTACCATAGTGTAATTTTCAACCTTTTTCTTAATAAGTTTCTCACCAATAGGTACACTATGTTGTTTGCTAAGACCAATGACCTCATGAATAAGTTTGGTAGAGATGTCAACTACATTTTCTCCCACTCAAATCTTTTTCTTATGAATTCTTCTTAATATGATTTGTGTCCATTCTCTAGTATCAAGTTTGCAATAGAAATGATATTTGACTAAGTCTATGTCTTTCATATACTCATATCGAAGCTTATTAGTCATATCATGGTTGAAAACAATTTCCATATCTCTATTCATAAACTCGCTTCCAATAGTTTCAAACTTACTACACAGATAGCTTCCTACATCTTCCAATAATACTACATTGTTCAAAGTAATTGATACAACTGAATTAGGGCTTTCCTCTATGGTTTGCATAGGTACAACCTTCAAATTGAGTCTCTTAATATTCTCAACATTCTAAACAACTGAAATATTCATGATTACACTAAAAATAAATTTATTGAAGATGTGCGGAAAATGGTAAAATACCTTTTCAAGAGTAGGGTTTTGCCCAAAATCAATTTTCCAAGCTACTTTGGGGTGCTCTTTGCTTCTAAGATGATCACAATATAGTAATAATCAATTTTTTACTCATTTTATTCATCTATAACTTGCATTAATTGTGTACTTCACTTAATAAAAAAAGTTGTTTATTTTTCTTTGAAATCAAGTATTTTCTTTGTTAGAATCTGAAAAGATTAATAACCCAAAAAACTAGTGCAAAGAGTAAATATCTAAACTATGAATGCAGATGATACAAAATCAAAATAGCATCATAAAGTTAGTCTCCAAGAGAGTAATGCAAATGCTGGAAGCAAAATAGCATTAAGAGGATGCAAAAACTAGAGATACAAATACAAGCCAGGTAGCATGCTTATATAGGCTAGGAAGAGGGAGGAGGTGGCAACACCAACCAATAAGGAGCAACCATCTATCGGACTATAGATAGCAAAGTCTCTTCCCAAGATAGCTAATGGATGCTCACATGTAGGAAGGTGACACCTCACAACCATTCACCTAATAAGACATGCTTTATTAACCTAAGGGAGATTATTAAAAGTGTAGGAAAAACCTAGCAAAATAGGAAAAATAAAAAACTACACTAACACCCCCTCATAAGCAAAGCTTAGGTGGATGCTAACCTAGCAAAGCTATGAAAGCAGGAAAATGGGTCCCGGCAACAAGGCCTGATCAGGTACCCAATACAAGAAAAAGAACTAGACGAAAGAAACTAAGCCTCCAATCTAGGAAATGTCCCAAAGAGAGGAACAAAAAGGAGCATAAAGCATCTCTGAAGCATGAAGCTGCAAACTCTGTCAAAATGTTGATTTGTAGAACCTCCATGGAAATAGAAGGCATGAACCATCAACCAAAGAAGCATAGAACAACAAGTGAACCCCCCCATAATGCTGAACAGGGAGAGGGGTGACAGGAACACTAAAATGCAATGCCAAAAACATCTGCAAGAAGAAGAATCAGGAACACTAATAGTGCAATAGAAGTACAAGCACATGATAAAGGGCGGTGCCACTGACACACTGCATGGGCTAATGTCGTGGAAGAAAAATTCACTTGACAAAGGTGGATGAGCACAAAATGGCAAAACATCATGACCCCCCATGGCACTTTATAACTAAGTGTGAGTACAAACAAACACAAGGTGTACAAGATCCCAGATATGCAAAAGCAGGCACTTTATCTCATTGTGTTTAAAGAAAAATGAATGCAACAGAATAGAAGCATACAATGCTCAGAAGTCAAAAAGAAGAGTGAGCCAAAAGAACAGAAGAAAAGATTCCAGGACCTGTAGAATCCAAGTAATCTGCTAGAGTGCGAAAGTGCAAAACTCGAAGGAGAAAGAACTTGGAGTAGAATCTAGATAAAAGACCTCTGCAACTGAATAACTCACAGAACCAGCTTTCCAACGATATCTGGCGAGCCCAGAAAAGAGTCTGAATGAGCGAGATATGGCTCTTGGAAGACAAAATAGAACATCTAGCTTTGACTGCCAAAACAGGCAACCAGATTGTAGAAAAAATCAAAAAAACCTATACCATCACCTCCATCTCAAAACCATCTTTCCAACACATTTTTTGGATTGAAAAAATACGTCCGTATGCTCAAGTTACGGAAGAAAAACTGATAGGGCCTCCTCATGAAGAGCATATGCTAAAAGTGAAACTTGGGCACAATAATCAAGGAAAAAAATAGCACCACTGTGATCTACTCAAAAAATCATGCACTTTCAAAAAAAGAATCACCTCGATACAAGGTCGTATGAGAAAGTTATGATCCTTCAAAGTTTTCAAAATGAGAACTGTGCACAGTCACGGCTGAGAATCTGCAATTTCTGAAGAATTCATGCATGAAAATCAAAAAACAACTCCACTAGTGGATCGAGCACAAAAAAAAAGCCAAGTTCATAACAAGAATCATCAAAATCGGAGTCCGTATGAGCAAGAACGAGACATTTGAAAACTGCATTCAAATCTGCGACTAGCAACGGAGAGGGATATGGCTGTAGCTTTGCATGCTCGATTCTGAAAAATATACAACCTGCATGCAAAATTTAAAAGATACTCAAATGGTTTTTCGGGGCTGCGAACAAAACCCAGAAAGTGTTTTTCTTGCTGATGTACAGAAGATGTTGCAATAGTGTAAATTAGATGCCTTTAATAGTAAAAAATGGTTCCAAAAATCAAAAAATGACCCTAGCAACCAAAATATGGCATGCAAATGCTGGATCAGCTTCTTAAGTCCATCAATGGCATGCTGGAACCTGCAAAACTGATTGAAAACTCCAAAGATTCAAGAGAAGAGCATACTTCATTTTTCAACAAACTACAATAAAGTTTATTTGCCCCCCCCCCCCCCCGAATCTCTCAAATAAGGAAACTAAAATCTACTCTTACAAATAGAAAAGCTCTGATACCATGTTAGAATCTGAAAAGATTAATAACCTAGAAAACTAGTGCAAAGAGTAAATATCTAAACTATGAATGCAGATGATAAAAAATCAAAATAGCATCATAGAGTTAGTCTCCAAGAGAGTAATGCAAATGCTGGAAGTAAAATAGCATTAAGAGGATGCAAAAACTAGAGATACAAATACAAGCCAGGTAGCATGCTTATATAGGCTAGGAAGAGGGAGGAGGTGGCAACACCAACCAATAAGGAGCAACCATCTATCGGACTATAGATAGCAAAGTCTCTTCCCAAGATAGCTAATGGATGCTCACATGTAGGAAGGTGACACCTCACAACCATTCACCTAATAAGACATGCTTTATTAACCTAGGGGAGATTATTAAAAGTGTAGGAAAAATAAAAAACTACACTAACAAAGATCAACTGTTTGATCTTTGAATGTTATCTAAGTTTCACCATAGGTTCCTTCCATCATGAAAATGATCCACAAAAATTCTCTTCATGAAATTTATTATAGAAGCATAGCTTTCATCTTCTTTAATAGAGTTTCTCTAGTATAATAGTGGCTCTTATTTTCTTCCTAACTTGTTCCAATAAGCTCCAAATCGCAAGTGAGATTAACTATAGTCCATACATATTATAATACATTTCTCAATCTCACTATGTGTAGCTTGATCTCTAAATGAGGTTTCCAATTCTGATGTTGTGAACAAGCTTAATTCAACTTGGTTGAATCAAACTTGATTGTTGACTTCAATTTTTCTATCTCAACATCATCTATCTTTTCTTCTAAAATATTTAATTTCTTTACAAATGCCTCATTAACTTCTTCTTGAAGTTCACTAACTACATTTGTTTGTTCTTAATTGTCTTTCTTAGTTCTAGAGTTGCTCTCATGATTCCTTCTATCATTTCTAAAGTTCCTCCCATTATTGCTTCTATTTCTGAAGTTTCTTCCATTCTTCCTTTTTCCATTTCTAAAGCTTATCCCATTATTGTTTCTTTCCATTCTATAGTATTTTTTTGTATGTCTAATTTTTTGTATAACTAACATACTAGGGTCTTTCTTCTAGGATCTTGTTGATGAATAGGTGCTTGACAATTTTAGGGGATGTGTCCAAAGTTGTTACACTTATAACACATGATCTTCTTATTTTCTTCATAAGATCTACTTTCTCTTGATGTCCTTTCATTATATCTTCTTCTATCTATAGGGTTAGTGTTTCTAGAGATTTGACTATTTCTTCTATCATTTTTATAATTAGGTTTCCTACAATCAATTGCATTATGTTCAATATGATAACAATTAGGATAATAGAATTTTGTAACATGATTAAATGATTTATTTATACAAGCTCTTTTCATATGACCTATTTTATTACATTAAAAAAATTTACCTTTAAATTCATACTTGATTTCCTTAGGAGATTCCACTTGCTTAGGTTCATTGAATTTCATAGTTTCCTTCTCAACTTCTTTTGATTTATCAAAAGATTGATTGGATTCCATCCTATCATTAGACTTATCTTTCTCTTTAGATCTGATTTACTTTGAGGTTTCTTTGCAGATATGTTAAACAAATAACCAAGACTAGTCTTATCATAGGTAGATCTTTGTATTGACATGGACTAATCAATCTTTCCTCTACTAGTGTAAATTTTTTCAAGCTAATACTTGCACTAATTTAGTTCACCTTTCACATTAGTGTCATACTTATGAAGTTCTTCATGATCTTCTTCCAATGTTTCAAATTTAGATGTCTTCTTTGCTAGACTCACTCTAAGATCTGAATTTTCAGTCTTCAAATCGGATAGGATCATTCTTCAAACTCAACTTTAGATTAATAATCTTCAATTCATGTTTCAAGATCTCGTACTCTATTTTTAATTTTGAATAATCATCATCACTAGTTTTAGATTTAGTAGATTTAGGCTTGGATTTGAGATGTTCAATCTTGTCCTTCAATTCTCCAATGTATTTACATTGGAGTCTTCATTTCTATCTTTCAACTAATCTCTTCCTTTAGTAAGGAGATAAATTTTTTCTTTATCAACTATTCCATATCTATATGGTTCTTGCTCAAGCTATTAAGCATCTTCTAAGTAATTGTTCTCTGATACCAATTGCTAGAAATAGGGAATACTAAGAGGGGAGTGAATCAGTATACTAAAAACTATTGTCACCAACTAGATATTACTAATTACTTTTAACCAATAACAAATAAACAAGTAATGCTAAATAGTAATATTAACCATGCATAGAGAGAACTCATAACACCATATTTTGTTAACTAGGGAAACCCTGGCTAAGGGAAAGCTTTGGTAGGGATGATATCCACTAGATAATATATTGATATATAAGCTCCTTGTTAGAGGATGGATCTTGTTAGGAGTTAATGAGAAAATTCAGTATAGAGAGTCCATGTTAGGAGACTTTGAGTCGCTATTAGGAGATTCCAACCCTATTAGGAGTTGTAGTACAAGAGATGCAAGAAGAGCTCACTACCCAAACATGCACTTTCAATTACAAGCAAAGCTCCCTACCCAAAAAATTAATTACTTTTTAGGCATATAGGTGTTGTATCTTTTCTTTTGATTGATCTCTAACCTTAGCTCAATCTTGAATCAAAAAATTAGGTTCTCAAAAACATCGCATATATCGCTTCACAAAGATTTTGCATATTACTTATTACAATACAATTGTACACTTCTTTCACAAGATGTCCTTTGCATAAATATCATGACCTTTCACAAATTGCTTCTAGGTTGGATAAGACAATAATATACTTTTCCAACTTAGAGTAAACATCTAGGTTATTGCCCTAATTGATCAAGTAATTATTTTGTACACCAAATAATTCCTTTCCTTTAATTCTATTGTTCTATTTCATTGGGTAGATCGTGACTATCTCTTTTCTATATTGTTTGTACTGATGTCTAAGGTTATACACATTATCATCAACATGTATACTATCTCCATCTAACTTCGCTAGTCATAATATGACATCAAAATCATTTTATATATAAAACAATGTATTATTGTAAACCAATTTCATACTTAAACAATTGTCTAAGTACCAAAAGCTAAGTATCTTTATTTCTAGGGTTTACCACAAGTATGAACATCATTTTTTAAAAATTAATAATAATAATTACATCACTACATATAGCCAATTGTCAATAGAACCCACAATAGTGGGTTACACATTTTTGGAGGAAGAAATTTCTCCAAAAAAAGTGCACCACAAAATTTTGAATTGGGTACTTGCAATAGAAAGTACCCAACCAGTTTTGATTGAAACTAGTAAAGTAGTTTTGGTCAAAAGTGTGATGAACTAAATGGGGTTTAAAAACCCTAAAAGTCATTTTTACATGTTTTTGTAGTATTTTTTATTAGAATAGATGGTGACAGTGGCATTTGACTTACCAACCATTGAAGTAGATATGAAATTTCATTTTTTCAATCCTCTCTAACACATTTAATTAGATTTTATATATTTTATAATACTTTTTATTGTATATATACATACATAGTGTATGTGTGTATATATATACATATGTGTGTGAGTGTACCTATGCACATATGCATGTATATTAATGTATATGAATATATGTATGTATATGTATATATGTATATATTTCTATATATGAATATGTGTATATGTGTGTGTATATATATATATATATTTATTTATTTACATATGTATATATGTATATGTACATCTATATACATACATATTTATTTATTTATTTATATTTGATATGTGTATATATGCATATATATATACACACATATGTGTGCATTAAAATCTATATATACACATATTTATATGTACGCACACACACATATAGTGGATATATATACATACACTCTAATTTTTAAGGTTTGTATTTATTTTTATTTATCTATGTGTTACATGTATATTTATTTTTAATGTACATATTTTATATATGCAAATGTGTTTACATATATTAATTTTTAATATATATATGTTTGAAGTAATGTATTAGTTTCTATATATAATTTGTATGCATACAAAATGCATATATTTATGCATATAAATTATCTATCCTGATGTGGGTATGTGCAAAATCATGGTTAGCCAAACTATACTCTTAAGTGGCAATGAAAAATAATAAAATCAGAGTTATGTCAACTTGACATGCAATTTTGAACTTGTTATGTACTTTGTATCAAAAAGTTGAGATAAAAGATTCTCTAGGAAATTGAATTTAGTTTCTAAACTACTAGGCCTTATCTATAAAAAAATGATTGCTCAAATATTTTAATTTTAGTGCAATAGTACAAAATGTTCAAGACAAAAATAAAGAGATGTATGTCTAACTATCTTAATAAAAATTAAATAATAAGATTCTAGATATAAGTATTAGACTCATGCTCATATTTATCACATATTTTTGGGTATTATTTCTAAATAAATAAATAATTATATGAATTTTCTAATACAATATTTTTAGAATAATTTTTTTTTTGTGTCTGACCACCTTGACTAATTCAAAACTTTGTAGAATTTAATTTTTCATTTTTCCTTATAGTAGAAGAAGCATAGAATAGGATTCATCTTTTGGATTTGAAAAATCTTGTATTTTTGAAAGTTATAGTTTATTTTTAATCAGTGTGTTAGTCAGCAATTTATATGTATCTCTATTAGAAAATAAGCAATAATTACTTACTAAGCTCATAACATTTATGGGAAGAAAAGAATATTTGTAAGAAACACTTTTTATTTCATCAAATTTGGGTGGAAAAAGGGTCTCCCGATACATGTTTCAAGTAAAAAAAACACACACACACACACACACACAAGAATGGGCCAAAAATACATTTTTTGGGACATTCTTAAAGTTGATGATGTAGAGGTAGTATCCAAAGATGTACTAGGCCTTATAAAGGTATTAATTTTTTGGTTTGGC
Source organism: Cupressus sempervirens (assembly GCA_028749045.1). NCBI lineage: Eukaryota > Viridiplantae > Streptophyta > Pinopsida > Cupressales > Cupressaceae > Cupressus > Cupressus sempervirens. Next base: position 202,031,642 of record CM053786.1, read on the forward strand.
ATCAGGATGGATGGGGAAAAAGTTTGAATAGATTTTGAAATGCTTTGAGGTATTTCAAAAGTACATATTTTTTAGATTGCCACTTTTTGGCATACTATGATCCTACATATACCCATGTGTGCATATATACATACATGTATATACCACAGATTTATATATGGTAGTTTAAAAATTCATGTGAATGATTTATGTAAGATTTTGATATTATCCCCTTAAGCATCATTTTAGGATCACTTTCAACATTTTTCATATGGATTTCCATATTCAATTATAGATACTCCTAGGTTAATGAACATCCTAAATTAGGATCCCTTTACACACATGTATGAATTATATAGATTACCTATAAGCTTAGAAAATTATATTGGATTAAGATATGATTTTAGGTTACCCCATTTTAAGACATCTTATTGGGACCCCTTAATTTATTATGATCTATCTCAATACATATTTAATTTTAGATTATATATTTCTAAGTCATCCTATTAGGACCCCCTCAAATATCCATGTGCACAATTATGATCTTAGTATTTGAAATTGTTCTTCTTTCCACTTAGAGAAAAAGGCATAATGTATATATGGTTGACTCAATTTACAAAAAATTAGCATAAATTTTCCAATAGCTATCTCATCCTCTACATCTTCCAAACCTATCGATTCTTTCCCAAATTTTCTTTCAAACTTTATGGGTGAAAGTATGGATTTGTGTCACCTTTGGGGCTAACTTTGAAGTTTTAGCCAGACTGGATCAGGCCGAGTGGGTTCTAGGGGGACCGAATCTACCCAAAAACTTATGGTGTCGACTGTGCACCAAGTGGTGTGTATAACTCAGTAGGGATTCAACTGAAAGGGATACAGCCAAAACAAGTCTAGCCAAAATAGATCTTGCTAAAAATCGTAAATTATATAACTTGTGCAAAGACAAATCCGCACATCATTTTCATCAATTGAACTTTTAGGAACTGCACAATAGCAAGAGCTATAGGAGACATTTGGTTAGATCAGGCATGTCAACAATTCCCCCTCATATTTTAATATGTTCTATGTTTTATTTTATGTTTTGTTAGGTAGGAATATGGTTTTTAATGTGTACAATATGTACAATATGTTTTATTAGGTAGAAATATAGTTTTTAAAGTGTATTTTTAATGTAGATTATTTTAAAGAATTCAAAAAAAAATATACTATTATACATTTATATTTTTATGTACTCTAATACTAGATGAAGTTTAGAAAATGTATTTAAATTTAGTGAAACTTAGGAATTATTAGAGATATTTTAAAATAATATTTATAGAAAATAGTATAAAATTATATAGAAAATTTAGATTCAATTATTTTATAACACTTAGAAAAAATAATTTGGAGGCCCATGTTATGTTGATTGGTGCTTTTATACTTTGTTGTTAGCTTTTGCTTATCTTTTTAGACTTTTGTTATTATGTAAAAGGTTTTTAAATAGTTTTAAAAAGTTAAAACTTTATAAAATATTATAAAATTTAGAAAATATTAGAACTTTTTGAAAATATTAGAAAATTTAGAAAATACTACAACAGTTAGAAAGTTTTGAAACTTTAGAAAATGATAGAAAAATATTATTAAATATATAGAAAATTAGTTAGATATAAATTAGAGAATTTAAATATTTTTATTTTTATTTTATTACAAATCTATAGAAATTTTTATAAAGTTAAAGAAGTAGAAACAACTATAAACTGGTAACTAAAACCATTAGATTGAAATAAATTAGACTTTACCTCTTACCATGAACACAAATAAATTCTAACTAAAACCTTAACATTGAACCTTAAGTAGGAGCAACATTTAACATTAAATGTAATTAAATGACAACATTAAACCTAATCAAATTTGAACTAAAACTCTCACATTAAATTAGATTAGACTCTAACTCCTATATTGAAATTTAAATCCAAATATGTTGACCTAAAGTGCTCTATAGACCCTAAATTTCTCTCTAAATCATAAACCACTCTCTAACCATATAATCTGAAAACCTCTCTCTCTCTGTCTCTCTCTCTCTCTCTCTCTCTCTCTCTCTCTCTCTCTCTCTAAACCACTCTATAAAATGCATAAATTGTAACATAATTTCATCTCTCCCACTCCTAAATCCATAATCCCTAACATAAATTCATATCTCCAATCTATCTCTCTCTAACTCCTAAACCCCATTGTTCTAAACCCTAAACCACTCTCTAAACCCTACACCACTCACTAATTCCTACACCCCATCTTTGTAAACCCTAACTTCATATCTCACTCTCTCATAACCTCATCTATCCCAACCTTGACCCATAATCTCTAACATAACTTCATCTCTCCCATCTATCTCTCTCTAACTCCTAAAGTCCATCACTCTAAACCCTAAACCACTCACTAACTTCTAAACCCTATCTTTGTAAATCCTAACTTCATATCTCACTCTCTCACTCTCTCATAACCTCATCTATCCTAACCCAAACCCATAATCCCTAACATAACTTCATCTCTCCCCTCTATCTCTCTCTAAATCATAAATGGCATCACTCTAAACCCTAAATTGCTCTCTAAACCCTAAACCACTAACGAACTCTTAAACCCCATCTTTGTAAACCCTAACTTCATATCTCACTATCTCACTCTCTCATAACCTCTTCTCTCCCACTCCTAAACCCATAATCCCTAAAATAACATCATCTCTCCCCAAGCTATCTCTCTCTAACTCCTAAACCCCATCGCTCTAAACCCTAAACCACTCTCTAACTCCTAAACTTCATCTCTCTAGACCTAAATTTCTCTCTAAACCCTAAACCACTCACTAACTCGTAAACCTCATCTTTGTAAACCCTAATTTCATATCTCACTCTCTTACTCCCTCATAAGCGCATCTATCCCAATCTTAATCCGTAATCCCTAACATAACTTCATCTCTCCCCTTTATCTCTCTCTAACTCCTAAACCCCATCACCCTAAACCCTAAACCTCTCTCTAACTCCTAACTCCATTGCTCTAAACCCTTTCTCTTCTACTTTTTGTTGATTGAAGTCTTTTCCCGTTCTATCCAAGAATTCATCATCCCCAAGGTGATTAGTCAAAGTCTTGAACATCCGCAGTAGTTCTTTCCTTCATTTGAACCACTTCAAACCTTGTTTCAAATTAGTACAAAGTAGTTCAACATAAGATTTTCCCTAATATCTTTCTTTGGCTGGTAATGTTTCTCATGCAACAATGCTTTGTCCCAAAGTACTTCAAACCACTTTGAACCTTAGTTCGAAGTAGTTCAAAGTAGTTCAAGGCAAACATAATCAGCATTTCCAGCCTAGAAGTACGACGTATCATCATCTACTTATGGCATTGTTAGAAAATCATGATTTGAAGGCCATTTCTTTTTTCAAGGAGAGAAAATCATCATTATTACGAGTGGAGTAAATCTTCAGTTGAGAAAAATGATTGGGCAAATTATAAACAAAGTGACCACCAAAGGGAAATCATTAAATGAAAAGCTAGTGTAGAATGGCTTTCGAACGTGCAAAGGTGATCAAAGTGGTATGTCATTAAGGCCTAATTATTATCTTGTACTTTCGCATGCAAATGCTTCCTTTTTATAAAAAGGCAATGGGTTCCCTTTTAAAATCATCATGCAAAGAACTAGATTTGTAAAGGAGCTATTAAGGAGAATAGGGAAAGTACTCCATATTTTCAGTGGAAAAAGGTGAGAACTTAACAATCTTTGTTATGTTTTACAATCTGTATTATTGTCAAGAGTTTATATGCTCAAGGCTTTGCATGTTTGATTAACAATGCGGTCAATTTTACAATTCCTCGGTAATTTTTCTAGTCCTGAATGTGAAAGACCAATTATGTATGATACAAATTTGCAAGGGGTAAAAAATTTACAGGCCATATTGCTAGAGCATGCCAATGAGACTAATGGATGCATGGAGGTGTTAACTAGTGGATTGATAGAGACTGTTGCATTTCCTCCTACCTTTGTAAGTCCCAAGCTCTTGCAACTATGTATAGATCACTATGACATCAAAAGTAAGAGTATTGTGAGCAAAGATGGCTCAACTATCCTTTCCATTTCAAGAGAACCCATTTCCTTCATTTTGTGGTTAACAACAAATACCTTTGCCTCATTCTCACCCACTCAAGCTTTGGCCAAATACAAGGTAGCCCCTAGTAAGTTTTGAAACACCATGGCTAGAAAATGGACTGAGATTAATTATGGAGGTATGTCTAGACTCCCAAAGGTCATTACCAAAGATCACATGAAACCCCACATACATGATCTAGTTGTATTATTACACCGTGTGAAAGGTTCAGCAGATGTGTTCTTATTTGAGGAGTGGAAGTTCAGATATGTTGAGATCATTTTAGAAGGTGATCAATGGATGGATTGGGTGGATATTATTGTGACTTCTTTAAGATCCCAACTTAAGCACACTAAAGAGTCCCATGAGGATTTCTACTTGGCCTCTTATCTTACCTATTGCATTGCCTCTACATGTGATCTCACTCACATGCCTCATGGGATATGGAATGGAGAGATGAATATTTTTCAATATTGTCCTCCTTTGCAAAAGGATAAGATTTTAGAGGATTTTTGCAAAGTGCATGATGTACTCCTAGACAACATTTGTTTGTCTTTGGAAAAGGCAAAGATGTTGAGGCTCTCCCCTAAGGTGCAAAGATTTGTTCAACAATATGGGAGCTTCTTTATCCAATTTCCTAGGTTCACATATTTGAGGGTCGATGGATTCGATGATGAACCTATGAAGTTACCTTGGTATGCCCTAGATTGCTTTTTGTTAGCCAAGTTATGCAAATAGATTTTTCATGTTATCAAAGACAACCTACCACAGAAGAATTGGGAAATGGCCTTCCCTGTCAAATTTGGTTCATTCATTTGTAGTAGTATGGATAACACTTCCATCATTGGAAGCAATCTACTTGTGTTCAACCTTGGTTTCTATCACAACAGGAGAAATTTTGACAGTAAGGGGTATGCAGCCCAAATTCTTAGCCTTGAAGTTCATCCTCCGGCCATAGCATATTTAGAAGATCTTTGGAGAGACTACAAAAATGAGGAAGAATTTCTAAAAAGGGATCATTCAAGGCTAACCTTGTGATAGATTAATTCTTTCAAACTAAAATTCAATATTGGAGAAGTAGAGGATGATGGTTCGGACATGGTTGAACCTGGTTGGAAAGAATCAGATGAAACAAAGTCCTTAGTAGTTGATTGGTACAAGGAGGAAGAAGATGACATTAATCAAAGGGCTAGGTTCATACTTACCTACACAGATGATTGGCTACAAAAAAGGGCTTGAAGAATCGTCAATGAACCTCTTGTTGAGGTGATTCTTCCCTTGAACCACTTCATTTTTTCCTATTGCAAGTAGCGCATCTATTTTGGATACAAAGGAAAAGTCTCCTCCCCATTTATAAACTACGGCTCCTAGGAAAAGGTCCCAATCAAAGTTAGAAGCCTTGAGATGGTTCAAAGCCCAAAAGCAAGAGATGGCATCCCAAGGGCAAGATTTGGGTGATGGGCTAAATTCACCTAATGGAGGAGGTGGTGATGTTTAGTTTATTGAAGCTCCTAAGACAGACCAACCTAAATTTCTAACTCTGATCAAGGATGCTTGGATCATACCTATGAGTCCTACCATTGGTCCATGGCTATCAAGTTCAATCAGTAAGAAAAGGAGTCTGTAACCGGTGTCCACACTGGTGAACATATAATCAAAAAATATGCAGCCAAAGGCTCAAAGGCAAAGAAAATAGAGACAAATGCTTATCTGACCAATGATCTAGTGTCAAGGAAAATCACCGCGGAAGTGGCCACCTATAAGCAAAAGAAAGAATTTGGAGATGTCGACAAAGAAGGATTCAAGGTCACTTCAATTGAATTGGGTACCCTCAATAGGAGCACTGGTAATAATTTCTTTAAGTTTTCTATTGACCACATGCTCATGCAATCTGAAAAGGATAGTAAAAAAAAAGAAATAATTGAGGGGATGATAACTACCATGGCTACATACATTGACTCTCTGATCAATCTTGGAGCTTCGCTAGTTGTATAGGTTTCACAGTCATTTGATCCTAGTTTGGCTGAGAGTCAAAAACTAATGAGGTAAGTGCAGAAAGACAAGTTGCTAACTGATGTTATGGGAAGTTGGGAAAATGGTATAATTAGGGAAGGCAATAAATTTATCTCTAAATTTACTAGTTTCTACATAGAGGGTGAAACACTGCTAGGAGAAATTCAAACCTTGGTCCCAAGATGGGAGACAGAGCTAGCGTGCTGTCAAGCAGTGGTTTTCCAAATAATAGAAGTAGAACATTTTTGAGTTCCCAAATTCCTAAATGAAAATCATATTAAGAATGTAGACCCTCACATGCTATTTTTCCCGAAGAAAAATATGCACTAGAAAGAAGCTATCTATAGAGAAACAATCAAGGAAATACAAGGCATTGAAAATCGAATCATAGAAATAAATAAAGAGCTCATAGAAGATATGAAGATTGTGAATCCAACAGGTGTTTTGTAGTTGGATGAATGGAATATGGATGTTGACGTCTTAACAAAGAATTTCAATGAAGAGATTGAAAAAATCAAAGATAGTGAGCTACCTAAAGCCGAAGACTTCTCTACATTAGTAAGTATCGAGTCCATGCTGTGCCTGAACAAAAATTTGATGCCACATCAGAACCTCAAAATGAAAGAATACAGGTGGCAAAAAGATACGTGGAGGGCCTAATTGATGAGCTTAAAGAATCCTCATTCACTTGCAATGCAAGAATTCATGGCCACATTTCAGAGTTGGAAGCTCATGTGCCAGATTGTAGGAGAGGAAGAAAAAATCGATGAAGATGCTGGAAACTGAACAGTTCACTTTCCAACATTTCTTTCTTTTTGTTTTTTAACTGCTCTTTCATTTTATAACGATTTCTTTTTATAACTGAAAGAGCTGGGTTTTGATGGAGGTTCTTTCGGGTTTGAAAAACTATAAATGCTGGGGCATTTGACTAATTTTTTTTTTAAGAAAGTAATAGGAAGTAGCAGATATAGATAACAATAGATGTTATAGACTTAGATAATTTTAAAAATAGTGACCTGAGATAGTATATGGAAGTTTTACTTTCTAAGACTTTGTGCATGGAAGTGTTATATACATATATGAAGAAATTCAAGTTTAAACTTTGAAAATTGATGTTCAAAGCGTCAAATTATCATTACTTTGTGAATGTGGTTTGGCAATTCAGAAATCTTGGTCACTTTTCTCTTCTTGTAAGTGCATTAGTTTAGTTTCTTAATTCATGTTATATTTTATGATGAAGATTCATTCTTTGTAGTGGATTTTGTATGTGTGATGGTTTATTTTCAATCATTTATTCAAAGTTTGTATTGTTTCTTACCTCATTGCCCAAGAGAAATTGAGAGATCCTTAGGCACTTTCAAGAAAAAATGTAAAAGTAATATTGAATTCATTGTAAAACTGACAAGGGAGTTGTACCTTATAAAAATTTAGAGAGAAAGGTAGATAAAACCACACTTTCTCAACTATTTTGAATGGTCATTGTTCCTGTTATAAAGTTGGGCATAGACTAAATCTGATAATTGTTAAAAAGGACAATCTGTTCACTAACATCTAGTGATCTTTTTAAAGCCTATTGAGCTATACATTTTTTGACTAGATAGCTACTTAGAACAGTGCCATCAAAGGTACATTGAAGGCATAAGGTGCTTAGGGTAGAAGGACATATATGTTAGAGCTACAACACCACCATAGACCATAGTTGAGGAGGATTTAGTCACCCTACTAAGGCAAGTTTTCACCCACTATTGTTAGAATTCTTTAGAATAACTGAGAGGAGGGGTGGTGAATCAGTTATTCAAGGTCCAAATCCCCTAATAAAACTTTTTCTCAAATTATAGTGAGCCCATAAACTTTTCATCCGTCCAAGCTTAAAAGAACCATCCTTAGCAAATTATAGTAAATCAACATGCAGAGATAAAACATGCAAGATCAACACATGACACAATGATTTACATGGAAATCCAATTTGGAAAAAACCATCAATAACATGCTACTTGATTCTCACTCTTCTAAAGTGATGCCTTGTTAAAAGCCTGCCCTGTTAAAGGCTTACAACACACTGCTAAATGTGACCTTGTTAGAGGATTTCACCAAACTGTTAGGAATGGGCTTGGTTAAAGGACTTTAGAACATTCACTTGGAATGTCACCGTATTAAAGGATTTACCTCATGGCTATTAAACCAACCTAAGTCCATAGGATTTAAACTAACTATTACAATTGCTAGAGAGTAATGATAATGGCTTTTTGATCTAATATAACTTACAACATACTTTGCTGATTTTAGATCACACTTTAAGTTCAATCCTTTTGCTTGGCTTCAATCACTTCATCTCTGACTACTTGTCTTCCTCTCAAGCTTTGTCTCCTTGAGTCTTCTTACTTAGCATGCCAATGCATCCATATCTGGGGTCTTCTAATTGAAATAGAGTAATTTTTCTCTCTTTCTCCTTAGCACCTCCTTTAGGACTTTATGCTTTCATGCTTGACCGCCTCTCTCTCTTTTCTTCATGACCTTATGACTCCTTAAATAGAAATTTAGTTTTCCTTTTCTACTCAATTCTCCCTCTCCAATTTTAGGGTTTCAAATGGATTAGGTTAGATATAATGTATCTATCCCATATCTTGCTCTTATCTAGAAACTTAATCTAGAGTCTAGTTATATTCTCCAAAAGCATTCTACATGGTGTTATGTGCCACCATCTCATCATTCTTATCTTCCATTTAATTCACAGACTTCTAGATGACAACCTTGTCAGCTTAGATCTGGTAAATCTTCAATTTTTGAAATAATGTAGCAACTTGGCACTATTTATTTACTGATGCTCGGCATCTCTGTGTTACTCAACACTTTGTTCTCCTCAGCACTTGGTTCTACTCGGCACTTGGTTCCACTCAGCACTTGGTTCTTCTTGATAATTGGTTTTGCTCAGCACTTGTATTTGCTTGACATCTGAAGTTCACTCGGCATCTGAAGTTGAACTTGCTCGTCTTCAACTAGGAATCTATTTGGTACCTACTAGCTTGCTTGGCTCCCTCTCTCTAATGAACTTAGTTGGGCTTTACAAAAGACTTAGCTAAAACATTACATCTTTGATATGTTTCAATGTGCCCATTCTCTATGTCTTATAGTATGTCATCAATACACTTTTTCATCAATGGCTTAGCTAATCCTTGTACTTCATTACAATATCATAACTTCAACCTTTCTCTAGGTGTTCTTAGTTACATCTTATTGATTGCCTCCTCCTTGTCAATCAACTAATTGATAGTATTTGGATCAGTAAAGCAATTGTCATTCCTGAAAGTAGCAAGTTTGACATTAATGACAAAACAATGATTAATAACATTCTTTTACTAGTTCCATATAAAATTTCCCTCATGATCTTTTCAATCATTTTCAACAATCTCCCTCTTTGGCATTGATGGAAAACCAAACTGATCAATTGATCAACTTAGTTACCACCAAGATTGCATACATTGTTTTCTACTTTTCTTGGTTGTTGCATCCTTACTACTGATCTCATATATCTCCCTCTTTCATATATATCACCCTCTTGCTTTGTATTGATCAGATTTTTGCATATTTCTCCCTCTTTGACATAAATGCCAAATATGTAGCATCTTTATCATGCGAAATATAAGCTTTGGCTTTTTGATGTCTTCTCCCTCTATCACCATGCTTGTGACTGATTTGGAGTTTTTACTCCTACTGTCATCCTCTGCATCATTCTTCTAATATTTCAATGATTTATTGCTATTGATGCAGGGCAGCTTCCTTGTTATTTTATACTACTTGAGTTAGGGTTATTACCCCCAACTTGCCTCTAAGATATTCATAAGCATCCTTGGGCAATGGTTTGGTGAAGATATCTGCAGTTTGTTCCTTTGTGTGAATGTATTCCAACTTCACTTGTTTGTCTTCTACCAATTCTCTGACATAGTGATACTTGATTGCAATGTGCTTAGTTTTTGCATGCATTACTAGATTTTTGGATATGTTTATAGCCCTTGTATTATCACAATACAATATCACAGGTTTTGTTACTTCTTCTTTCATTCCTTTCAATAGATGTGTGAGCCACACAATGTTTGTGCAATTGACTACTGCTACCACATATTCTGATTCTACAGTGGACTAGGATGTGCATTTTTTTTCTTGCTAGTCTAGGTAACTAGCCTTTTGCCTAAAAATAATGCACCTCCACTTGTACTTTTTCTATCATCAATGTTGCCTCCCCAATCTGCATCTGCATATGCATTGAGATCAAACTTTCCATTATTTTTGTAGTATAGACCAAAGTTATCAGTTCCTTTAAGATACCTCATTATTCTTTTTACTGCTATGAGATGATTTTCTTTAGGATTAGTAGAGAATCTAGCCACTATTGCAACTGCTAATGCTATGTTTGGTCTACTATGTACAACATATTGTAGTTTTCCAATCATGGATCTATACATTGTTTGATTGACTTCAGTTGATTCATCATTTTTGGATAGCTTATTTCCTATTGCCATTGGTGTGATGACTGGTTTGGACTCCTCCAATCCAAACATTTTAAGAATCTCTTTGATGTACTTTGATTGTGTCACAAATATACCATGTTTTAGTTGATGTACTTGCAATCCAACAAAAAATTTGATCTCACCAAACATAGACATCTCAAATTCTGATGGAGACAAAACCCAAGCACAGAATGGAAACAACAGAAAAGGGAAATTATATTAACTGAGAAAATAAGCTAGTACAACCAGTATAGGAAAATAAACTTCAAAACATACCCTAAGGGCTTACAATAGCATAAATCTGGAGATAATTTCTCCTTATGGTACCTCCTCTCAAACTCCAATCTGAACTGCCTTTTACAATGCCAGAAATCTCCTTAAATAGAGCCCGAAGGGTTAAGGACTGGGATTAAATTCTAGAAAGTGCTAGTAGGCATCCACCGACAAAATAGAAGGTTCCAGAAGCTGTGTTAGAAGTCGGTGCAAATCTAGAAGAATCCAGAAATGGTAACCGAACTTTCAGGAGGCATAACTTTTGAACCGTAGCTCCGATTGACAAACTGTTTACATTTCCAGAAAGCTCTTGAAGTGCTCTATAGCCCTATGGACTAGCTTTGCACATTCCCCATTTTTTGACCCTTTCCAAGGTCATTTAATGCCTCAAACCTAACTTTAAAGCATTCTTAGGAGGTCTCCAAAACCTGAAAAACTGCAATAAATTTCAAACCGTGGGGCCTATTGACTTGATTCTTTTTTGGAATGCTCTAAATCATGATTACATTCATCTGGCCAATTCAGACCTTCTAGTTTACCGAAATGATGGCCCAAATACATGCTCCTATTTTTTTAGGATTTTCAAACGCACTAATAGTTGAACTATGAGAGTTGGAACCTTTATTTGAGCCAAATGGGTATCCAAAAATGTAAAGACATGAAATAGAAACTAAGTCTAAGTACATTTTTTTGGTTGACACAGGATTGCCCTTATACCTTTGGATGCTCCTGCATCAAACACCTAGGGTAGTTTGAAAAGTGACCCTGTCACTTTATGCATGGTAGAGGAAATCCCAAATGGGAAACCTCAGCTGCTAAAATCCAAGTTGAGTCCTTGATTGGTTGTCCTTTCTATTTGACCAAATACTCTTCATACTGCCTATTTCTGGTACTCCTACCCACACGATGATCTAGAATGTCTTCTATCTCCTCCTTCTTAGAAGCAGGAATTGGACATGGCTCTAAAACCAGCTCCTCATCTGCACCATCATCATGATACTCTGTTAAATCTGCAATGTTGAAAATGGGAGAAATGTGAATACCATCTGACAGCTCCACCTCATATGTATTTCCTGAGTTATGTTTCTTCAAAACTTTGTAGGGGCCAAATTTCTTCATTTTTAGCTTGTTGTAAGTACCAACTAGAAATCTTTATTTTCATAAGTGCACCATGACTAGATCCCCTACTTGGAATTCCTTATGTCTTCTCCTTTGATCAGCCCTAGCTTTATACTCTTGATTCATCTTGATAATGTGTGCTTGAACCTCATCATATAGACGCTTGATGTGTTCAGCAAATTCCTTAGCTTAAGCACTTGTTCTCTCCCCTTGTTCTATCTTCCTCAATTCTGGTGCAGTCCTTGGGCTATTCCCATATACAATTTGAAATGGTGATTTTCCAATACTCCTATTTATAGAGTTATTATAAGCAAACTCTGCATGTGGAAGAATCAAATCCCATCCCTTGGGCTTATCTCCAACTAAACATCTCAGCAAATTGCCCAGACTTCTATTTACCACTTCTGTTTGGCCATCAGTCTGTGGGTGATGTGTGGAATTGAATTTCAAGTCTGTTCTCAACTTCTACCACAATGTCCTCCAGAAATACCCCACAAATTTAGTATCTCTATCAGAAACTATACTCCTTGGAAAACCATGTAGTCTTACCACCTCTTTGAGAAACAAGTCTGCAATATGGACAGCATCATGAGTTTTGTGGCATGGAATGAAATGTGCCATTTTGGAGAACCTATCAACCACCATGAATACTGAGTCATTACCCCTTTGTGTCCTTGGAAATCCAAGAACAAAATCCATACTTATGTCCTCCGATGGCCTTGATGGAACAGGCAATGGCTGATATAGGCCAGTATTTTGACTAAACACCTTGGCAACTTGACAAACCTGGCAACTCTGTACAAACTTCTTCACATCCTGTGTAATTTGAGGCCAAAAATAATGTTCTCTAAGAATGGCAATGGTCTTATCCCGACCAAAATGTCCTACCATCCCTCCATTGTGTTTCTCCTTAATCAAATTTTCCCTCATGGAACTCCTTGGAATGCACAATTGACTACCTTTGAACAACATTCCATCCTGAATCAAATAGTCTAACCACTTGGTTCTATCTATAGCAACAGGTTCTTTACAAGCTTTCCATGCTTCACCAAAATTAGGATCCTTGGGGTACAAATTCTTGAGTTCATTAAACCCAACTACTTCAACCTGCATTGTTGTAAGCAACAACTGTCTCCTACTTAGTGCATCTGCAACCCTGTTAGGTTTTCCACTTCTATGCTTCAACACAAATGTATAACTCTCCAAGAATTCTACCCACTTCGTATGCCTCTGATTCAATTTACCTTGGCTATTTAGGTACTGTAATACCTGATGATCAGTATACAAAACAAATTCCTTTGGCAATAAATAATGCCTCCATTTCTTTAAGGCCTAAACTATTGCATAGAACTCTTGATCATAAACAGAATACTTCTTCTTTGCATCATTCAATTTTTTCACTAAAATATGCAATAGGATTACCTTCTTGGCTTAACATAGCCCCAATAGCACTGCCACTAGCATCACAATCCACCTGGAACACTTTTCTAAAATCTGGAAGTGACAACACAGGTTGTTCTATCACCTTCTTCTTCATCAATTCAAAACTTCTCGTAGCTGCTGCAGTCCATTTGAACTCTTTTCTATCCCCTCTTATTGTATCAGTTAGGGGTGCACATATGCCACTAAAATTCCTAATAAACTTCTTGTAAAAACTAACCAGACCATGAAATGATCTTACCTCAGTAGCAAACCTTGGAGTAGGCCATTCCAAGATGGCTTTTACCTTCTCTGGATCCATTTTGAGACCTCCAGGTGATATAACAAATCCCAAATAGACTAACTCCCTTTTTGCAAAGACACACTTCTTTAGATTAATTAAAAGTGTCTCTTCCCTTAGCCTTTCAAGGACACTATGAATATGTAGTAAATGTTCTTCCAAAGTCTTGCTAAAAATTAAAATATCATCCAAATAGACAATAACAAATTTTCCCAAGAACTTCTTAAGTACCTCATTGATGAGCCGCATGAAGGTGCTTGGGGCATTTGTCAATCCAAAGGGCATGACTAACCACTCATAAAGACCCTCCTTGGTCTTGAAGGCTATTTTCCACTCATCTCCTTCTCGAATCCATATCTAATGATAGCCACTCTTCAGATCTATCTTTGTGAAGTACTGAGCTCCACTCAAGCAGTCCATAAGATCATCCATCCTTGGTAAAGGAAACTAGTACTTGATGGTTATCCTATTTATAGCTTGAGAATCTATACATATCCTCCACTCTCCATCTTTCTTTGGTGCAAGTACTACAGGTATTGCACATGGACTTAGGCTCTCTCGAATCAAGCCCTTCCTCAGCAACTCCTGAACCTGTCTATTTAGCTCCTCTGCTTCAGTAGGAGTCATTCTGTGAGCAGTCTTGTTAGGAAAACTAGCTCCTAGAATCAGATCTATCTGATGACTAATTTGCCTTACTAGTGGCAATCCATCTGGAACATTATCAGAGATAATATCTCCAAACTCCCCTAGTAAATCTGAAACTTCAAATGGTATTTCACTACTACTTTCTTTATCTTTCCTAGGAATCAAAGCATAGCACATATGCTGATGTTTCATGCCATCTAAAAACTTCCTTCCATCAACAAGACAAATCCTAGCACTGCTACATACCTTTTCACCTTCCTTTTTCATGGGCTTCAATTTTTGGTGAACTCCATCCTTTGTCAGAGAGTATGTGTTTGCATTTCCATCATGTATTGCATGTCTATCAAACTGCCATGGTCTACCCAACAATAGATGGTAAACATCCATCGAAATAACATCACAGAGAACTTCATCATGGTAACTCCCAATTTTGCATTTTACTAAGCATTGTTCACTTACCAGGACCTTATGATCATCTTTTACCCAAGAAATCTGATAGGGTTGGGGATGTTTCTCCCTCTTGAGCTTTATCTTAGAGACCATCTCTTCTGATACCAGGTTATCAGTGCTACCACCATCAATGATCACGTCACAACATTTATCCTCACACTTGCATCTGGTACGAAACAAACTCCTTCGTTGTCCTGGTTCATTCTCACCACTTAGTAGGACTCTTTCATTTACCAAGGTCTCTCCTCTTTTTGCATCCTCTGAATGTGATGATTGTGCATCCTCATCCACATGAGCAACCCTAGCTGGGCCCTCAAATCTCCTATCTGTCCTTCCTTGTCATTGTGGGCATTCAAAGGCACGATGACCTTCTTCATTGCAATGGAAATAGGTACCACAGAAGCCTCCTCTTCCTTGTCCATGTCCTCTACCTCTTCCTCTTTGATTTCCAAAGTCTTGATCATGGGAGCGGTTGAAACCCTCATTCCTCTGGTTTTTGCTAGTACCCACATCTTCATTTTTCTTTTGGGTTTCATTGCGGCCTCCAGATGATCTACCACTTCCCCTTCCTCCTTGACCACACCCTCTTTGTCTTCCTTCAAACCTTTTATTCAGCTTCTCTTCAACTCTTAGGGAAAACTGGTATGCCTCTTCAACGTTGGTCATTCTTACTAGACTTAATTCCTCTTGGATGCTTGGTCGCAACCCACTGATATAACGAGCAACCTTCTCCTTATTTGCTTCTGCATGCCCTACTCTAATCAATGGTTGGTAAAACTCCTCTATATATTCTTGGACTAATCTTCCTGCTTGCTTTAACCCATGCATCTTCTTAAATAGATCAAGCTCGTAGTCTACAAGAATGAACTGCTTCTTCAGTTTGTCCACCATGCAATCCCATCTTGTGATCTTCTCCTTTCCTCTTCTAAGTCTTTCCAGTTGAACCTCTTGCTACCAAATTTTGGCATGGCCTTTTAGTTTAGCCTTTACAAACTTAACCCTATCTGGGTCCCTTATATCCTCATACTCAAAGTATTCTTCCAATTCATTGATCCAATCGATCAACTCATCTGGTTTCAGATTTCTTGAAAATATACCCACTTCGATTGTAGGTCTTTTCCCAAACTTAGTAATGGCCCTAGAAAGACTTTCCTCTACAGGATTCAAAACTTCCCTGTCAACTTCCTCTTCTGGTCCCATTACTTCCTCTTCATTGTCATCCTCACTATTGTCACCTGCGACAACATTTGCTCCTCTACGAAGCTCCTCTTGCAATGCTTGTACCTGCCTCTAGAGGGCTCTAACCTCCTCAGGATCAATAGGTCTGGCCCTTCTGCCACGCTCTCTTCATGGATGCATCTTCTAACTCAAACCCACAACCACACAGTCCTAGTACAAACTACCTCACAGTCAGCGCTCTATCTACACACTCAGGAAAACCCGCTCTGATACCACTTGATGGGGACACAACCCAAGCACATAATGGAAACAACAGAAAAGGGAAATTATATTAACTAAGAAAATAAGCTAGTACAACTAGTATAGGAAAATAAACTTCAAAGCATGCCCTAAGAGCTTACAATAGCATAAATCTGGAGATAATTTCTCCTTATGGTACCTCCTCTCAAACTCCACTCTGAATTGCCTTTTAAAATGCCAAAAATCTCCTTAAATAGACCCCAGAGGGTTAAGGACTAGGAGTACATTCTAGAAAGTGCTAGTAGGCATCCACCGATGAAATAGAAAGTTCCAAAAGCTGCATTAGAAGTCGGTGCAAATCTAGAAGAATCCAAAAACGGTAACCGAACTTTCAGGAGGCATAACTTTTGAACCATAGCTCCGATTGATGAACCGTTTACATTTTCAGAAAGCTCTCGAAGCGGTCTATAGCCCTATGGACTAGCTTTTCTCATCCCCCATTTTTCAATCCTTTTCGAGGTCATTTAATGCCCCAAACCTGACTTTGAAGCATTCTTAGGAGGTCTCCAAAACTTGAAAAATTGCAATAACTTTCAAACCGTGGGGCCTATTGACCTGATTCTTTTTTTGGAATGCTCTAAATGATGATTACATTCATCTGGCCAATTCACACCTTCTAGTTTACCGAAATGATGGCCCAAATACATGCTCCTATTTTTTTGGGATTTTCAAACGCACTGATAGTTGAACTATGAGAGTTGGAACCTTTATTTGAGCCAAATGGGTATCCAAAAATGTAAAGACATGAAATAGAAACTAAGTCTAAGTACATTTTTTTGGTTGACACAAGATTGCCCTTATACCTCTAGATGCTCCTGCATCAAATTCATGTGTCATTTTTTCATCAAAGCCTTTGCAAAGAACTTCCTTTCCTCCAAACACTATGTCATCGACAAAGATTTCAAATACAATAATATCCTTACCTTCTTCTTCTTCTTTGACGTACATGTTGCTGTTATCATCAGTTCTTTCAAATCCTATTTGCACTAGATACTTGTGAAGTCTCTCATACCATGCTCTAGGTGCTTGTTTCAAACCATAGAGTGCTTTATGTAGCTTACAAACCTTATCCCTATTGTTCTCATCAACAAATCCTTCTAGTTGTTCAATGCAGACTTCTTCTTCTAGTATACCATTTAAAAAAGAAAACTTTGCATTCATCCAATAGACTTTAAAATCTTTATATGCAACATATGCAAGTAAAGTTATTACTCCTTCCATTCTAGCAATAGGGGCAAATGTTTCCCCATAGTCTAGTCCTTCTTCTTGAGCATAACCCTTGCATACTAGTCTAGCTTTGTTTCTGGTAATCTCACCATTCTTATCTAGCTTGTTTCTGAATACCCACTTGGTGCCAATCACATTCTTGTCAACTGGTCTAGGAACCAAACTCCGAGTTTTGTTCTTCTTTATTTGATCAATCTCTTCTTCCATAGCTTTGTACCAGTCATCATCTTGCAATGTAAATGTAAATTTAGAAATAAATACATTATTTTTTAGACAATTTTTAATATGTAATAAATTTATTTGTTGTATAAATTAATGAAAATATGTGTTGCATAATTTCCATGCTATGAGGTGTAAAAGTATACATAGAAAATGTACATGTAAATTTAGAAATAAATACATTATTTTTTAGATAATTGTTAATGTATAATAAAATTTACATTTCTATAAATTAATGAAAATACATCTTACATCAATTTGCACGTGTTTTATAAAAGTGTATAAATATACAAAACAAGTAAAATATGTATAAGTATTGAAAAAAATTAATGTATATACAAGTTTGAAATTTTTTTATGAATCATTAAACCTATTTAGATCATTCAGGAAGTTACTGATACATATGGTTAGGATCCTCTTTATATTTAATAATCTCTAAGAACCTTTCATTCTCGTCGATATCTAACCTCCACTTTGGTTTTCTATGTGCTTTTTTTGGCATAATGTCAAACTAAATCTTTGTGGCTAAATCCAAGTGGCTGTGATGCAAAACTTTTTGGCCAGACCTATACTCAATAAATTGAACACCATTGTGGTCAATTTTTGTTTCCTGATAATAAGTTTCTATAAAATAAGATTTATACCAATTGTTTCATACTCTTAAGAATATAAAAAAGAAACAATTATTTACAATTAATCTATCACTCTTTAATTTGTTGTATTCATCTCATAAGAGGATAATCTATACCTTCTATAACAACTGAGCTAGTTGGATAAGACTAGTTAGCATCATCTATACATGGTTTAGTCAACCTGATTTTTACTTTTGTTCATCTAAGTAAATAATAATCCACACCTTCTACATTTTTAGGATCTGCATTGACAGCAAAGATGTCACCTACAAATGTAGAGAAATAATGGAAACTATAAATAAATATACATGAAGATAAATTAATATTAAAATGAAACATGTTTGTAGAAACTCACTTAGAACAACTAAGTCAGAAACATGTTCATAATCAGCTGAATACATAGGATTATGAATGTCTATGTCATTTTCATCTTCTTCTGAAGGGTTACTTCTAATTATGTTTTTCCATGCCCATTTAGAGACATAGCGAGTCACAATATTCTCACATTGACCCATTGCATTGTTTTGAATGTAGACATCAAAAAAATATAATTTTTCTCTTACTTCAATTACTAGAGATTTTTGTTGTCTGGTAGTCATCGGTTAATGCAATCTTCTAATTCCAACAATGGGTTGACAATTGTAAGGATTTGATCGATCAATATCTGTAACACATTAAATTGGCAAGTATCTATGTCAATAATCAAAATATTAAAGTAATCATGTCAAAGAAAAATAGAAATATTACCTTTCCCTTCCCAAATTTTTTTTTTATATATGTTGTATCATGAGGAGAAAAATGAGATTTGCACCATTCAACAACTTGATTTTCTTTGTCTATCTTTGCATCTATATAGGAAAGAAAATTATAGATCAATTTTAACAAAATATAAAAGAATTATCTAGCAGATAGTCATATACGTCAAATTTTATTAGTACATAACAATAAATTATACCTAAAAGTTCATGTTGACAAAGTGCACATTTTACACAAGCTCCTACTCCATCATACTCTCCTTTTTCATGACCACTTTCAAAGAAGTTCCAAAGAAACTTAACATTTCATCTAGCACATTGTGTTGCAAGCCAATTCAATGCTTTTGTAGACTTAAATTGCCCTAGGAAAAAAATTAAAATAAATTTATGAGTAATCGAATCTATTAATTAATCGTTCTTTTAATTAAATATGTGCATGAAATTTTAAATTTTAATTTTCAAATACACTTATCGGAACAATCATCAAACCAAATCCAATGTTCTAAAGCATTTATCCCATGATTTCTAAGATCATCAAAGAACATTCCAAAACAATGAGCTACATAGCTCCTATCATGAACCCTATCATCACTAAGACAAAAATAGACCTCCTTGATGCTAATGCATTCATATGGATTGACACTTTCTACCCCATCCATCTCAAATTGTGCATGTCTTAGGAAACTTGTACAAAAAATGCAATTTGATCTGAGTGATAATATTTAGCTTCAATTTTAGATTGAGGGGAAAAAGTATAGTTTGTAGAGAAGTCTACAATTGAAAGAATATATCCTTGTGGAAAACAATTTATTAAATCTTGAAACTATTTGGCTTTACATCTTGCAACATGACAATGCTCAATGCATGGATAAATCATAGTTCTTAATTTATCCATAAACTCACCATATGGAAAATTTCTCTCCTTCAAAGCTTTTTTTTTTTTCCTCCATTCCCTGTTCGATAGATGTCATACTCAAATCTACTCCACACAACTAGTGTTGAAACATCAATATTGTCTATTTCATATGGAAATTTTTGCAACTCTCTACAATTTGTGTGTGCATTTTTTATGCATTCTACATTGAATTCTTCTAACTCTTAAGCATTATCACATAACAAAGACTTCACACATTCTATCATGCTCCTAGGAATTATCACATCTAGCTTAAGTGTTGTCGTAGATTTTCTAAAAGATTGCAAATAAAGATGAAACTCAACATGATTTTGACAAAAACAAGTTTTACCTACCTTATTTATGTGTACAAAACATGGGTGCAACTTCTCAAACATTCTTTGGCAAAATTTCACATTTGAAAATTCTTTTTCAAAAGCTTCAAATAATTCACTTTCTGTTGCGTCTAAAAAGTTTTTTGGATGTGCTATTTTCATACCCATCTCTTCATCTTTGATCTATATAGTGTCTCTTCTATTGGAAGAAACACATGACTAGCTAGTCCAATATTCAACAACCTATCTTCTAAAATCTTCAAAAATTATATCCTTTTGAGGAAATTGACAAATATTAACCTAGTTCTTTTCAATATTCTCATCAAGCAAATTTCTACTTTTTGTATATCTTTTAATAGTTCGTCTAGATGGATTGAGCATTTCAGAAATTGCTCAAACTTGGTTTTTTTGTGACAAGTCATTTTTCATAATCATAGTCATCAATGCTCTATGTGAAACACTTAAATCAGCTACTCAACTTCTATTATCAATAGGATTTAATGCATCTCTCAAATTATGAACTATTGTTGCCTTCACATTATCTCTAGAGCTTTTCTTATTGTTCACACCTAACAACTCTAGGACAAGACTCATTTCCCTTTTCCTAAATAATCGAACAAATAATTGTGCTTTACCAATCAAAGATTTATTTTCAAAAAATTCCTCCCACATATTATTTTAGATGTAGCTTAATTTTACTTTTAGGCATCATGTGTTGAAATGATTCAATTTCTCTTAAAAGAGAGTCTTCGTCCATCTCCATCAAATTCTCCAACCCTAAACCACATTTTCCAAATGTCCTACTACTTCCTAGAACTTCAACATGATCTTCTTCAACTTCAATCAATGGATCTACAATTGTTGGCTCTATATTACATTTTTTCCATCCTTTCTTCTGGTCATATTTGACTCAATCATATCTTTTTGCTCTTTTTTCTTTATTTCCCATTGCATAAAAACCTAAATAGAGAGCTTGATATCACCTGCATACAAAAGACTTCCAAGTTCAATTACATAAATACTAGCATATTATATTTAATAAATGTAATATAGTTTTCATAATATTTTCAAATATCAAAATTGATTCTCATAATTTATTTATATCAAATTAACTAATAAATTTTAAATAACTATAAATTTAATTTATTAATTTCAAGACAAAAGTAACTTTAAAAATCTAATTTCTAAATATTTCTTCAATAAAGTTTCATTTAAAACTTTACTTTTTTACTATTGCAAATGCAATTATGAATTAAATATAATAATTTAAAAATAACACTTTACCTTTAAAATAAAAAACCTATTTTACTGAATTAAAAATAATAATTTAAAAATAAAACTTTACCTTTACAACAAAAAAAACAGATATTATTGAATCAAATATAATAATTTAAAAAATTAAACATTACATTTCAAATAGAATACCTATTTTATTTTTTAAATTTTATTGAATTAAATATAACAATTAAAAAAATTAAAAAATTAATTTTCAAATAATCTAGTATTGTTTAAACTTTATTCAATTAAATATAACTATATAAAATGCAAGAGTCTACAATGGTAAATTGTGAGCCTCTTATTTGAGAGCTCTTGAGTTCGACTCTACACAAGATTAATAAATAATAATAATTAATCACATCACATAATAATAATGAATCATGGTTTCGGCTTTTTACCGATCATATATGTATGTATGTATGTATGTATTTAAAAATGAAACTTTAACATTTAAATAAATAAATATTCATATTTTATTGAATTAAATATAATAATTAATTAATTTAAAACATTACATTTCAAATAGAAAACCTATTTTATTGATTTAACTTTATCAAAATAAATTTAACAATTCAAAAATAAAAATTTACCTTTAAAATAAAAGAATCTATTTTATTGAATCAATAAAAAATAAAATAAAATATTTGAAACCCTATTTTATTGAATATAATACAAGGGGCCTTGTTATAATAAAAAATAAATTTAATATATATTTTTAAAAATATCTCTTAAATAAAAATTATAAATGATTATATTAATTAAGTATTTATTTATGTTGGATATTTTTATCTTAATTTATTTTTATTAAATATATTTAAAATAACACATGAAATACATATAGTAGAAATCATAGTAAATAAATAAAAGATATATTATTATTTGATTAATTTAACTATAATTAATTCAATTTTTTTTTTAAATAATAACCAAGATTTTTTATTTCAATTGTTTACCAAGTCATATGGGTGACCTTGACTGCGTGGGTTTTTGTGCTGATGTAATTTGGCTGAATGGGATCTAGCCAGATCTAGTATACCCATATCAGATTTGACCAAAACTATGTATGTGTCATCCTATGTGGCAATTTCTTTCATGGTTTTTACAATTCTCAAGACCATAACACTTCAGAGGCAAAATTTTCATATTAGAATTAGAGTTTCAAAAAAAAGTAAAAAATACAATTCGATAGAGCTTGTAGTTAGAATTATGCCAATATAAATTTTTTATAGGTGATCCAATATTGATTACAATAATTGCAAAATAATGTAAGTAGGTATTTCAACATTGAAGATGATGCATATTCGGAAAGATATAAAAATTAGTAGATGGTAATGAAAAATAATTTAAATGCTTAATTGTTCCGTAGGAGAGAGTTCTCATCAATAATATATAACATTTTAAATGGTTAGCATAGCTTTACCAGGGAAAATATGGTGGGAATGAAAAACCATTAAATTATAAAAAGTTCAACTTTAAATAGATACACATGTCTTCAACAACATAGTTCAAATTTAGATGACAATACATTTATTTGCAATTATTTATATGGTGGGAACCATAACTCCTAACTCAACTGATTTTTAACATTGTCAAGAATGGTCCTCTCATGTCCTCACACTCTCTCTCCTCACTCACTATCTCTCTCTCTCTCTCTCTCTCTCTCTCCCCCCCCCCTTGTCACTCTCTTTCCTCACTATCGAGATCTCTTCTCACTCTCTCCTCTCACTTTCCCTCTCCTAATTATCTCTCTTCTCACTCACTCTCCTCTCCTCGCTCTCTCTTTCTCTCCTCACTCACTTTCTCTTCAATTTCACTCTCCTCTCTCTCTCTCTCTCTCTCTCTCTCTCTCTCTCTCTCATTTCTCTCTTCTCCTAACTCTCTTCTATATGTCTCCTTTTACTCTATCTCCTCACTATCAAGCTCTCCTCTCACTCACTCTCCTCTGTACTCTCTCTCTCCTCCTTTACTCTTCTCCTCACTCTCTCCTCTCACTTTGTCATCTAATTTTCTCTCTCCTCTCTATCTCTATCTCCTCTCACTTTCCCTCTCCTAAGTATCTCCCTCCTCACTCTCTCTTCTCCCCACTCTCTCCTATCTCTCTCCTCTTACTCTCTCTCCTCATTGTCTCTCTCCTCACTTTATCTCCTCTCACTCTCTCTACTCACTATTTCTCTCCTCATTATATTTCTACTCTCTCCTCTCCCTCTCTATCTCTCACTCACTCACTTTCCCTATCCTTACTATCTCTCTCCTCTCATGTTCCCTCTCCTTACTATCTCTCTCCTATATCTCTCTTCTTACTCACTCTTCTCTGACTCTGTCCTCAATTTATCTACTCTCACTCTGTCTTATTATTTGACATCTATCTCCTCTCTGTCTCCTATGAATTTCTCTTTCCTCACTATCTCTCTCCTCACACTATTTGTCTCCTCTCTCTTCCTCTCTTATTTTACTCTCTCTTCTCACTCACTCTACCCACTCTCTCTCCTCTCACTCTCTCTTCATTTCTAGATGACAATTTAATTTTATATGCACATTAGCACCTAATTTGACCTATTCACCTATAATAACATGTAACTAAGATTTAATATATAGACTATCTCTTAATAATACATACCTCTTACCACTTACTATAACCTACTTAACGTTTAAATTTCACATGTTAAGTAGGTTAGAGGACTTTAGTTGTGACCCTATAGATGGCCACTATTGTGGGTAGAGTTATTATTTCTTCCTAGAGGGAAGAAATTGATATGATAGGACACATTACAAATCCCACTAGTAGTGTTACATCTCACACACTAGGTAGATATATTATGAGAATACATAGTCACTAATTGTCTTCAAAGGCATCATCTAGTACTACACCTACTATGCCTAGTGATGACATTTATAGAGCTACATGTCTTCCTAGACCAGGCAATACGTGCAACTTTACTAAGAAGCATAGACTTCTAGATATCACATTGTATTTTGTATATGATCTACTACATACATATTCATACATTGTCAATATTCTGAGGATACTTTTATAGGAGGTTGCATTTAGGATTAGAGATAAATGATACGGTGCATAGGAGTTTGGTGATCAACACTCAACATAGAACTAGACACATATGTTAGCTTAACACCCATCACATCACTCAAATGTACAATAATCTATTTCATATTGAATTGAGGGGATACAAGTTTTAGATATTATGATTACTAGTGATACACTAGATATTCTTGATGAGAAACTACAAAAAATGACTTAGATTAGCTTGGCACTAGGGTCTAAACATATATGGAGATGAAATTTGGTCACGATACTAGTGACTCTACACCACTTCCATCTCAGTAGGTTACCCCTTTGAACTCTTTATTGTTACATAGGATTGACATGATTAGAAATGACATTTTCATTGATGACATTACAACACATTTCATGAATGACCCTCTTGCTCCTCAGACCTAGATGCCTCTTTTTTAATTTTGTTTTCATACAATAGTTCAATTCTATATAGAAGTTTATGTATACATGGACTGATAGGTATCAATATAAAATATTTAAACTATAGTTCAACAAACATAGTTATCTAAACTATAGTTGAAAAAACATAGTTAAAACTATAGTTGGAAAAAAAATAGTTTTAGAAAAGGAAAAACTCTAGGACTAGATAGAAAATGAAAAAAAAAAATATAGTACTAGGTGGATAGAATTTAATCAAAATATAATTTAACTCACTCTTTTCTTTCACTTTCTCTCTCCTTTAGTTTTCTCTAACTTCTCCTCACTCTCTCTAAATAGTTTCTCTCTCCTCACTCTCTCCCCTCTCCCCTCTCACATTCTCTTTGCTCTGTCTCCTCTCATGTCCTCACACACTCTCTCCTCATTAACTTTCTCTTCAATCTCTCTCTCTGTCCCTCTCTCCCTCCTCACCATCGAGCTCTCTTCTCACTCTCTCCTCTCAGTTCCCTATCCTAATTATCTCTCTTCTCACTCACCCTCGTCTCCTCACTCTCTCTTTGTCTCCTCACTCACTTTGTCTTCAATTTAACTCTCCTCTATACTCTTTCTCTCTCATTGCTCTCCCTTATCCTAACTCTCTTCTATATTTTTTGTTTCACTCTATCTCCTCAATATCAACATCTCCTCTCACTCACTCTCCTCTATACTCTCTCTCTTCTCCTTTACTATGCTCCTCTCTCCTCTCACTCTCTCCTCTCTATCTCTATCTCCTCTCATGTTCCCTCTCCTAAGTATCACTCTGCTCACTTTCTCTTCTCCCTACTCTCTCCTATCTCTCTCCTCTAACTCTCTCTCTTCTCACTATCTCTCTTCTCACTTTATCTCCTCTCACTCTCTCTCCTCACTATTGCTCTCCTCATTACATCTCTACTCTCTCCTCTCTCTCTGTCTCTCACTCACTCACTTTCCCTATCCTTACTATCTCTCTCCTCTCACTCTATCTCCTTTCATGTTCACTCTCCTTAATATCTCTCTCCTATCTCTCTCCTCTTATTCGCTCTCCTCTAACACTCTCCTCACTTTATCTACTCTCACTCTCTCTCATTCTCTCACATCTGTCTCCTCTCTCTCCTATGACTTTCTCTTTCCTCACTATCTCTCTCCTCTCACTCTCTCTCATCACAATATTTCTCTCCTCTCTCTATCCCTCTCATATCTCTCTCTTCTCACTCATTCTACCCGCTTTTTCTCCTCTCACTCTCTCTTCATTTCTAGATGACATTTAATTTATTTTTATATGCACATTAGCACCTAATTTGACCTATTAACCTATAATAAGATGTAGATTAAGATTTAATATACAAATTGTCTCTTAATAATACATACCTCTTAGCACCTACTTTGACCTACTTAACATTTAATTTTCACATGTTAAGTAGGTTAGAGGATTTCAGTTGTGACCCTATTGATGGCCACTATTGTGGGTAGAGTTATTATTTCTTCCTAGAGGGAAGCAATTGATATGATAGGACACATTACAAATCATACTAGTAGTATTACATCTCACACACTAGGTAGATATATTATGAGCATACATAGTCTTTGATTATCTTCAAAGGCATCATCTAGTACTACACCTACTATGCCTAGTGACAAAATTTATAGAGCTACATGTCTTCCTACACTAGGAAAATACATGTGGCTTTACTAAGAAGCACAAACTTCTAGATATGACATTGTATTTTGTATATGATCTATTACATGCATATTCATACATTATTGATATTCAAATGAATACCTTTATAAGAGGTTGTATATAGGATTAGAGATAAATGATAGGGTGCATAGCAGTTTGGTGATCAATACACAACACAAAATAAGACACATATGTTAGCTCAACAATTAGCTCAACACCCATCACATCACTCAAATGCACAGTAGTATATTGCAGATTGAATTGAGGGGATACAAGTTGTAGATATTACTATTACTATTGATACACTACACATTCTTGATGAGCGACTACAAAAATTGACTTAGATTGAGGTTGGTACTAGGGTTTGAACATATATGGAGATTTTATTTGGTCATGATACTAGTGAATCTACACCACTTCCATCTTAGTTGGTTACCCTTTTGAACTCCTTGTCATTACATAGGATTGACATGATTAGAGATGACATTTCTATTGATGATACTACAACACATGTCATGGATGACCCTCTTTCTCCTCAAACCTAGGTGCCTCCCTTTTAAATTTTGTTTTCATACAATTGTTCAATTCTATACACAAGTTTACATATACATAGACTGATAGTTATCAATGAAAGGAAAAATTCTAGGAATGGGTAATAAAGCCTACTTCTTCTAGTGTGGGATATGAGCATGGAGATAGGAAATATACCATTGATATGACACCTACTCTTGGTGGGAGTACACATATAATGGATGTGAAATCCACTAGTGCATAAGTGAAATTTAAATTTAGAAATTCAAATTCATTTAATTTTCATATATACATACATACATACATGTGTGTGTGTGTGTGTGTGTGTGTGTGTGTGTGTGTGTGTGTGTGTGTGTGTGTGTGTGTGTGTGTGTGTGTGTTGTTGAACCAAGACATGATCAAGCATCAAAAATCCACTTCTAAGTATCAAAAACTATCAGGTTCACTCAACACATGAAGGAACACTTAGTTAACAGTGATGGTTAACATTAATTTTGGTTAACACTACAAACTTGATTAACACTATTGGTTAACTCTAAACTTGATTAACACAACAAGTTAATACTCAATTAATACTACAACTCAATTAACACTGCAACTCAATTAATACTTAGTTAACACTAAAACTCAATTAACAGTACTAGAATGAACAAAAAAGAGTGGGATTACAAGGCAACCTAGGATGCTTGTGCATCAAATACCCTAGGTACAAATAGGTGTACTCAATAGCTAGAAGAATATCTTCTAGGATTCAGGCTAAATCCCAAGCTAGTTCTTCACATACATATTCTCCAAGTCTTCAACTTGTACTATTTTTCCCTTATTCCAATTTTTCTTCTTCACATCCATCCTTGATGCACTATAGGTTTTATTTCCACACTGATCTTTAACCCTCTCAAAATCCTTTGGCTCAAATCAGCTACAAATACTCAAGTTCCTCCTATCGAGTTCTTCATTTTATAAAGGAATTAGGAAATCCTTCCTGCCATCTTTCTCAATAGTAATCACATTCTTGATACAATCATGCAATACCCCAAAATCATACTACCAAGGTCTCCAAAGAAATATGTCATAAATACTCATGTCCATAATATCACACAAAACTTGATCCTTATACTAGCCAATCTCAAAACCAACAAGATATTGCTCTTACTTCTAAAAACATGTTTATTTTAAAAGCAACCGATCTTATAATTACAAGGATGTCTTACTCTTCCCAAACCAAGTTTCTAAACCATCTCCTCATTAACAAAGTTGTTAGTACTACCACTATCTCGACTTATAATGAGTCTTGAACAAATTACTCATCTTAAAAGATTCTAGTGTCCTTTGACCAACCAATACTCACCAAGCTAGTAAATTCTCTCCTTTCTTAGGTTTTCTGATATGGCTTTTAGTCTCATTCACAATAGTAACTCTTCTATCACTAGCCTTAGGACATTCATAATCCCTATATCCTATGTGACATTTGGAACAACTACCCTTAAACTAACCTCTACCTATCATTCTCTTCCAATCAATAGGTTTTGGTTCATCTTCTACACATAGTTTATCCTTTATCAACCAATCCTACTTATCCTTCCCTCAAAAACTACCTTGATTCCTCCTCATCAACTTGTCTTCTACCTTTAGCGAATATTGATAATAATCCTCAATCGAAGCAACATTCAACATATAAACCTCATCCTGAATATTTAATGTTCAACCATTAGTATATCTAGCCACTTTTTCTTTAGATAACTCTCTACTCATAGACCAAATAGTCAACCTGTAGAATTCCTTTGTATAATATTTAATAGTCATATCTTCTTGCTTCATATTGTACAACCTCTTCAACAACATAAGTTTATAATCAACATGAATGAACTTAGCCTTCAGTTTAGTCACCATCAATCCCCATCTAGTGATCTTCATTTCACCTTCCTCTTCTCTATCTCACTATAATTCCTTCCACTAAAGAGAAGTATGTCAATTCATCTTAACCTATGCCAACATCACTCTGAGTGGATCTCCAATATCCTGTAGCTCAAAGTAGTCTTCCAATTCATCAATCTAATAAATCATGTCACTATAAATTTGTAGCTATTTTTCAATGAGGGTTGGTCAATTTTTTGACCGAGAATGGACCATAAATTTGATCACTATAATTTTGGACAAAATTTTGATGAAATATAAGGTGGTCTATATCAATAGAGAAACCTATAAAAAATGATCCCAATCTCTATTAGGATGGGGTACGATACCATAACTACGAAATGTCAAAATTTTGACGATTAGGAGTGGTTATTGATGAGCTTTCCATACTATCAATGGTAGGCCTCATCAAAAAATTGACAAAACACTATCAAAATCCTATGCGATGTTGACATTTTTTCCATGTTATCGACAATAACTATTGTTGATAGATCAACTAATGGTCATTGAAACTTTTACAATAGTCCTAGTTTGTAAAAGAAAATCTCATAAGAATCTTATTTGTTTGCTGATCTAAGGTAATTGGTGACTATCATGTTGGCATAATTAGGAGAGTATGAATCCTACTTTTCAAGGGTTGATCAATGGATTGGATAAATGAAAATATGTAATGTGGGTTGGTTGGGAGAGAAAAGAAGTTACATTTTATTGTCTACATATTTCATTGACCTATTTATATTTCTCTCTATCCTCTTCTATTCCTAAATTTCCATCACTCAAGGAAGACAAGTCTAAAAGATTCCTATTTGGTGGTACCTATAGCTCATGAAATGAGAGAAAGTTGAAGGAGTGATATACTTTTCTATAAAATGACACTAATATTGATGATTTTTTTCTAAAGTTAGTGTTGAAGGTAAAGAGAAAGAAAGTGTTAGGATAAACCATAGATAGAAATAATAATTGCATGCAAATATAAACTATATCAAAAAATAATAGATTGCATAGAAGAGTGTAATATCCTCCCTTGATTTGAACTTTGACTTGCAGAAATTTAACTTAAGGAATATTGTCAAACACTTTGTATGCAAACTCATAAAGCTGATTTCCTCAATAAATTTCTTTCCAATGAGTAGATTTATGAACAAATATGAAGTGACATTAAAATGCATAATACACATCATAACATTTTCACAAACACTTGGCACATATTCAATAGTATATGAAAAATCTGGAAACTCTTTTCAATCTGCTAATAAAGGGTGATTTTTAAATGTAGATGTGCACTTACAGCTACCTTAAAGGCTGCAACAACTATTCAAACTTATATTCAACAATTATTATGCAAAATATCAAAATTTGACAGAAGAAACCTAGAATTAGTTGCCGTAGTATTTTGTAGATGTAGTCGGCCAGCCCTCCAAACTTCTAATCAGCCAAAAAAACAAGTAAACTTGATACCAACACTGTTCATGCTGTACTGTAGCAAAATACTATTCATGCCGACTGTAGCAAAATACTGTTCATGCGGCACTATAGCAATAACTAACTTCAGATCTGCACCTCAAACCCTTGTAAATTTCTTTATGCAAACGCCCCAAATGAAACCTAGTGTGTTTCCTAAAGTGAAAACACCCTTGATCCTCCTGAATGTGTCTTCCAACAGTGAAGAGAATGCTAGCAAAGAGGGATTCCGTCCTCCAAGCCCGATAATCAGATATCCAACAACATAACATTAATCTTCATCCAAGCATACAAAAAAAAAGCTCTTCCATTTCTTTTATAGTGTTCTCACAAGAGCTCAATTCTTCGTTTTCTCAATGTGGGATAAAACATAACTCCCTTCATGTACCTTATGTCTCCAATGTGTTATAAAAATAAAGGGAACTCTTTTAATTTAAATATTTTCCACAAACTATAGTCTATGCATTAATAAAGTTAAATATTTAAATTTAACTTTATAAAATGGCTTTATCAATGCATAACAAATCTTATCAATGATAAATAAGTCTTCCTGTTGATTTTAAACAATTACCATCGACATACCACTATGACTGAATGTCCGGCCATGTCCAAGATGACTTACTATAAATAGTAAGTATGTCCAAAGTTGCCTTAGAACCCCTCAGAAAGACCTACAACTGAAACTGTCTAGGCCAAATGGCCTCTAAGCCCCTTTAATGTCCTAGTTAGCCTACGAGACTGTGGGGAAATAGGCTAATGACAATATCATGCTATGAATGCTAGAAAGGGGACATTACAGCCTGCCCTTCCCAAAATTGCTTGTCCTCAAAAATTTTTAGCTCTGGATGCTGCAATATCTGCTCATTTTCCCAAGTAGCATCCTCGACAGGTAGGTTCCTCCACTTCACTAGATACTCCCTGATAGTCCTCCTGCGAAGCACCCTCTCCCTGGAATCAAGTATGGCCTTGGGAACATAGATAAGATTTCCCTCATCATAAGCTACTTCGCCTACTCTCCTGATTACTTTGAAGGGTCCATAGTAGCGTGGTTTCAATTTCTTTGCTCCACTCTTCTTGAGAGAGGACTGTCTATATGGCTGTAACATGAGGTACACCATATCTCCCACCTCAAAAGACCTCTCAACCCCATGCTGATCAGCATATTGCTTCTACTGATTTTGTGCCTTTTGCAAATTTTCCTTCAAGGATCGCATAATGTCTTGACACTCCTGCAAAGCATCCTTGGCCTTAGGCACCCTGCTGTCCCCAAATAACAAATCCAAAAAATTAGGAGCATCATACCCGTACAGTGTCGTAAAAGGGGACATTTGAATAGACATATGGAAAAAGGTATTATAGTAGTACTCCCCTAGATGTAGCCACTTCACCCAAGCCTTTTTCTCTCTTGCAATGTAGTTTTGAAGGTACCCCTCAACCCATTTGTTCACTATCTCTGTCTGCCCATCAGTTTGGGGGTGGTAGCTGGTACTCGGAGTGAGCTCTGTTCCACATAACCTAAACAACTCCTGCCAAAAGTGGCTCATAAATCTGTTGTCTCTGTCATTGACTATGCTCTGTGGTATCCCATGTAGTCTGAATACCTCTCAAAAAAATAGTTTTGCTGTTTGTGCTATTGAATATGTAGATGAAATTGCAAAGAAATGTGCAAATTTCTTCAATCTGTCTACCACAACAAAGATACAATCCTGACCCTGTGCCTTGGGGAGGCCTGTGATAAAATCCATGGAAATGCTATCCCACTTCTTCTCTAGTATGGGTAGGGGCTATAGTAAACCACCCGGAAAAGAATGTTCCTATTTGTTCTGCTAACACACAAGGCATTCCCTAACAAACTGAAGCACCTCTGATTTGAGTCCTTTCCAAGTGAAGCGCTCTCTCACCTATTGATATGTCTTAAAGAATCTGGGATGTCCTACCATTGGTGAATCATGAAATGCCCTCAAAATCTTCTGCTTCATAGTAGACCCGAGTACTAAGTAAATCCTTTCCTTGTAGATGATCAGATCATTTACGATAGTGTATCAACTATCTTGAATAGCTCCCTCAATAATGCTAGATGCCCAACTATCCTTAGCATATTCTGCCAAGATCATCTCTCTCCAATCATGCATGACTATCCCAACAGCAAGCAAATGAGGCCTTCTAGATAAAGCATTTGCAACAATATTTTTCTTCCCTTTGACATAGGCTATGTCGAAATCATAGGCTTGTAATTTACTCACCCATTTCTGTTGCCTGTCATTAAGGTCCTTATGTCCAAGGAAATGTTTCAAGCTATTATGATCTATTTTTACTATGAATCGGCTTCCCACTAAGTACTGCCTGAACTTAGCGAGCGCGTACATGATTGCTAGTATCTCTTTGTCGTAGATGCTGTAGGTTCTCTCCACACCTCATAATTTTCTACTCTCATATGTGATGGAATGTTTGTCTTGCATGAGAACAGCTCCTATGCCCTCTCCTGAGGCATCATGCTGCAGCTCAAAAGGCCTGGTGAAATCTGGAATGGCTAAAATAGGACATGTACTCATCAGCTCCTTAAACTTGTCAAAACAATCCTGAGCCCTCTCTGACCACTTGAAACTATCTTTTCATGTCAAATTTGTAAGTGGTGCTGCTATCTGTGAAAATCCCTTCACAAATCTATGGTAGAACCCACAAAGCCTAAGAAATCCCTTGAGTTGTGAAGTGTTCCTCAGTGGTGGCCAATCCAGAATGGCCCTGATCTTGTCTGGGTCAACCCGAACACTTCCTGCACTAATAATATGCCCTAGATAGAGCAACTCTATCTACCCAAACTCACATTTACTCATCTTGGCATATAATGACTCCCTCTCTAGAATACTGAGCACTATATCAATATGCTTCAAATGTTCCTCCCAAGTACGGCTGTATATCAGCATATCATCAAAAATATCAACACAAACTTTGTCAACTGATCTCTGAACACTCTATTCATACAGGACTGGAAAGTGGCAGGGGCATTTGTCAACCCAAAGGGCATGACTAAGAACTCAAAATGTCCATAGTGGCATCTAAAAGCTGTCTTCTCCACATCCGCCTCTCTAACCCGTATCTGATAGTAGTCGGATCTCAAATCAATCTTGGAGAAGTAGCATGCACCATGAAATTCATCAATAAGCTCATCGATGTGCGGGATACGGTATCGGTTCTTGATTGTCTTCTTGTTTAGCTCCCTATAATCAATGCACATCCTCATTGTACCATCCTTCTTCTTCACGAATACTACTGAAGAAGCGAAAGGACTTTTTCTTGGCCGTATGTGCCTCATGCCAATCAACTCCTTAATTGCATTTTCTATTTCATCCTTATATCTCTTCGGATGGCAGTAAGGTGTGATGATAACTGGCTTAGCCCCTTCCTCTAATTCAATAACATGCTCGATTCCCCTATCCGGGGGTCTCCCTGGAGGTATCTCACCAAACACCTTAGTATGTTTGGTTATTATTTTTTGTACATCAGGTGGATACTCTAGTTTATGCTGCTCTGTCATCTCAGGCATTACTCTAAACTCTGTTGCCCACTGCACCTGATCATGTCTAAAGAAACTCTACCTCCGCTTGAGTGACACCACTCGAAGTCTCCCATCTAAAAAACCTCTAAGCACTATCTTCTTACCATTTGCCTCAAACCTCATTTCCATTTTCTCAAGGTTAAATGTAAACTCTACCAGAGACTTCATCTAGTTCATCCCAAGCACCATATCCTGATCACCAATGTTGACCACAAAGAAATCTCCTGTCATGTCATAATCTCCCAAACAAAGCTGCAAGTTGGAGATTTTCTTGGTACATTCAATTTTGAAGCAATCAGCAACCATCACCTTAAATCCCCTATGCTGCTCTGTATATAGCCCTTTGCATGTCACAAACTTCTCATCAATGAAGTTATGTGTCACCCCTATATCAATGAGTGCCACAACTCTCTGTCCATCCAAGGTTCCCCTAACTCTGAAAGTGACGACCTTCTGTATACTTGACAACTGAGCTATTGTGCTATCACCGCGTGCTTCCTCCTGTGAAGAACTATTAGCATCTCCATCTGATCCAGATGACTGCTCTGAATCTCCATCTACTAACTCTTCGGCTGAAAAGTACTCCATTTGCTTAGCTTTTGGTTTCAATGGACACTTATGTGACAAATCCCAAAGCTCCTTGCAATAAAAATGAAGCTTCTTCTTCCTAAGATCATTGAGTGTCTCATTGTCCAACCTCTTACTTTCCTCCTTAGTTGGCTAAACCTCTTTATGAAAAGGTTTCCTGTCCTTATCTTTCCTTGAAGGGAAACTCTTTGCTTGGAATTTATTTTTTGAAGATGAAGAGGAATCCATGTCATGAGCTTTCTTAATGGCTTCCTGCAAAGTGGGAGGGTTGAGAGCTTTATTCCACCCTCTCAACGGATCAGCTAACCCATCCATAACTAGAACTAGTGTCCTCCATTCAGATACATCTGTTACTAACACTGCAAATTTCTGAAACTCTAAAATGTATTTTTCCAATGATCCCCACTATTTAAGCTGAGCTAACTCCTTGAAATGGAGTTTTGGATCCTTCCTATCAAAACGTTCAATTAGCCTCTCTGTAAACTCCACATATGAGGTAATGTGTGCATGTCCCATAGTGACCATACCATGATGCCACCACTTGTGTGCTAACCCATCCAGATGAATTGTTGCATACTTAATAGCTTCTTCCTCGGGCATAGGGTTCAATTGAAAGTATGTGTCAAGATTTTGAACCCAAGCTCTTACTGTAGACTTTCCTGAGCCATCATAATATGGTAACTCAAGTCTCCCTACTTTCTTCTGTAGCTCATAGCTCTGGTTCCTTTCATGTCCACGTGGCATATGTTTCATCCGCACATCCATATACTCCCTAAAGGTAATTGCAGTAGTAAAATCTAGCCCTCCGACTTCCCAATCTCTCCTCGACTAGTGCTGTATATTAGTAATCTGGGGCTCTAGTATGAACTGCTCTGGAGCTCTAGGAGGAAATGTAGGAATCATGGGCCTTGAACTCACTGTCCTAGCTCACTAAGGTGCATGACCAAAATTGTTCCCAACTTGTTCATCTCCATTATGTGTCCCATCCTGATCATTTCCATTCTGATTGTTACCATTCTGATTATTTCCTCCACCCATGTTAGCATTCAACCCCATTTGACGAGCCATCATCTGCATCATAAGATCCAATCTCTGATTCTATTCCTGTGTCCTTTGTTCTGCTACTTGCTGACCCTATACCAAGGTGTCTAATAACTGTAAGAATCTTTCCTCTCCAGGCTCTGGACCGACATTCTTGCCTCCACCTAATCTTGTATTCCTATCATCTTGGTCACCCATATTGCTTTCTTGATCAAAGAATACCTCTGCTGTGTCTGTATGACTGGATTCTATACCCCCCTGTACGGATGAACTAGACTGTTTGCTTTGCAGGTCTGAACCCCTACTTTGTCTTGCTCTGGTATTGCAGAAATTATAAGGCCCTTGTCACATGGTCAAACATAAATGCTCTGATTTTAGTGTTTTGACATTTCATCAAACACTTTCCCCTCTATCCGCCAGTTCCAAATTTCCTATAAGACCTCCACAGGATGGCAGGACTTATAGCTCTAATACCACTGTAATATCCTCCCCTGATTTGAACTTTGACTTGCAAAAATTTAACTTAAGGAGTATTGTCAAACACTTTGTATGCAAACTCATAAAGCTGATTTCCTCAATAAATTGCTTTCTAATGAGTAGATTTACGAACAACTATGAAGTGACATTAAAATGCATAATACACATCATAACATTTTCACAAACACTTGGCACACATTCAACAGTATATGAAAAATCTGGAAACTCTTTTCAATCTGCTAATAAAGGGTGATTTTTAAATGTAGATGTGCACTTACAACTGCCTTAAATGCTGCAACAACTCTTTAGACTTGTATTCAACAATTATTATGCAAAATATCAAAATTTGACAGAAGAAACTTGGAATTAGTTGCCGTAGTATTTTGCAGATGTAGTCGGCCAGCCCTCCAAACTTCTAATCAGTCGAAAAAACAAGTAAACTTGATACCAACACTATTCATGCCATACTGTAGCAAAATACTATTCATGCCAACTGTAGCAAAATATTGTTCATGCGGCACTATAGCAATAACTAACTTCAGATCTGCACCTCAAACCCTTGTAAATTTCTTTATGCAAATGCCCCAAATGAAACCCAGTGTGTTTCCTGAAGTGAAAACACCCTTGATCCTCCTGACTGTGTCTTCCAATAGCGAAGAGAATGCTATCAAAGAGGGATTCTGTCCTCCAAGCCCGATAATCAAATATCCAGCAACATAACATTAATCTTCATCCAAGCATACAAAAAAAAAGCTCTTCCATTTCTTTTATAGTGTTCTCACAAGAGCTCAATCCTTCGTTTTCTCAATGTGGGATAAAACATAACTCCCTTCATGTACCTTATGTCTCCAATGTGTTATAAAAATAAAGGGAACTCTTTTAATTTAAATATTTCCCACAAACTATAGTCTATGCATTAATAAAGTTAAATATTTAAATTTAACTTTATAAAATGGCTTTATCAATGCATAAAAAATCTTATCAATGATAAATAAGTCTTCCTGTTGATTTTAAACAATTACCATCAACATACCACTGTGACTGAATGTCCGGCCATGTCCAAGATGAGTTACTATAAATAGTAAGTATGCCCAAAGTTGCCTTAGAACCGCTCAGAAAGACCTGCAACTGAAACTGTCTAGGCCAAATGGCCTCTAAGCCCCTTTAATGTCCTAGTTAGCCTACGGGACTGTGGGGAAATAGGCTAATGACAATATCATGCTATGAATGCTAGAAAGGGGACATTACAAAGAGGACACAAGACACCAAGATTTATTGTTGTTCACCCAATCCCTGGTCTACATCCACCAAATAGCAAATCCAATATTATTACGATCCAGTGATTACAAGCTAATTAGATTATGTAATCCCCTATAGGTCAATACAACCACAAGAAGAAATTTTTGTATCACGCCTTATGAAACAATCCCTAACCCTAAGCCATTTTATACAAGTATTTTTACCACTTGAGGGTTAAAATTAGTGACAATAGGTTAGCCATAAATTGGTGAATAATCTACAAAATAATTCATGAAGTATGCATAATACTTCCTTGATAAATCACCACAAACTAACAATCTCTCACTTGAGGACTGATTAGACTCCACATTGGACAACAATCCCCCACTTGGAGACTAATTATGTAGCTATGTTGCTACTCCATGAGGCTCCCACTGGATCAAACCACCCTAATTCATGTTGTTCTATTATTCTATTTAGTATATAAGACCAACTAAAGCTGAAGAGGAATTCAACTTCTCCCTTGTAACTACCTTTGTAAACATATCCATTAGATTGTCATTTGTATGTATCTTGTCTAGCTTTAACTATTGATCATCCAAAATTGATTGAATGAAATGGTACTACAACTTGATGTTTTTTTTCATTGAATGTAGAGTATAATTCTTTGCAATATTAATGACACTCTAACTATCTATATAAAAAAAAT
This sequence comes from Cupressus sempervirens, assembly GCA_028749045.1. Lineage (NCBI taxonomy): Eukaryota > Viridiplantae > Streptophyta > Pinopsida > Cupressales > Cupressaceae > Cupressus > Cupressus sempervirens. The sequence goes on from CM053786.1 coordinate 202,069,938, forward strand.
ATATCCTTCTATGGATGTCCCAATTCTTCCAAGAAGAACTAAACCCATATCATCTCCTTGGCTACCTCTATAGTAACAGCATACTTTGCGTCTATAGTGGATACAACATTTACCTTCTATAGTTCCTAGAAACCTAGCTCAGTGTTGCCCCACCAATAGTAAATAAATAACATGTAGTACTCCACTTGGTATCCATATCCCCTACAAAATTTCAGTCAACATAGCCCTGTAAATGAGTATTAGAGCCCCCAAAGAGTAAACACTTACTCGATGTTCCTCTCAAATATCTAAGAATCTATTTTACTTCATTCCAATGCTCAATTCTTGGATGACACATATACCAACTAATGACTCCCACTAGATGAGCAATATCTGGCCTTGTACATATCATAACATATATCAAGCTTCCTATAGCTAAAGCATAAGGTACCTTAGACATTTTATCCTCCTCTTCCTGTGTCTTGGAATACATCTCCTTAGTCAACTATAAATGACCAGGTAAAGGTGTGCTAATAGCTTTAGCATTCTCCATAGAGAAACGTTGCAACATACCAAGGATTTTTTTTCTACCTCCAAATCCTTCATAGAAAATGCATTTGCTAACTGATATTTCAACCCCTTAATGTGATCCATGTTAGACACAACTAAAACAATATCATCAACATATAAACATAGAATAATGTAGTTTTCATCATCCAACCTCTTAAATAAACACATTTATCTGAATGGAACCTACCATATCCATGCCCATGAATAAAACTATCAAATTTTAGATACCATTGCCATGGTGCTTGCTTGAAGCCATATAAACTTTTTCTTCAATCTACACACTATGTTGTCCTTACCTTTAACCTCAAATCCCTATGATTGAGCCATATATATCTCTTTATTCAAATCACCATGAAGGAAGGTTGTTTTAACATCAAGCTACTCCAAATACAAATCCTTAGTGGCCACAATACTTAAAATAGTATAGGTAGAAGTCATTTTGAAAATAGGAGAGAATATCTTATCAAAATCAATGAACCTAACTTTAAATATTTTCTTACCTCCATCGTCTTCTTTCAACCTATAAACCCATTTATTCTATAAAGCCCTTTTACCTGCAAACAACTTGCATAAATCTCATGTCTTATTTTTTAGTAAAGAGCTCATTTCTTCTTTCATTGTAGACTCCTATTAAATCTGAGTATCCACTTGCATAGCTTCATCATAACATTCATGTTCACTAGCATCTATTACCAAAATAGAGTACGAAGAAGGAGAAAATATTTTTGGAGGTCAACTTAGCCTTGTTTATCATCTAAAAATCACTGGGGTGTGTGGTATTTGTTGTTGTGATTGTTTCACATCATGAGAAATTGTTGGAACATCATCTTTTAGAGTGTCATCTAGCACTAAATAATCATCTCTTTTCTTCTCATATTGCTGCAACAAATATTTGTATAACACTTTCTCATTAAATATAACATCCTTGCTTCTTACAATTTTATGATTTTTAAAATCTTAAAGATTATAACCAAATTCATCAATGCCATATCCAGCAAATACACATTTCTTTGACTTAGTTTTTAGCTTGGTTCTATTTTTAGAATCTATTTGAACAAATATTTCACAACCAAAGGTTCTAAGAAATGAATAGCTCACCTTCTTACTAGTCCATGCTTCCTCTAGAATACCACAACCCAAAGGAGTAGAGGGACTTTATTAACCAAATATACAATAGTATTGATAATCTCCACCCACATGTGTAAGGGAAACCTTGCATGCAATCTCATGCTCCATTATAGTCATGTTCATGCATTCAACCACTCTATTTTCTTATGGAGTTCTTGGAATAGTTTTCTATATACGAATACCATTAGTAGAGCAATAATCTTCAAGTTAACTAGAATATTCACCATCATTATCAGATCAGAGATATTTTAAATTTTCTACCAGTTTCATTTTCAACCAACCATTTCCATTTCTTAAAAGTTTGAAATAGATCAGATTTATGTCTAAGGAAATAAACCCATACTTTTCTAGTTGCATCATCAATAAAGGCAACATAATAATGAGAGCCATGAAGGGAAGATACCTGAGTTGGTCCCCATACATTTGTATGCACAAGCTCTAATTTCTCACTTTTATTTTCCTTCTCAGTCTTCACAAAACTCACTCTCTTTTGCTATCCATGCACACAACTTTCACAAAAATCCATGTTAACACATTTTAGACCTGGTAAAACTTGCTTTGAATGAATTACTTTCATAAATTTCCCACTCATTTTCCCAAGTTTGTTGTGCCAAAACACTGTATCAGAATCTACATCAGCTATTTGTTCTCTCTACTCAACTACAATAACTATTTTTAAACATTCATTTTCTCTGAAACAATCAAAGTAGAGGAACAATATGACCTTTACAAAGATATAAGGGGCCTACTTTCACACCTTTAGCTACTACAAGGGAACCTTTTGAAACCTTTCAATTTTTATCATTAAAAGTAACTACACAACCTCATTAGCGAGTTGCTCTACTAAAATAAAATTATTGCTACACAGCCCTTGAACATGTCTTATCTCATTTAGTAACCAATGATTCCTATTCTACAACTTAATCTTATCTTTTCATTTTCCAAAAATTTGATAGGTTTCATTATCTCCCAAATAAACAAGCCTAAAATCCTCTTGGACATAATCAATGAAATAACCTCTATGAGGTGTAGCATGAAATGAAGCACTAGAATCTAAAACTGATGGCAACACAACCCAAGAACAGAATGGACACAACAAGAAAAAGGAAATTGTATTAACTATGAAAATAAGCTAGTACATTATGTATAGAGAAAATAGACTTCAAAACATTCCCTAAGGGCTTACAATAGCATAAATCTAGAGATAATTTCTCCTTTTAGTACGACCTCCCAAACTCCTCTCCGAACTGCCTTTTACAATGCCAAAAATATCCTTAAATAGATCCTAGAGGGTTAAGGACTAGGAATAAATTCCAGAAAGTGCTAGTAGGCATCCACCGACCAAATAGAAGGCTCTAGAAGCTGCTTTAGAAGTTGACACAAATCTAGAAGAATCCAAAAATGGTAACTGAACTTTTAGGAGGCATAACTTTTGAACCATAGCTCTGATTGACGAACCGTTTACATTTTTGGAAAGCTCTCGAAGTATTCTATAGCCCTATGGAGGAGCTTTGCTCGACCCCCATTTTTTGGCTCTTTTCAAGGTCATTTAATGACCCTAACCTGACTTTGAAGCATTCTTAAGAGGTCTCCAAAACTCAAAAAATTGCAATAACTTTCAAACTGTGGGGCCTTTTGACCTGATTCTTTTTCTGGAATGCTCTAAATTACAATTACATTCATCTGGCCAATTTACACCTTTTAGTTTACCAAAATGATGGCCCAATTATATACTCCTATTTTTTTAGCATTTTCACATATCCCAAGGTGTTCAAATACTCTATCCTCGAACACTAATAGTAGAGCTGTGAGAGTTGGAACCTTTATTTGACCCAAATGTGTAACAACACACACCACCAACAAGAACAAAAACTTGAAACAAAGAACAAGAACAAAGAATGTACAATGATTGCAATAATTTTTTTTTATTCAAATCATCTCAATACAAGTACCAATACATAGATTGAGTCACTGTCATACAGAAAAATTCCCAATGAAAGAGGAAATCATCCAAATACATATCCATTACAATAAGAATACATAAAGTGTTCAATGTGATCATGAAGTACACTTTCATCTCTAGACACCTATGTCTAACATAGGAACCCTAAATGCTAATTCAAGAAGTAACTCCAATAAATATCCTTAGTTACTTGAAACTCGAAACACCTAAAAACCACACAGAATGTAACATAACACAAAAAGGGGCTTAGTACACACTGAGTTTAAAAGCGATATCCATCTGCAACATGTTAGTACCAACATATACATAACAAAATGTAGATATCTAATCCATCAAATATAGTGCAAATCTGTTATTAAGATGCAAGAAGTACAATTACTTAACAATGCAAAATTAAACTCGCACTAAGAATAAACCATAAATGAAACATATATATATACTGAGGTGTCATCATTATGGCACTAAGTCTCTGCATCCAAATATGGTATGCTCATAGTCATCACATAACGGTATTCTCTATTTTACTTGTAATTGACAGAATAGAGACATGCCTTTTCTCCGTACTTAACCATATAGGTTTAAGTCATAGGTATGGCCAATTATCTTTTATGTTAAATTAACCCTCTCAGTTCATTTTAAAATTATCACTGAATTATTTAACTGAATAGAATAAATTGATATTTAGCCACCTCGATATACATTCATTATAGCTTTCATTAACATACACATCAGACAGATATTCTAAGAATGCACAAGCAATGAATAACCAAATCTATTTACTCATGATATTACATTCTTCATCTTTTGAAAATCCCATCTTTTATTGACTTATTCAAAAGTAAACTTAGATTATTTTAACAACAAAAATAAGTACGATAATATTATGCTCTCATAGCTATAAATAAACTATTACATCTATTTAATAATAGTTACCAGTCGTAACACTATACTACTTACTCCTACTGTCAAAGTAAACTAAACTTATCTTTTGAAAAGACCAAGATAATAAAATAATGCTCATATGATATTCTTGTTTAAATTAACAACTCATATCATAAATCTTCCTTTCACAAAAACAACTATCTTTTTAAATTAAGAAATTAAAAACATCTAGTTAACTTAAAAAGAATTTTGTTCCGAACATAATATCTCAACAAATCCATAATTTCTATAAAGATACCTCAGATCAAAATCAAAAATAATTAAATCCAAATGCAGCCATAGTGTTGATAAATGATTCTTTACAAAAACATTTGAATTTTTTACCATTGTATTCCTAAAACCATCATCCAAACATGCTACTACAACACATAGTGATACAATTTCTAAGATCAATTAAAATGAAATTATCACCTATAGTAAACATCATATCAAAGTAATGACACTATGCTGATAATGGATAGATCAATATTTTTTTAAGTTTAACATTAACTGTTTAACTAAATGTCTGTCGCAGTTTCATATTATCACAAGATAACTTGACTATGATCAACCCAACACCTCTACTCACGGCTTTGAATAATTTAGCTAATAGTCATTTACTATAGTAAAAACAAAATCTACAGCCAACTAAGAATAACTAAAACCCTATACTATATTCTTCATCTCAATAATGATTGAGTGAGACTGATTTGCGGATTGTTTTTCTAAAAACATTTTCATGAATCAAGTTTGAGCTTATAATTTCAATCACATGGAAATATATTCTCACTAGTTTTGGTTCCAGATTTACTATCCATTAAATAGAGTGATTTTACCCACATTCAGTCATGAGACTACCTCCAGTTATGGGCTCATGACCGTGGCCAAACACATTTTACAATGAATTCAAAATAAGGGTGTTCTAATGCTTGACTCTATCAAAACCCAAAAACTCTAAGTATAACACAAACCTTTCAACTACCATTGCGTGATATTTCCCAATTCAAGGTTGGGTTTCATATTAAATCTTTTATGCGCAATCACCGAAAACTGTTTGACAAAATGATCGAGTCACAATCTCCACAATAGGTATATATATAAAACACAGTGAACAATCCTCAAAACTTTGAACAACACTGATCACAACAATCATAAAAAAAACTCCACTAAAACAAAATATAACACCCTGCCCGACACGTATAAAGCATAAGGAATTTATGTTTGTCAGCATATTTCATGCTAATTACTTGAAAGAATAACTTACAACAAATTTTCATAGAGTTTAGATCCGCACAACATTCAACTCTATGATAATGACATGCTGATACACATTTCCTTTTAATAAAACAAAACCCAAATGCAAACTTGCTATTAAAGTCACATATCCACACCAACACCCAAATATGGAAATATACAAAATTCAACCATAAAAATTATCAAACCTTGCATACTTCCAGATTTAGATGTTAATATGAATTGTATATAACTGAACAACCACATTTTTCATAATATCCCAAATCAAAAGCAGTATGAACAGAAAAAGGAGAAGGGTTAGAAAAATGCCCCTACTTGAGATTTAGCAAACACAACTTGTTCAACCCAGAGCCCTGCTACGTAGCTTGATGTGAAGCCCCAAATGTCGAATCCAAACAAACTTCAAAATGCAGAGATTGAAGAACTTGATAAACAAACTAGCTATGAGAAACATCTTGATGCTCAGCCTCATATGCATGTAAACATTTTCAACAACCTCATTCATGATTCCGAAACCACATCAACTAAGTTCACAAATGTAAACCAAACAGAGCAAGGCAGCCATGTTTTTGGCCTAACTTCAACAAAAACCCACTTGCAAAATGAAATGATCAACAAAACCTTGAGTGCCATAATTCCTCTTAAATTTTTCTTTTAATGCTTCAGTGACACATAGCGATACAAGGTACAAAAGACAGACCCATTACCACCGCCATTTTAGCATTTTGAAAGAATGCAAAATTCACATCTTTTTAAGCATTCAAAACCAAATTACAAAAAAAAAAAATATGCATATTCTATCATTTGCGGTTAATAAGACCCTAACTTAAACAAGTGAACCATTGACATGAAACCAAAACCAATTTAGGGTAAGATGCAATTAGAAATATTTAACCCTATTCACAACATTTGCAAATATACCAAGTCAAAATCACCTCTAAGGAAGTAATTAATCTTTTAACAATTTATATGCATAAAACTTGTAAAATTTAACCTCATGAAACACTTGATACTCTAACATTATAAATTCTTATAATCATGCTTTCAAACCTTAAAAACTCAATTTAAATTAAGAACTTAAATGTTTAATCCTTCAAAGAAATCTAATTAATGCAACCACAAAAGTCAGGTATATCAAACCTCTTAATATAACATATTAAAATCATTAGTCATCTTCCAAATCTAGATAGAGTACTTTTGATACTGAATACACTCTCAAAAAAAGTTTCATGTTCTGCTAATAGAATATAACCAAGTTCAGACAGAATAATCACCGTATCAACTGAAAGAAACTAGATCACATCTAAGTCCTAAAGCAAAATAACCAGTAGAAGAGGTCAGGCATGACAAAATGGGTATCCAGAAATGAAAACACATGAAATAGAAACTAAGTCTAAGTACATTTTTTTGGGTGACACAGGATTGCCCTTATCCCTTTGGATGCTCCTGCATCAGACACCTAGGGTAGATTGAAAAGTGACCTTGTCACTTTATGAATGGTAGAGGAGATCCCAAATGGGAAACCTCAGCTATTGAAATCCACGTTGAGTCCTCTATCAGACGTCCTTTCCACTTGACCAAATACTCTTCATACTACTTATTTCTGGTACTCCTACCCACACGATGATCTAGAATGTCTTCTATCTCCTCCTTCTTAGAAGCATGAATTGGACATGACTCTAACACCAGCTCCTCATCTGCACCATCATCATGATACGCTGTTAAATCTGTAATGTTGAAAATAGGAGAAATGTGAATATCATCTGGCAGCTCCACCTCATATGCATTTCCTGAGTCATGTTTCTTCAGAATTTTTTAGGGGCCAAATTTTTTTTCATTTTCAGCTTGTTGTAAGTACCAGCTAGAAATCTTTCTTTTCATAAGTGTACTATGACTAGATCCCCTACTTGGAATTCCTTATGTCTTCTCCTTTGATCAGCCCTAGTTTTATACTCTTGATTCATCTTGGTAATGTGTGCTTGAACCTCCTCATGTACACGCTTGATATGTTCAACACATTTTTTAGCTTCAGCACTTGTCCTCTCCCCTTGTTCTATCTTCCTCAATTGTAGTGCAGTCCTTGGGATACTTCTATATACAATTTGGAATGGTGATTTTCTAGTACTCCTATTTACAGAGTTATTATAAGCAAACTCTACCTATGGTAGAATCAAATCCCATCCCTTGGGCTTATCCCCAACTAAACATCTAAGCAAATTGCACAGACTTATGTTTACCATTTCTGTTTGGCCATCAGTCTGTGGGTGATGTGTGGAACTAAATTTCAAGTCTATTTTCAATTTCTTCCACAATGTACTCCAGAGATACCCCACAAATTTAGTATCACTGTCAGAAACTATACTCCTTGGGAGACCATGTAGTCTCACCACCTCTCTAAAAAATAAGTTTGCAATTTGGACAACATCATGAGTTTTGTGGCATGGAATGAAATGTGCCATTTTGGATAACCTATCAACCACCACAAATACTGAGTCATTACCCCTTTGTGTCCTCAGAAATCCAAGAACAAAATCCATACTTATGTCCTCCCATGGCTTTGATGGAATAGCCAATGGCTAATATAGTCTAGTACTATGGCTAAATCCCTTGGCAACTTGACAAACTTGGCAACTCTATATAAACTTCTTCACATCCTATGAAATTTGAGGCCAAAAATAATATTCTCTAAGAATGGAAATGGTCTTATCTCAACCAAAATGGCCTGCCATCCCTCCACTGTGTTTCTCCTTAATCAGATTTTCCCTCATGGAACTCCTTGGAATGCATAATTAACTACCCTTGAATAACATACCATCCTGAATCAGATAGTCTAACCACTTAGTTCTATCTATAGCAATAGGCTCTTTACAAGCTTTCCATGCTTTAGCAAAATCAAGATCTTTATGATACAGATTCTTAAGTTCATCAAACCCAACTACTTCAACTTGCATTACTGTAAGCAACAACTCTCTCCTACTTAGTGCATCTGCAACCCTGTTAGGTTTTCCACTTCTATGCTTCAACACAAATTTATAGCTCCGCAGGAACTCTACCCACTTCATATGCCTCTGATTCAATTTACCTTGGCTATTTAGGTACTATAATGCTTGATGATCAGTATACAAAACAAATTCATTTGGCAATAAATAATGCCTCCATTTCTTTAAGGCCTAAACTATTGCATAGAACTCTTGATCATTAACAGAATACTTCTTCTTTGCATCATTCAATTTTTCACTAAAATATGCAATATGCTTACCTTCTTGGCTTAATACAGTCCCAATAGCACTGCCACTAGCATTACAATCCACCTAGAACACTTTTCTAAATTTTGGAAGTGCCAACATAGGTTGTTCTGTCACCTTCTTCTTTAGCAATTCAAAACTTCTCGTAGCTACTGCAATTCATTTGAACTCTATTTTGTCCCTTCTTATTGTATCAGTTAGGGGTGCACATATGCCACTGAAATTCTTAATAAACTTCTTGTAAAAACTAACCAGACAATGAAATGATCTTACCTCAGTGGCAGACCTTGGAGTAGGCCATTCCAAGATGGCTTTTACCTTCTCTAGATCCATTTTGAGACCTTCAAGTGATATAACAAACCCCAAATAGACTAACTCCCTTTTTGCAAAGATACACTTCTTTAGATTAATTAATAGTTTCTCTTCCCTTAGCCTTTCAAGGACACTACGAATATGCAATAAATGTTCTTCCAAAGTATTTCTGAAAACTAAAATATCATCCAAATAAAGAATAACAATTTTTCCCAAGAACTTCTTAAGTACCTCATTCATGAGCCACATGAAGGTGCTTGGGGCATTTGTCAATCCAAAGGGCATGACTAACCACTCATAAAGACCCTCCTTGGTCTTGAAGGTTGTTTTCCACTCATCTCATTCTCGATTCCGTATCTAGTGATAACCACTCTTGAGATCTATCTTTGTGAAGTATTGAGCTCCACTCAAGTAGTCCATAAGATCATCCATTCTTGGAAAAGGAAATCGATACTTGATAGTTATCCTACTTATAGCTCGAGAGTCTGTACACATCCTCCACTCTCCATCCTTCTTTCGTGTGAGTACTACAGGTACTGCACATGGACTTAGGCTCTCCTAAATCAAGCCCTTCCTCAATAGCTCCTAAACCCGTCTATTTAGCTCCTCTGTTTCAGTAGGAGTCATCCTGTGAGTAGCCTTGTTAGGAAAACTAGCTCCTGGAATTAGATCTATCTGATGACTGATTTGCCTTACTGGTGGCAATCCTTCTGGAACATTATCAAAGATAATATCTCCAAACTCACCTAGTAAATCTAAAACTTCAAGTGGTATTTCACTACTACCTTCTTTATCTTTCCTAGGAATCAAAGCATAGCACATACACTGGTGTTTCATGCCATCTAAAAAATTTCTTCCATCAACAAGACAAATCCTAGCACTGCTACATACCTTTTCACCTTCCTTTTTCATGGGCTTTAGTTTGTGGCAAACTCCATCCTTTGTTAGAGAGTATGTGTTTGCATGACCATCATGTACTGCATGCCTATCAAACTACCATGGTCTACCCAACAATAGATGGGAAACATCCATTGGAATAACATCACAGAGAACTTCATCATGGTAACCCCCAATTTTGAATTTCACTAAACATTGTTCACTTACTAGGAATTTATGATCGTCTTCCACGCAAGCAATCCAATAGGGCTGGGGATGTCTCTCCCTCTTGAGCTTCAGCTTAGAGGCCATCTCCTCTGACACCAAGTTATCTATGCTACCACCATCAATGATCACATCAGAACATTTATCCTCACACTTGCATCTAGTATGAAACAAACTCCTCCTTTGTGCTGGTTCTATCTTGCCACTTAGTAGGACCCTTTCATTTACCAAGGTCTCTCCTCTTTCTACATCTTTTGAATGTGATGATTGTGCATCCTTATCCACATGAGAAACCCTAGCTTGACCCTCAGCCCTCCTATCTATCCTTCCTTGTCATTGAGGGTATTCAAAGGCATGATGACCTTTTTCATTGCAATGGAAATAGGTACCATGGAAGCCTCCTCTTCCTTGTCCATTTCCTCTACCTCTTCCTCTCTGATTTCCAATGTCTTGATCACGAGAGTAGTTGAAACCCTCATTCCTCTGGTTCCTGCTAGTACCCACATCTTCATTTTTCTTTTGGGCTTCATTGCGGCCTCCATATGACCTATCGCTTCCCCTTCATCCTTGATTGTGCCCTCTTTGTCTTCTTTCAAACCTTTTATTTAGCTTCTCTTCAACTTGTAGGGAAAACTGGTATGCCTCTTCAATGCTAGTCATTCTTACCAGACTTAATTCCTCCTGGATGCTAGGTCGCAACCCACTGATATAATGAGCAACCTTCTTATTTTCTTCTGCATGCCCTACTCTAATCAAGATTCGGTAAAAATCCTCTATATATTCTTGGACTAATCTTCCTGCTTGCTTTAACCCATGCATCTTCTTAAACAAATCAAGCTCGTAGTCCACATGAATGAACTGCTTCTTCAATTTGTCCACCATGCGATCCCACCTTGTGATCTTCTCCTTTCCTCTTCTCTTTCTTTCCAATTAAACCTCTTGCCACCATATTTTGGCATGGCCTTTTAGTTTGGCCTTTGCCAACTTAACCCTATCTAGGTCCCTGATATCCTCATACTCAAAGTATACTTCGAGTTCATTGATCCAATCGATCAACTCATCTGGTTTCAGATTTCCTGAAAATACACCCACTTCAATTGTAGGTCTTTTCCCAAACTTAGTAATGGCCCTAAAAAGCCTTTCCTCTGCCTGATTCAGAACTTCCCTGTCAAATTCCCCTTCTGGTCCAATTTCATCTTCCTTATTGTCATCCTCACTTTCATCACCTGCGGCCACATTTGTTCCTCTACGAAGCTCCTCCTGCAATGCTTGTACCCGCCTTTGGAGGGCTCTAACCTCCTAAGGATTAGTAGCTCTAGCCCTTTTGCCATGCTCTCTTCATGGAGGCATCTTATAACTCAAACCCAAAACCACACAGTCCTGGTGAAAACTACCTCACAATTGGCACTTTGTCTACACACTCAGCAAAACCAGCTCTGATACCACTTGATGGGGATAGAACCCAAGCACAGAATTGACACAATAGGAAAAGTGAAATTGTATTAACTATGAAAATAAGCTAGTACATTCTGTACAGAGAAAATAGACTTCAAAACATGCCCTAAGGGCTTACAATAGCATAAATCTGGAGTTAATTTCTCCTTTTAGTACCTCCTCCCAAACTCCACTCCGAACTACCTTTTACAATGCCATAAATCTGCTTAAATAGACCCCGAAGGGTTAAGGACTAGGAATACATTCTAGAAAGTGCTATTAGGCATCCACCAACCAAATAGAAGGCTCCAAAAGCTGTGTTAGAAGTTGATGCAAATCTAGAAGAATCCAAAAATGGTAACCGAACTTTTGGGAGGCATAACTTTTGAACCGTAGCTTCGATTGATGAACCATTTACATTTCTGGGAAGCTTTCAAAGCGCTCTATAGCCCTATAGAGGAGATTTTCTCATCTCCCATTATTTGGCCCTTTTTGAAGTCATTTAATGTCCCTAACCTAAATTTGAAGCATTCTTAGGAAGTCTCCAAAACCTGAAAAACTGCAATAACTTTCAAACTGTCAGGCCTTTTGACCTGATTCTTTTTTTGGAATGCTCTAAATTACAATTGCATTCATCTGGCCAATTTACACCTTCTAATTTACCAAAATGATGGCCCAATTACATACTCCTATTATTTTAGCATTTACACGTATCTCAAGGTGTTCAAATACTCTATCCTAGAACACTGATAGTGGAACTGTGAGAGTTGGAACCTTTATTTGACCCAAATGGGTATCCAGAAATGAAAACACATGAAACAAAAACTAAGTCTAAGTACATTTTTTGGGTGACACAGGATTGCCCTTATACCTCTCGATGCTTTTGCATCAAGATCTAATAATGGTGGTAAGTATTGTACTCATAAATTTGGAGATTTTTTCTCTACTAATTGTATTCATAGACATAAAACTATTCCAAGGACTCTACAGGAAAATAAAGTGGTTGAATGCATGAATAAGATAATAATGGAGTGTGCAAGGAGCATGGGGTTACATGTTGGGGGTGCCCTTAAACGTTTTGTCAAAGATTGCCAATAATTTTTTATGTTTGATTAATAGAGGTCTCTCTCCTCCTTTCGATTGTGGTATTCTAGAGGAAGCATGGACTAGTACAAAGGCAAGTTATTCTTTTCTCAAAACCTTTAGTTGTGAAGCATTTGCACATATAAATTTTGAAAATAGAATCAAGTTGGAAGCTAAGTTAAAAAAATGTGTATTTGTCAGATATGATATTGATGAATTTGGTTATAGGTTTTGAGATTTTGAAAATCATAAAATTGAATGAATCAGGTATGTCATATTCAATGAGAAAGTATTGTACAAAGATCTATTGTAGCAACATGAGAAGAAAAAAAATGATTATGTAGTGTTGAATGATACTCCAATAGATGATGGTCCAACAATTCGTCATGATTTGTAATAAATGCAACAACAAATACCACACACCATAGTGAATGTTAGATAGTCAACAAGGCTAAGTAGACCCCTTGAAAGATTTTCTCCCTCTTTGTACTGTATTTTACTAATTGATGTTGTTGAACCTAAATATTATGATGAAGCTATGTAGGTGGATAATAAGATTCAGTGGGAGTCTACAATGAAAGATAAAATGGAGTCCTTGCTGAAAAATTAGACTTGCGATATATGTAAGTTTCTTGCAGGTGAAAGGGTTTTATAGAATAAATGAGTTTATAGGTTGAAGGAAGAGGATTGCAACCATTATTAGATCTTGGAAATATATGCTAGGTAACCCTATCGGAGCTAGTAAAGTATGTTTAGTCAGAGAACAAGTCTTTGTAGATTGGGAACAACGCTTATCTCGAGATGTTGAGATAACAATTATTGCTTCTAGACAAAGAAGGAAATAGATGCCACATGACTTGAAGATAAGAGAACCTCACACTCCTCCAAATTTAACTCATGCTACTATTAGAGTTCCATGTTATATTGATTTGGGAAGGAGTCAGTGCAAATATTGGCTTGAATTAAGGTATTAACATCCCATTCTCATGCAACTACTACTAGCAGTGAGCAACAATGTAGAGCAATATGATATTATTGGAAATATATGATAGGATAAGCTATTGAGAGAGGAGGGGTGAATCAATAACTAATAAAATATAATCTTTATTTACCAATTAATCCATCATGTGTATTCTAATCTAATTGTACTCATGATAAAATGAAATCATTAAAACATTCATAACACTTTGACACACAATATGGTAACCCAAAAACCTTCCAAGTAGAAAGTAAAACTACGGTGGGGATGATACCAACAAGATTTAGTACTTAGTATAAAGTTGGCCTATTAAGGCTTACAATGATAACTTCTAACGATCTTCCCTATTAGGACCAATAAGCACTACTATGTCCACCTTTGCAAAAGGATTTACAAACAGACAATAAAGTATACGCTGGGTAAAAGAGATTTACAAAAGACTCTTAACTCTACCTTGTGAAAGGATTTAATTGTTCCACCTATTAGGATGAACTAGTGGTTGATCTCTAATCTGCAACTTGATTTGCTGAATGAGATTTCTTTGGGTGTAATGATCACATTGCTGTGATAGATAAATCTTTGTTGCTTCTTATACTACTATAGCCTTTTACTTTGCACTTCTTCTCTTTAATACATATTCTTTGATACTTCTATATCTTCTTAGATGTGATACAATACATCACATATATACCAATCCAATTTACAATTCATCAAAGTTGACTACAATACAAGTTTCACCAAAATACACAAAGTCAACCCAATTACAGATACTCAGGTTTTGAGGACAAACTCGGTGAGGTTTTGACACTCGACAACCATTATCAATGCTCAAAATCATTATGCACTCAGTAGATGTAGAAGCTTGGCTTATACTAATCAATTCCAAGTAGTCTAAACTTGGTCTATACTAGTGATTCAGTGAACATTGCGAAAATTTTCATATAAGCCGAATCACTTGATTGACAATGCATAGCCTAGTCAATAATATCACTATGAGCTTAGTATAAACTAAATCACTTTGTTGACACTGCATAGCTTGGTCAAAAATATATTCACATCACTAAAGCTATGAAATCGATAAGCACTGGAGAACTTGGTTTGTACTGAGAAACTCGGTAAACACTATGAATTATGTAAATCAGTTTCTGGATTAGATTGTGTGGAGATTTTTACCATCAATATTTTGAATCACACTATGTGATCCATCATCAGGATGAGAGAGCAAGAGATGTCAAACCTAGTGTGATTCAAAAAGTTGATGGTAAAAATCTCCACACAATCTAATCCAGAAACTGATTTACATGACTATGATGGATTGTGGAAATTTGATTGCATTAATAAACACTATGAAGCTCTATTTACACTGATAATCACCAACTTGGTAGAAACTTCTCGGTGCAAACTAAATATTGTTCCTACAACTTGGTAGCAAGTATAGAACTTAGTAGAGCTTGAATTACTTTTTTGACACTATTAATTATACAATAAGCTCAATAGCGACTAGTCATCTGAATAAGTGTGAGCATGTGTTTCACTAATAAACAAACTTGACTAAAATGTCAATAGATATGAAAGCAAGAGTTTGGTGATGGAGAAGGCTCAAGGTAAATTATGGATACTTTGACTATGTTCAAAATGAGCCATGGGAGAGAATAGCTAGTAACTGTAGAGTTCATGGTAGAATCAGAAATTTCATGGATGCTAGGGACTAGTAACAACTTCGTTTGGGGGAATAATAGGCCTCCAAAAAGGCCATTGTTTTAAGATCCTTTTATCCTATTTTCAAGTAGTTATCTTGCAAGTATATATATATATATATATATATATATATATATATATTTTAAGACATGAAGTAGAAGTATGGGTAGTACAAATATACTATATTTTCTTGAATATATAGATAAATATGGTATACTAAAGTAATGTTACATGCTTGTAAATGTTTCTCCATTTATGCTATGTCTTGCATAGTTTTTCTCCTATAGCCATAGGATTTGAAAGAGTGTTGATTTGAACATTACACCTTTTCTCTAATATTGATGATGAAATAAATATATGTATGTCAAAGTTGTGTGTGCATTGAATGTTCTGTAGGTACTTGTCATGATATTCAATGTTCAACATTTCAGTGCTAAGGAAGTCAGAGCCAACCTGATTACTAAACTATCACAAGTCATTATATGCTTTTTGTTTTTGCATCACATGAATGTAGCTTCCACAACTTTCTATATTCATAGAGGATTTATTCATGGTCAATGACATTTCTTGTTTCAATCTTTATGATTCTATAATTGATCCTCATTAATGGAGTGATCGTAGAGTTAGGAAATAGTTGAAGTTCCTTTTAAATAACGTGTATTGTAGCTTTGAGCATAATTTTGGAAGAAGAATAGGATAAGTTGATTTTCATAGTAGCAAAGTGTGATACTATTTTTAATGAAGTGTAATCTTTCACCATTAATAAATAGATTGAGTAGTTCAAGTTTATTTATTTTATCTTGACTATATTTTCTATTCACTCATCCAAAGGGGGGCCACTTGGTGAGTAAATTGTTCTATTAGAATACATTTCATTTCTGTGTTTGTTTCCTTGCAAGGTAGAACTATGTTCCTCCTACAATCATTGATAACATAATCAATGAATTGTTCATGAAAAATAGGCACATAGATAGGTTTACTATTTGTAACATTACTTTAAGCTTTCAATTAAGTTGTTGTTTTGGTTTCTAGCATAGGTTTCCTTCATCATTTCCTTTTCTTTAGTTGCAATAACTTAAAGAAGAATTAGAGCATATACTTTGTAGCCATCCTCTCAAGGTTATGCTCGTAAGTTGAAAAATTAAATGAAGTAGCGTACTATTTTAAGTAAAATAGATGATGTTATTTGACAATAGAATCACTATGAAAGGATGTTCAATCCATTGTTACTAAGGTATTAAGTTGACCGACCAATTGAATCAAATTTGGTAGGGGATATTAATACTAGGTGAAGTACTACATGTTATGTATCTACTTTTGGTAGGGAAACAATGAGTTAGGTTTCTCGGTTATAGAAGGTTAATGCTTTATCCACTATAGAGGCTAAGTATATTGGTACTATAGAGGCAACCAAGGAGATAATATGGCTCTAGTTCTTCGTGGAAAATTTTGACATCCACAAAGTGATAATTATTTGTTTATAGATAGCTAGAGTGCCATTTATCTTGCAAAGAATTCTGCTCTACATTCAAAGACAAAAAAAATTTGGTTACAATACCATTTTATTTTGTTTTTTTTGGATGACGAACTATTAAAGTTCGAGAAGATACATATAGATGACAACCTAATATATATGTTTATGAAGGTATTAACAAAGGAGAAGATGAACTCTTGTTCAGCTTTGGTTGGTCTTCTAGACTAAATAGGATAAAAGAAAAGTAGTGTCTAGGGTCATTTGATATTCCAGTGGAAGGTATAGGTTTAGTAGTGTTATCATTAGTCTCCAAGTGGGAGGTTATTATTGTGGATTCTAATCAGTCTCCTAGTGGGAGATTGTTGTGATGTGGAGCCAAATAAGACTCAAAGGTTTATGTGGTACAATTTCTCCCTAGATTATTTTTAGAGGAGTTTGGGGGTTGTGCCCCCAAGATAGGGTCAAAGGGTAGTGCCCTACATGTGCTCCCTATCACAGTACAGGGTGGGGTCGAGGGGCAATGCCCATGTGGGGGTTTTTTGGGGTAGCATCCTTGAAGCCAAAAATGACCTTATATTGTAAAAGACATCAATTGCTATTTTATTATTGGATGAATTATTCTACCCCTAATTTTTTAAGCAAGAAAAGATTGTATAAAAATGATTAGGATTAGGGATCTCATAATGTATGGTGATATTGTAACTTCTTGTGATGATATTTAGTTGTAAGGGATTATAGATTGTAATCACTAGATGATAATAATATTGGACTTGTTGTTGGTCAAAGTAGCTTGGGGATTGGGTGAACTATGTTAAATCTTTGTGTTTTGTGTTCACTTTCATAAAATCTATTATTTTCTAATATTGGTTATATTTGCATGTAATTGATATTTCTATATGTGGTTAATCCTAACAACTTGATGATCATGGAAGAGAATACGAATAAATCATGAAACATATATATTATTTATATAAATAATTATGTCTAATAATTTTTATGAGAGAAGAAATTTAGAATGCAAAGTATCATAATAATAACAACATTAAGTTTCATATCGTAGTAGAAATTTATTGTTTCTAAGAAGTTCAAGAAATGGCTTTGATTAATTTCACTAGTAGTTTTGGAACGATATGTAATTCTAGATGTGGTGTTTCTACAAAATCTTAGATTTATGTAAGACTAGATAAATATGTTGGATATTTGAAGAGATCATTGTCTAAGAGTGATGTATTAGTTGTTCGATTGCAATGCATGGGAGGCAGAGGAAAAACTACTATGGCTTTGGATCTCTACAATGATCCTTAAATCAAAAGTAAATATCCATTATGGTGCTCTTGATTAAATCTCACTACATCTATTTTTCTATGGTAGGATAAACATAAACTAAATCCATTTTTTATGCATGTCAATATATTTATGTGATAGTGTGATTTTCATCACTCTCTTGTAGTCCCCAAACCTAATGGGAATTTTAGATTCTATATGGAGAGTATTTTTGGAATGAAGTGCCCATGATTTAAGAATATAAAATATGAATGCATGAAGCTACACCATTTGATTTTCAGTCAGTTAGAACCAACTCTAGTGATTTTGGATGGCGTATGGTAACTAGAAAATTTTAAAACTTTACTATTTGAAGGACCAAGATACAAAATTATTATAGAAACATGAGATAGTTCCACTAGCCCCATAATGCCAACTTCCCATCTGTATCAGTTGCCATTATTGAGCCAAGAGAATGTGTTGGCCTGGTCTTTCACATATTAAAGATTCTTCAAAATTTATTGTGGAAAACCAGTTATTGTTTTGTCATTAGGAATTGTATGTTTCCTAAAACTATACTCTAGAAAATTGTTAATTATTTTTCCCTAGGTTCTTCATATTTTTTATTTATTGATGTGGTCCTACTTTTTCTAAATCTATGTAGAAAGTTCTTAAAGGCCTAAAAATTCTTCAAACCCCTCTTATTATAAAGTTTTCCTGAATTATGTTGAAAAATTTCCGCATTTTTCTACCCTACCCTAGTTCCTAACTTTTTATTAACCTTAAGTTGTGTTGTAATACCCCTTTCCTCCTACACGGGTTACCTTTTGATTCATATTTTTGGGTAAATAATGAAAACTATAGATCTTCCCTTAGATCAAGGGTCTTCATTATATTACTATAGAAAGATGAAAGTGCTTTAATACATGTGACCTAATGATAAAGTGACACCTATTCATGAGACCTAGTTGTGGTGGAATTTTAGAAAATCCCACAATCATAGATCAAAATTGAAATCAAAGGTTGTCACTATGTAGCTAACAAAATTTTCTTATTCTTTAATCTATGTAAAATAATGACGTGAAGACATGTGTCCTTGTGGGCCATTTTATTTTGGAGCTAGTAGCGTTGTCAAACAAAATGTTAGGTGTTTGCATTTTATTGGTTGTCTACAAAGTGAGCCAATTTCTTGATAGTTTTCTATTAACCATTAATCCATAGATTAATCAAGGGTTGTCACTATGTCACCACAAGGAGTTGTGTGATTTTTAATCATAGCGATGTAGCAATAACATGAAACATAGAGCTAGTGGGACCTTTCCTTTTTGAGCCTTATACAATAATCAAGGAAAATAATGAGGATTGTTAATCTTAGAATAGATCTACAACTATCAGTTTGTTGCTATGGAAAGATGAGGGTGTTTTAATCCATGCAACATAGTGACAAGGAAACACATCCTAGTGTGCCTAGTACATTCCATGATGCATTTTCTCCCAGCTATCAAATTAAATAGTAATCAAGGGTTGTCGCTATGTTTGTAACCCAAAATGTAAGGTCGATAAATATAGCGACATGGAGACATGTTGATGCATGGTAACAGTGGCCCACTTTTAAATAAAGTTCAATAATTTTCTCAATAGGTAGATGTATGAAAGATCTAAGGCTATCACTATGTCACTAGAGGGAATTGCTTGTCCTTTAACCATATCGACATAATGACAGGGTGACATGTGTCTTATGATATGTAACCATTATAGGGGAAATGTAAACTAGGTAAGAAGTGTTCCATTTGTAAAATTTTGTTTGGTTTGACTACCAGGTCAGAGGGTGGAAAATGAGTCCAATTGTAGAATATATTTTGATCATCAAATGTTTGCGAATCAACAACCCATTTTCAAATTTGTAAGACATGCCATTATATTTTCTATAGAAAATTTATGGGAATTAAATGCCTTTCATGTGAATAAATATGAAAGCTACAATAGACACATTAAATTTTTTATTCTGCAAAAGGATTGTTAAGGAATTGGAGCGTGCTACTTGCAAAAAATCTTTTAAGTCAAATTGAGAAATCTCTACATCAATAATCTACCACAGTGATAAAAAATGTATTAATAAACCAAGTAAGTATTTTTTTGTGCTTGCAGGACAAATTTGGGTAGTCTATATCTATTAATTAAAATGCCTCCAAAGAAGGGTTTCTTTGGGTAGAAGGATTATGCTCACAGAAATATTCACGATGATTTTTTTTAGTAAAATTAATCCACTAATGATGTTGTATAGATGAAAAAATGAATCTCTATAAATCCTATGTTAGAGGTAGTAGAAGGTTTGTATGATACGGGGAATTAGACCCAAGATGCTATGACATCTAAGACTGGGTTATAGTTATTCAAGAAATGGTTCTCCGTGAGAAAATTATTTTCTCCTCATTGAAATGTTTAGAAATTTGACCTAGGGAAGCTGGTAGTCCCATGAGTGTTTATGGACTCAAACTTTCTTTCCTCTATAGCCCAAAATTATGACCCTATAACCAGAATTGTAAGGGGGACAAATGGGGAATGCCTGGTAAAAATTATTGTTGAAGAAATTCAAGAAGTGTTTGGAATGGATCCCACTTCACAATATCAAGAGGTCATTACATTTTTAGGTTTTGAAGAAACAATATACATCCCATAGAGGGAAAATCAGTAAAGGGGAATCGAGGGGATATTTAGCCAAAATTAGGAATTTGACATTAGTCACAACCTCTACTAGGGAACACTTTAATAAGTAATTATTTGATTCCCATTCTATATACATATATACATACATATATGTGTGTGTGTGTGTGTGTGTGTGTGTTTGTGTGTGTGCGTGCGTGCGTGTGTGTGTGTGTGTGTGTGTGTGTGTGTGTGTGTGTGTGTGTGTGTGTGTGTGTGTGTGTGTGTGTGTGTGTGTGTGTGTGTGTGTGTGTGTGTGTGTGTGTGTGTGTGTGTGTGTAAATGTATGTATATGGCATGGGAATTAAAGAATTACTTATTAAAGTGTTCCCTAGTAGAGGTTGTGACTAATGTCAAATTCCTGATTTTGGCTAAATATCCCCTCAATTCCCCTTTACGCATGTCTCTATGTAGGGTTTTGGGTGAAGATGAGAAAGAATTCATGCCCATAAAATTTATGTATATGATGATACAAATTTCATCCTTTCAGGTTAATGTTATTTTAAATTTTGCATCTTTTTTGGTTGAGGAAATCCATGTGGGGTTGACAAGGATTGGTAAAGGAAAAATTGAGAAAACTTTTGGTCCCTACTCTATGTTAATGCACATGTTTCTTTCTAGAAGAGTTCAATAGTTTGAGAGGGAAATGGAATTAACAAAAGAGCATGAAGGAGAGCCTCTACCAGTTCAATTATGGAGTGCATATATTACATGGGATGTAGAAGAAGAATTTTTTGTAATATTTGACAAGTATTTTTATCTAGGTTGAGAATCCTTTTGTCAAATTATAATCCTAGGATACCTAAATTCCTGTTGGATTTCATTAGACCTCCCCAACAATTTGAAAGTCTCCCATAATTGGGTAAATATTATCCTATATCCAGTGTATATTGTCTTTAGAGTATATGGATTCTACGTAACCCCACATGCGCTACCCTACCAAGTGCCTTTTAAGGTAGGTTTAGCTAAAATTCTGTGGCAGATCGATGGATTGAAGGAATTAGAGTTAACTAGTAGATCAATTTTTCTCAAGTTGTACTATGGCCCATCAATTTTTAATTACAAATGGTGGTTGGATTTTTCTATATAAAGTATTAAGCCCATATAAAATGGTAGTTTCTTATCCTAGATTCAATGACAATGAAGGATTCTTTGAGATTTTTAGATAGAGGGCCAAGGGCAAAGCTTGCTAACATGAATTTTATTTTCCAGAAGATATAATAAGAAATGAATTGTCCCTACAAGAAAAATAAATCAAGAAGGAAAAATGGAGGGTTTATTCTAGAGTATTATAATTCATCAATCATTTTGAAAAAGAATATAGCCCATTGAAAGATGCTAAGATTTTAGTTGATAAGATAAATAAGGTAATGATAAATTTTGTAGAGATCATGGACACCATGTATGAGAAGAAATCCATCCTTATCAATAATTTTCTTGAAAAAGAAAGAGAGGAAATGAAATGATTATCTTTTACCCCTATTGTAGGTTCAGGAAAATTGGTTATTCAAAAGAAAATTGGTTACAACATAGTCAAAACTGGGGAGCTGGCTAGTATTAAGGGGAAGGAAAAGGTTGGGTCAAGCACTAGTATTTTATAAAAGAGACTTCAACTTGAAGAGAGACCTTCATAGCCATCACCCAAAAAGTAGAAAATATTAGGAAAATAGGTGTTACAAGAAGGAAATTATATACCATCCCAATCTCCCATACATATAGGATAAGAACTTATTGGGGAGAAAACTGAGCAACTTGGATCCCAAAGTGTAGTACTCATTACCATAGTAGAGCTAGAAGAGGGAAATCCCAAGGAACCTTCTATGCCTACCTTGGAATTGATTGTTTTTTATTTCAAAGGAAGAGAGAAAAACCTTGTAATTGAATAGGCTAGCTATGAATTCTTATTTGATGATAATTTTATAAAGTCAAGGGCCTTCTACAAATTTCTATAGAGGACAAATTTATTAAATTTTTTGAGGAAAGATGTAATAAAGGAAGGCTAAGCAACATGAGAAGGAAGACATAGTCATACAAAATGAGGTCAAGGAAGAGATGATGCAAGAATTCAATAATGTGACCCCTGAGGAAGGAAGAAAAATGATTAAATCAGCTATAATGTTACTTGTTCCAAATTGGGACATTGCATATGCAATGGGTTTTAATACTATTAAAAATGTGTTGAACACTGAAGAGAAAAATTAAAAAGTACTTAGTGGTGTTAAATATAGAGAAGACAATGTTGCCCTAGTTATTTGGTCTTTAAAAGGACTATCAAGAACTATCTTTTTTTGAGCCCAATGACTCTGACTTAATGGGTTACTTAATTGTCTAAAGACTGGAAGATACCTCAAATGATAAGGTAGTAAAATTGAATGTCGGGACAAAAAACCTCACTTTAGCCGCTTCCACGAAAGAGAAGAAGTTTACATAGGAGCTACATGAGAAATATGAACAAGTCTTGGCTACTTACAATGAGGAAGTCCAAAAAATGCTAAGACATGAAAACAAAATGACAAGATATAAAGGGCAGTCTATTCAACTCAAAATTTCTCCCCCTCCTCCCCATGTTTCACCCTTCAATACTATACCAATTTTGGAAATTCCAAGCACACCTAAAAAAATAGATTTCTACATAGTTGAGGAGATTGAAGAAGAGAAGACTAAGATCTAGGCCCTACATGTTGAGCTAGGAATCCAATATGAAGATAGAATCAATGATATTATCATGTATCTAGTCAATAAGGTAGGTTGGCCCCTCTTTACCAAGATTTTTCAAGATTGGTAGAGATATCAAATGAGTTGAAAAATAATGAATCCACCTTTACAAAAATTTTGAGTAAGTTGATCAATAGGGATAATACTATTATAGCCTTATGTTTCTCTTTTATTTATCACTCTGATGATCAGATAGAGAAAACTTTTGATCAGACTAATGATTTCCTTGATTCTGACCATAACAGGAACTTTTTGCAAAGGAAAATAAATAATTTCTTTTTGAAATATCTAGGAAAAAGTTTTGATCTCCTCCCTCATCCACTAAAGGACATAGGTAAAATAGAAGACAAGGAAGAGTGGGCCAATGAATTAAAAGAAATAATGAGTATCAGGCTAAATAAAGTAGTTAATAAGGAAACTTACATCTAGTTTGCTAGGACCACCAAGGAAGTTGTATAGGTACAAATATTATTTGATTCTTTCAAACAAGATTTTGTTCAGATAAAAATAATGGCTAAAGACATCCTAAAGAGTGAACATGAAACATTGAACTTCAATTGGCTAGATGACATAGTTTTTGACAAGTGGATGATAGATTATTCCTTAGTAACACAACTATTGTAGATGAAAATTGAAGATGAGAGTGTGGACAAAGAAGCTGCTAAAAAATAGATAAAATTACTTGATAAATCAATCCAAACAGAAGAAAGAGAAAAGGAGAATCAAACTACAATAATGAATGTAGCTACCCAAACTGATGATCTGGTAGTAGAACAAACAATTGTGATAAATATCTATATATCATAATATGATACAACACATGAGGAATAGGTGGTCCCACAACCTAAGGAATAGAAAGCAAAGAAAGATCAATCATTAGATGTATTGGATGTCCAAGAAATGACTATAACACAATTGGCCCCACCACAAAGCAACCAATGAAGAAGCCATTCTATTATGAAAAGTAAAAGATCATCAATTTTGTCTCTTCTCGTGTAAGTCTTGATTATGACAATTTTTTCCTTTGTAAATATTTTTTCCTAAGGATAGTTGTCCATTCCCTCTACACTTCAATGGATGGTCTGAGATTCTTTCTTTGCATGAGTCATTGTATTTTTAAGTCAGTTAATGCATACTATAAACTATTGCAAAAAATTGAATATCAAAGTTACAATTACTAGTCTACTATGTTATTTTCTAATAGAGATGTTCACTGAATTGTAGATACTCTAATGAAATGAATACAAATATTGAGATTTCATTTCATTCTAGACCTTCTCTCTTTCCTTGTCTCTATTTTGTTCTCTAAAATTCTAATAACAAATTTTATTGATATTCAGTTGTGATTCACTATAAATTATATTTCAGCTTGCCTTTGCTGATGGCCTAATGGATTATGTAAATTCTTAGTGAAAATTGAGTGAACATTATTGTTTTAGGTAAAGATATGATAAGTATAAGATCTAGAAGTGAAAATAGATAAATCTTTACACAAAGTGTTGAGATAACACCCAGAAGTAGGTTTATTGTCTCTATGAGCTTAGCCCAATGGATAAGGCACTGGTCATCCTTATGAGTTAATCTAAATGGAATATTTTGCACAATGAAGAGTACTATAATCAATCAATATTTGAGTCCTCTATTAACTAAGTATGAAATGTCAACCTGCAATCGAGTCATGGTGTCTAGGGTTTGGTAAAATGGCTAGTTATCACATCTTGAGATCAATGAACTAGAAAAGATAAGGCTTAATAATTTTTTGTCATTGGAATTCATGTTATAAATCTTGATCTGAATAATAGATAAAGTTGAATCCCTTGGGTACACCCACCTAGATCTTGTTGAGTTCGAAGTGGAGAAGACTTTGACATCTTGTTAGTTGGCCCTTTTCAATTTGTAGATCACCTATAATGGTTTCTAATAATTCTTGTTCCTTTCACATTGTAAAAGATAGTTAAAATCACTTTTCTATTTTTGGGCATTTGAACTACTATAAATTCCAAGCAATGTAAATACAGACATAGTGGATGAGGTATAATATTTTGTTTCTTTTTTTTACATGCTACATTTTTAATTATTTAATATTATAACCTTGTCATTACTATCAAATACTATCACTATCCTTTCGAAATATATGGTACTCAATATTCTCATTCATACTATGTATTGGATACAACCTTTTCTAATTTTAATGATCGAATCATTTAGTGGAGCTATAAAAACATTGGGAAAGAAAAGGGAGGTGGATTCCATAATATCTAGAATCAAAGATGAATTTAATATATGCAATTATTAATGGAAATTTCAAGTGGATTATTATTTTATTGACATATAAAAACTATTGAACTACTTAATTATGCTTGATCAATAAGAATTTGAAATATTTGTCTTCCAAATTACTAACTAGTCAGATCTAATATACTAAAATAATGATAAATTTCCTGAAAATTGTGCAATTGACTAGGCTTTCTCACAATATAATGATTTATATTAGATGCCAGAATTAGAATTTATTTTTAAACAATTTATAGAATTTTAGAAATTTTTGAAGTTGAAATTAGGATTCACAAGTCAAGAAACTTCGTTAGGTACGTGAATTTTTTTTTAATGTAAAAATCCTTTTTTTAAAAAAATGGATCCTTCTTTGATTACAAGTGCAAGAAGAATGTGGAATCCTACCAATTTCTCTAAAGGTGATTGGATTTGGTTTACATGGGGAACTACATGAGGTTGGGAGAGGGAAAATGACAAGAATTCTAGAGGAGAATGCATAGTAGATTATCAAAAAGATGTGATAATTAGATTGTTGGAGAATAGTAATTATTCCTTTGATAATGTAGTAAAGGATTTTTTCCTAAAATTATATTTATTTCGATGAGAATAAAAAAAATATGAGCTAACATATTACTAGACATATGGGGTTATTATAGATTTGAAGTAGCAACAAGAACCACATTCAAATAAACAAAAAAATAAGACATAAATTAAATTCTAATCCATAATAGAGGATGCTTTATTTTTATAAAAATAAATCTCAAAATATTTTAGTTGTCTATCTCAGGCTACTAGAAAAAAAGTTGAATGCAAATCATTTTATTTTTCTTACCATCGTAGACTATGGATTAAATCCCAAAAATAATTGAAACAAACTTGTAAGTCTTACACATGTTGTGGATGATTTATTTGGTATAAAGAAAATTGGCATGTTTTTCAGTTGTCTATGTCAAGCTACTAGAAAAAATGTTGAATGCAAATCATTTTTCTTTCTTACCATTGTAGACTATGGATTAAATCCCTAAAATAATTGAAACAAACTCGAAAGCCTTACACATGTTGTGGATGATTTATTTGATATAAAGAAAATTGGCATGTTTTTCAAAATCATACATCTATTCTTCACTCTTAACTAATTAAATTATTTTTCAAAACTACACATTAGAAGATATAAAGTCCGCTAACAATATGCATGATAAACTTAAGAAAATCTTACTCTAATTGACACTGATTTGATTACTAAAAGTTTTGATGGTGGAGCTGAAAATAATAGTATGTTTATTCATCATACTCCTCATTAATTATAATAGGAGTAACAAACATATCTCAAAGTGCTAGAATCAATTTTTTTGCAATATCCTTCATGAATATATCTTCTATTTTCTACTTTGTGTTGAATACTTCAATTCAATTAATTTCTTTTGTACCAAATGTTTAATAAAATATTTATTTAAATCAAAATCCTTGGTCCTACTTTGATGAATTGAATTGTTTTCAATTTAATAGCATTAATGTTGTCACAAAAAGTCATAGTAGGATGAATGTGTATTTATCCAATTTCTTCAAGAAGTTTTTTGAGCCATAAAGATTGTCTATTTGCTAAATTAGCTACAACATACTTTGGTTCTATAGAAGAGAGTGAAATAATACTTTTCTTCTTTGAACTCTGCATAATTAAACCACAACCCAAAGATAAAAAATTATCATATGTAGATTTACAACCATAAAAACTACTTCCCCAATCTAAAGCACTATAGGCAACAAGATTGAATTTATTTGAGAAGTAATAATGAATACCAAAATCTATAGTTCTTTTAACATACCTTAATATTCTCCTAGCTTCCTTCATATGTATATCTGAGGAATTTTTCACATACCTTAAAACTAATAGAACTCAATATGTGATATTAGGCCTTGTGTGGGTTAAAATGATCAAACTCCCAACAATACTTTTGCTGACCCTATGACAAGATATATTGTGAATTAGTTCCAAAACACTTAAGTCATCATGGAAGTTAGTATAGCCTGAGCTAAGTGTATCAACCAAGCTCCACTATAAATTGGGTTAGTTTAGCATTCCAACTTTAGAATGAGAACCAAACATGCAAAGTAGTGTGAATTGAGCTAGTTGCATTTGCTAAGTAATCAATGTGTGTCGAGAAGCAGAAGTAAACCAAGTGCTAGAGTCAGTGCACTAATTTGAGATTATTTCCCGAGTGTCTCCGTATCATCCAAGTAAGCTATTGGACCTGAGTATCAACATTGAACCATCATGGTAACTGTTTCTAAAACTATTGAATTTCCATTATAGTTGACCTAATGTAGAGTTATTATTTGGATCGATATATAAGGAAGACATTGGTTTCATCCAAATGATATCATGGGGTTACATTTATTATCAAAAGTTAATATGGATAATGCAAGAAGAGATTTATTAGGAGGCTATCAAGTAGTACAAAGCCAAAGAAAAGAATCATCTAACACAATCAGGTGATCACTATATTATTCAAAGGATCTAAATCAATAAACAAAGTTGAAAAGAAGAGATCAACATGTTGATTCATCCTAATAGATGTATCATTCTCAAATCATCTAACTAGGTGGACCTAATAGTCCATACATAATTTCCTAATCAAGTGCATACTTTATTGTATTGTATAAATCCTTTCACAAGGTGGACCTAGCAGTCCTAATTACTCTTAACCAAGTAAATCACTAGAAGTGATCAATTGTAAGCCCTTATAGGCTAGTTTTATTATTGCAGTAGTGAAGCATTATGCATGTCATCCCCACCCCACCTTTACCTTCTACTTGGAGACCTTTTGGGTTACCAAATATTGTGTAAAAGTGTTATAGTGTTGTTACATAATTACTTTATGTTCCATACATGTATCTAGATTACAAAATCTAATAACGTGGGTGTAAGAGAAAGAAGTATAGAGTTATTCCAAATTCAACAACCCCACCACCGCCCCCCTCCAATCACCTAGTCATCATTATATTTCCAACAATTGGTATCAAAGAAAGGTTCTCTTATTATAATTTTAACAGCTTCAAAGAAAATATGAAAAAAATAGAAGTATAAAAGCTAGAGAAAGCCATTGATAATGAAAAGATGGATCTACATGTGGCCTTAGAACAAATCAAGAAAATAAAGAATTAACATTCTCAATCCTTAAAAAGAAGAAAAGAGTTAGTAGTACATATGAATGACAATCTATACATAGAAGAAAGTATTGAAGATAATTGAAGAGAAGGAAGTTTATATAAAGAAGACACAACTATAAAAGATCTACTTGGAAGGAACCTCATTCTGTAAGAAGTCAAAAACTTGATAATAGAACATGAGATTCATATAGTCATGATTTGTGAAGTCATAGAAGAAAAGAATCAATCTAAAAAAGATAAAGAGATGGAAGATGAAGATAAATGATTACCAAGCACAAGACTAGAAGAAAAGGATAATGAAATCCACCAACTATCACTACATGAGGCAGATATGACAAATCAACTTAATAGTGCAAATCATTAAGTAATTCAATTTAAGGGCATAAAATGATAGACTCAAGAATGATCTTAGAGTAGAAAAAAGTAACCAATGAAAGAATGATGAGATCACAAGAAAGAATGAATCAGTTGGATGAACTATCTCAAAAAAGATAGAAAGGGAAAATAGGAATGGGTTATAGTGAACAAGGAGAATCATCATAGGAAGGATCTCAAAATAACAAAAGGCCTACATTCAATCATTGTGAAAAGATAGGAAACTCATCAAAAAAATGTCGGTGCAATGGAATGTCAAAATTCAATGGAAATTACTATAGTTACAATAAGCCTTGTCATAGAGAAAGTGAATGTAAATACAAACCAAAGTTTGAAGGAAAGTTCTTTACATACAACCAAAAAGGTCATAAATTCTTAGAGTGTAGACCAATGGATTGGAATATTGAATCAAGACTAGGAGCATTTATCAATTGGGATTACAACACATAGTACATATGTTATGTATGTGGAGAATGTTGACACATTGGAGCAAACCATGTCAAGACTTGCTTTAGAAAAGGGAACCCTACCAAAAGATGCTATCTATGAAAAGAACTTGTTTGTTTGGCAAGGAAATACATGGATAGAGCTACTGTAAATAATAATGAAGAAAACAAAGAAAAGACCAAGATTGATGAGATAATGTCTTAAAGGAATCAATAATGGGTAAGAAAATCTCCTAAAAGCTCAAGTCAAAAATTTGAAGTTATTGACACCCAAGTAAATGATTTGGGTGATTCAATCAGCTCTAAATAAACATAGAAGGAGACCATTGGAATTGTAAGAAAAACAAGATCATGTTAGATGGCATTGACTAATCAGGGAAGTACTATACATACTCCATAAGTCCCCAAGTGGGGATATTTTTTGGGGCTATTTTATAATCATTTTGTGGCCAACATGTTGTAATTAATTTTAACCCTAAAGTGGCAAAAATACTTGTATAAAAGGGCTTAGGGTTAGGGATTGTTTCAGTCCAGGTGATATGAAAAATGCTTCTCTTCACGGTATTGAGCTGTAAGGAATTACAGATTGTAATAAGGTTGTAATCACTGGATCATAATAATATTGGGCTTGTTTTTTGGTGGACATAGCCCAAGGATTGGGTGAACCACCTTAAATCTTGGTGTCTTGTGTTCTCTTCTGTGTGATCTATTATTTTCTGTTATTGTTTATATTTGCATGTAATTGTAATTTTTGTCTGTGTTTTAATCCTAACAAGTGGTATTAGAGCCTAGTTGTTTTCTAGTTACCCTTTGTAGGAAAGTCTCACGGTTGAGTGAGAGTCTCTTGGTTAATTGGGAGCGATGGCACAGGAGGGTAAGCTGAAGCTCAAGAAGTTTAATGGGTAAAAATTTCATTTATGGAAGATGCAAATGGAAGACTATCTTTATCAGAAGGATTTATGGAAAGAATGAGAAGGAAAAACCAAGAATCAAAGATCTGTGACAAATGGCAATTGGGATATTTTAGATAGAAAGACACTTGGAATAATTCAATTGTGCCTAGCACAATTAGTGACATTAAATATTAGAAAAGTGAAGATGATAGAAGAGTTGATGGAAACCCTAGCAAAATTGTAGAAGGTGGATCTATTGTACATCATTTAAATGAGTTTAATATTATTACTTGTTAGTTATATTCTATGGGTATTAACTTTGATGAAGAAATTAGGGCTCTCTTGATTTTGTGTTCTTTGCAGGTAAAAGATGGGATGACTTGGTAATGGCTATGAGTAGTTCTATTTTTGGATATAATACCTTGAAATATAATGATGCGATTGGTGTTATTTTGAGTGAGGAAACTCATAGGAAATTCTTAGGTGGACCTACATCAGAAAGTGCTTTGAACACACAAAGTAGAGGCATAATGAATGAAAGAGGAAATAATTCCACAAATCATGGAAAATCAACAAGAAAGTGAAAGGAGAAGAGTTCTCAATTGAGAGTACCGAGAGATTTTTGGTACTATGGTAAAATAGGGCACAAGAAGAAATATTTTTGGACTCAAAAGAACAATGAAGGAGATAAACTAGAAGGGAACAAGGAGTAAAATGTGCTAAGTAACAAATCTAAAGAGGATTCTTTGCTTCTTTCTTTAGAAACTATTGATGATTCATGGGTTTTAGATTTTGATGCTTCATTTCATGCTACACCTCATAGAGGTTATTTTATTAATTATGTCCAAGGGGATTTTAGGCTTGCTTGTTTGAGGGATAATGAACCCTATCGGATTGTTGGGAAGGAAAAAGTTAAGATTAAGTTGCAGAATGGGAATCATAAGACATGTTCCAAAGATGAGTAGGAATTTAATTTCAGTAGGGAAACTTAGTGATGAGGGTTGTCTACTTACTTTTAATGATAAAAATTGAAAGGTTTCAAAAGTTTCTCTTCTAGTGGCAAAAGGTGTGAAAGTAGGTACCCTGTATCTTTGTACATGTAAAATTGTTCCTTCTACTTTGTTTCAAAGAAAAATGAATGTTCAAGAATAGTTGCTACAATTGAACAAGGAGAACAAATAACTACTATAGATTGTGATATAGAGTTGTGGCACAATAGACTTGGGCACATGAGTCAGAAAGGTACGGAATTACTTCATTCAAAGAAAGTTTTACTATGTTTGAAATGTGTCAATATGGAAAGGAAAAGAAAAAGTGAGAGATTAGAGCTTGCACATATAGATGTATACGGACTAGCTTAGGTATCTTCCCTTGGTGGATCTCACTATTATGTTACATTTATTGATGATGCTACTAGAAATGTATGGGTTTATTTTCTTAGACAAAAATATGATGTATTTCAAACTTTTAAGAAATGAAAATGCTTGGTTGAAAATGAGACTGGTAAGAAATTAAAATATCTTAGATCTAGTAATGGTGGTGAGTCTTGTAGTCATGAATTTGAAGATTATTGCTCCACTAATGGTATTTATAGATAGAAAACTATTCCAAGGAATTTAAAAGAAAATGGAGTGCTTGAATGCATGAACATGACTATAATGGAGAGTGCAAGAAGCGTGAGGTTGCATACAGGGTTTCTCTTAAATATGTGGGCAAAGGTTGTCAATACTATTGTATATTTGATTAATAGAGGTCCCTCTACTCCTTTGGGTTGTGTTATTCTAGAGGAAGCATGGACTGGTAAGAAGGTGAGTTATTAGTTTCTCAAAACATTCTATTGTGAAGCATTTTCACATGTTGATTCTGAAAATAGAACTAATTTCGAAGCTAAGTCAAAGATATGTGTATTTGTTGGATATGGCATTAATGAATTTGGTTATAGGCTTTGGGATTTTGAAAATTGTAAAATTGTAAGAACTAGGGATGTCATATTCAATGAGAAAGTGTTGTAGAAAGATTTGTTGTACCAACATGAGAAGAAATAAGATGATTATGTAGTGTTGGATGATACTCCAAATGATGATGTTCTAGCAATTCCTCATGATGTGCACCAATCACAACAACAAATACCACACACATCAGTGAATGTTAGATAGTCAACAAGACTAAGTAGACCTCTAGAAAGATTCTCCTTCCTTTTACTCTATTTTACTAATAGATATTGGTGAACTTGAATGTCATGATGAAGTTGTGCAGGTGGATCCTGAGATTTAGTGGGAGACTACAATGAAAAATGAAATGGACTCTACTAAAAAACAAGACATGGGATTTATGCAAGTTTCCTATGGGTAAAAGGGCCTTATAGAATAAGTTGGTTTATAGGTTGAAAGAATAGGATGGAGGTAAGAAAATATTTAAATCTAGGTTAGTTATAAAAGGATTTGCATAGAAAAAAGGCATTAATTTTTATGAGATGTTCTCTCTTGTTGTTAAAATGACTTCTATTCGTATTGTTTTAAGTATTGTGGCTACTAAAGATTTTCATTTGGAGTAGCTTGATGTGAACAAAATCTTCCTTCATGGTGATTTGGATGAAGAAATATATATGGCTCAGCCATAGGGATTTGAGGTCAAAGGTAATGAGAAATTAGTGTGCGAATTGAAGAATTGTTTATATGGCTTGAAGTAAGCACCTCGGCAATGGTATCTAAAATTTGATAATTTTTATGTATGAGCATGGATATAGTAGGTTTCATATAGATCATTGTGTTTAGTTTAAGAGGTTGAATTATGATAGCTATATTAATTAATGTTTATATGTTGATGATATGCTTGTAGTTGGGTCTAACATGGAGCACATTAAGGGGCTGAAATGCTAGTTCGCACATGCATTTTCTATGAAGTATTTGAGGGTAGCGAAAAGAATCCTTGGTATGAAGATTTGTAGAGATAGAAAGAATAGGAAATTGGCATTATCTTAGGTTGATTATATTGTGAAGGTGTTGCAACATTTCTCTATGGAGAATGTTAAAGCTGCTACCACACATTTGCCTAGTCATTTGAAGTTGACTAAGGAGATCTATCCAACGACACAAGAATAAGAGGACAAGATATATATGGTATATTATGCTTTAGCTATAGGAAGCTTTATGTATATTATGATATGTATTAGGCCATATATTTAACATGTAGTGGAGATCATTATTAGGTATATGAATCATCCAGGAACTAAGCATTAGAATGTAGTCAAATGGATTCTTAGATACTTGAGAAGAGAATCTAGCAAGTGTTTACACTTTTGGGGCTCTACTATTGATTTACAAGGCTATGTTGACTCACATTTGGTAGGGGATATTAATGCTAGGTGGAGTACTATAGGGTGTATATTTATTATTGGTGGGGCAACTGCGAGCTAGGTTTCTAGGTTACAGAAGGTTAATGCTTTATCCACTACAAAGCTAGAGTATATTACTGCTATAGAGGAAACCAAGGAGATAATATCACTTCATTTCTACTTACAAGAATTGGGACACTCTCAAAAAGATAATTATTTGTTTACAAATAGTTAGAGTTCTATTCATCTTGCAAATAATTCAGCTCTGCATTCAAAGACAAAAAAATTTAGTTGTGGTACCATTTAATTTGGCTAGTTTTGGATGATGGATAGTTAAAGCTAGACAATATACATATAGATGACAATCTAGTAGATATTTTTACAAAGGTAGTAAAAAAGGAGAAGTTGAACTCCTCTTCATCTTTAGTTGGTCTTCTAGACTATACAAGAATAAATGAACAACAAATTGTAGGGTGGTTTGATCCAGTTGGAGCCCCATGTGGTAGCAGTATTGCTACAAGATCAGTCTCCAAGTGGGAGATTGTTGTTTAATGTGGAGCCTAATTAGTCCCCAAGTAGGAGATTGTTAGATGGTGGTAACTGATCAAGGAAGTACTTTACATACTCCATAAGTCACCAAGTGGGAGATTTCTTTTGGGGCTATTTTATCATCAATTTGTGGCCAAAATTTTGTAACTAATTTTAACCCTAAAGTGGAAAAAATACTTGTATAAAAGGGAGTAGTGTTAGGGATTGTTTTAGTGTGGGTGATGCAAAAATTGCTTCTTGCAGTGGTATTGAGTTGTAAGGGATTATAGTTTATAATCAGGTTGTAATCACTAGATCGCAATAATATTGGACTTGTTTTTTAGTGGACATAGCCCACGGATTGGGCAAACCATGTTAAATCTTGGTGTCTTGGGTTCTCTTCTATGTGATCTATTTTTTTTTTTTGTCATTTATATTTATATGTAATTTTTTTGTTTTGTTTGTGGTTTGATCCTTATGGATCCTACACCAGTTTTTGTCAAGCAAACAAGAAATTCAAAATCAACATATTAGATACACTATGACAAATAAAAGAATCATGTGTTTTAACTAAGTCAAGTCTTAGTTATAATCGAACTGTCAAAAATTACCAAGTTATTCTTTAGGCATAACCAAGAAAGGTTAGGTTCTATGAATCAACTAAGTCATACAACTTAATCGAGCAAAGTCAACTTGTTAGCTAGTTCTAACTGAGCTTTATGTTCTAATCAAGGTAGAAGACTTAATCGAGCTTATTTTGTCTACCATAGTATAGAAAATTTATGAGGCCCTAAAATTTTAAATTATGATAAAAGTAGAAATCAAAGGATTATTATTTCACACTCAATTCTAAAATCAAACTATGTAAAACATTCTTTAATCCCCCAAGCCATCTAGAAAAAATTTGTTGATGAGCTAAGTATATAGGCAAGTTTACTATCTAAAGTTCTTCATCAACTAAGCATTATGGAAGCTTCATGAAGTACAAAGGTCAGGAATGGTTCTAAAATGTTGGTCAAGAATGCAGATTACAAAGCACCTATTTTAAAACTATATCCTGCAATCAAAGAAGAAAAGGATCCTAAGGGAGAACACTCAGCCATCCCTCCAAAAGTACTACTAATTCATGATATAAGGAATTTTTATCATTATTCAATTCAAGAATTTGGTAATATTGATTTAGATCAAGCATACCATAAATTGTGTGAGAATGAAGCATCAAAATCTATACACAAGCATCTAAAAGTTAAAGGATTGACCCACATCCTTCATATGCCAAGGAAATTTCAAGTGAAGTGGGTAAGGTTTGTATTGAGCTGAGTCCATGACATGACCTTTAGGCTCAAGAAACCAATCATAATCACATAGAAGATGATCCATCAAATTATAGGTTACCTAATGATGGAAATTTCCAAGGCAACTGATGAGCCTAGTTTATGATTTTCTGATTTAAAACTTGATATTTCATGAGTTTATCATAAACAATATTCAAAATTTCTATGTTTCAATTCTTTTCTTATGTGTTTATTTGACAATTTTAAGACGAAATGAATATGCTAAATATATATAGATTATGTGATTATGTATGATGAAATATGGTATTCTTTCCATTCTACATTAATGGGGGTAGTGTTCCTATAGCCTTGTGATGAGGATAATGCTAAGCTAGAAAAAATTATTAGGAATCTTTATCTTTGGTATGTGTTGTGACTTTTGTGTCTGCTAATCTCTTGTAGAAAATAATAACTCAGTGGACAAAGAAGACTCAGCATTGAAGTGGCATCATCAAAACAATGAACTGCTCTCAAGATTGATAGTGGCTCCATCATTTCCGGTTAGTTACTATTTCTATTGTAGATTGAGTCAATTCAATTAGTAGTATTTTCAAAGGAAATCCAATAGTCATATGTTTGTTAGAAACAATAGTCCACCAAGATAGCTAAGAGGGGGGTGGGGGGTGAATCAATTATCCAACAATGAAAATTTTTATCAACCTTAAACAATCTTATTTATTTAACCAAAGTAAACATCAACCATACCAAGATGCGCATAGATAATTACACTAGATATGCTAACTAGGGAAACCCTTGATCAAAGGGAAAAACCTAGTGGGAATGATGCACATAAGATGATGTACTATTATAAATATTCCTTATTAGAGGATGGACCCTATTAGGAGTCAATTACAAAATTTAGTACATATGAGTCCTTGTTAGGAGACTTTTAATCCTTGTTAGAAGATTCCATCCTTGTTAGGAGTTGTGCCAACCCTATTAGGAGATGTAAAAGATAGATGGACACCATCCAAACAAATTTTGGGGCAAGATCACCAAACTCACTTTCTAACTAATCTCTCAACTATTCCTTGAAGAATAATTGTATGTATTGTACTTTAACTTCTTTCTTCTATCATGTCATCCGGACCAATCACTATAAAACCTTGTAGACTAGGTCATGAACCTCAGATCCAAGTATCCAAGTTTGGATAACAAAATAAAACCTCAACAACAAAGTTTCCTTCACCTTCGCTCTACTTTGGACAACTTCACATTTCACTCTTTTTGCTACTTACAACTGATTTTCTTGCATATATCATGATAAAGGAAAATGTCATTCCTTTACATTGAATCCATAAAACAATTCCTTGACTCAACTTTTACACCTTCTCAATTAATTATTATAGGAGTAGTATAAGAACACATTATGCTTAGCAATAACATTAATCTTCTGCCTTGCAATTTGAATACTTTTTGATACACATAACATTATGATGGGAAAAATTAGTCATTTTATCACCAACATGTCTTATGCACATCTTTAACTTCAACTTCTTAGAATAACAACTCTACTAAGAGATATAACAAGTTTACTAGAATATCCCTCTGTAAACTCTATCTCAAAATATTTTTTACCCAAACTAGCATAACTTCTTCCAAACTTAATATCTTCTACTTTTTGCATATACTAGAAACTTGTTAGTATTTCCCTTTAACCTCATTTAGTTAAAATTCTCAACTATTTATCCATACCAATTTGATCTTTCCACTATTCTTCTGTGAGATACCATAGAAAATTGCTATGTCGACATCTATGATGAACAAAATCATCTAACATATCATCATGATAATATCTTGATCATGTTTCTACAATACTCCCCTATAGGAATATCATCAACTTTCATGCTTCCAACAATCTCCCCCTTTTGTATTGATGGCAACATAGATGAAAAATTCTCTTCATGAATCATTCTCCCCCATTGATATACCTCAGTGTGCTTTACATAAAACTATTTTTCTATGCCATACTTCTCTGACCTATTTAATTATGCATACTATTTTTCATGCTAAAATTCTTGCCCATTGACATCAATTTCAAGGGTTTTAGTAACCAACAATCCCTGCAACAATTGTTTCTGACTAGCTCAAGTCTCCAAAGACACTATTCAAAAAAAAATCCAACAAGAGTCCTAGATGACTATATCCATCATAGATACTCCCCCATACAGAAAGCATCAACATTCACTCTAGACAAACAATAGCTCTATTACATTGGATATGTTAAGTAGGGAAACCCTTGATCAGAGGGAAAACCTCGATGGGAATGATGCCCACAAGATGATGTACTAATATAAATATTCCTTCTTAATGGATGGACCTTGTTATGAGTTGTAGAAGACAGAAGGGCCCACTATTCAAATAGCTTCTAGTGTAAGATCACTAAACTCTCTGTCTAACTAATCTCTCAAGTAGTGCTTGCAAAATAATTGTATGTACTGCACTTTAACTTCTTTCCTCTATCCTATCAATTGGACCAATAATTTTTAGACCTTTTAGACTAGGTGAAAAACCTCAAATCCATGTATCCAACTTTGGATCACACAATGAAACCTCATCAATGAAGTTTCCTTCACATTCGCTCTGCTCTACTCAACTTCACATTTTGCTCTTTATGCTGCTAACAATAATTTTCCTTGTGTACATCATGATAAAGGAAAATTTCCTTGCTTTCTAATGAATCCATAAAATAATTCCATGAGTCAACTGTTACACCTTCTCAATTAATTATTATAGAACAATTTTAAGAAAATGTTACACTTAGTGATAACATCAGTTGCAACTTGAATATCTTTCCTTAAATGTAATATTATGATGAGAAAACTTAGCCACATCATCAACAACATGTCTTCTTTGCATCTTTAACTTCAACTTCTTAGAATAACAACTTTGCTAAGAGATATAACAAGTTTACTAGAACATGCCTCTGTAAACTCCATCTCAGAATAGTTTTTACCAAAATTTGCACAACTTCTTCTAGACTTAATATCTTGTGCTTCCAATGTTAGCTGGATATAATAGACACTTAGTAGTATCTCCCTTTAACCTTTTTTAGTGAAAATGGTCAACTATTTATCCATACTAATTTGAACTTTCCATTGTTCTTTTGTCAGATACCATAGAAAATTGCAATGTTGACATTAATGACGAACATAGTCATGAATGTAACATATCATCATGATAATAACTTGATCATGTTTCTACAATACTCCCCCATAGGAATATCATCAAAATTCATGCTTCCAAAAATCTCCACCTTTCACATTGATGGTAACATAGATGAAAAACATCTAGTTCCAAGAATACCAATTGCAAAAGACTGTTAATCTCTCTTTTGAAATCCTCTTCATTAATCATTCTCCCCCATTGATATACCTAAATGTGCTTTGCATAAAAATATTTTTCCATGATGTACTGCTCCAACCTATTTACTTCTCCATGCTATTTTTCATTCTAAACTTCTCACCCATTGACATTAATGGAAAAGGTTTTAGCAACTACCAATCTCTACAGCAAGTGTTTCTAACTAGCTCAAGTGTCCAAGGACATTGTTAAAAACAACATCCAACAAGAGTCCTAGATGACTCCATCCATCACAGATACTTCCCCATATAGGAAGCATTAGAATTCCATCTAGACAAATAATAGTGCTCTATTCTAGTGGATATATTAACTAGGGAAACCCTTAATCAGAGGAAAAAACCTAGTGGGAATGATGCCCACAAGATGATGTACTAATATAAATATTCCTTGTTAGAGGATGGACCTGATTAGGAGTCTATTACAATATTTATTACATACAAGTCCCTTTTAGGAGACTTTGAATCCTTGTTAGAAGATTCCAACCCTATTAGGAGTTGTGCTAACCCTGATAGGAGTTGTAGAAGATAGAAGGACCCACTGTCCAAATAGCTTATGGGGCAAGATCACCAAACTCACTATCCAACTAATCTCTCAACTATTCCTTATAGAATAATTGCATGTACTATAATTTAACTTCTTTCTTCTATCCTATCAACTACACCAATCACTGTCAGACCTTGTAGACTAGGTAACAAACCTCGAATCCAAGTATCCAACTTCAAATCACATAATAAAAATTTGGTAATGAGGTTTCCTTCACCTTTTATCTGTTGTTCTCAACTTCACATTCCTCTCTTTATGCTTCTTACAATCACTTTCCTTGCATATATCATGATAAAGGAAAATTTCCTTCCTTTATACCAAATCCATAAAAAAAATTCCTTGAATCAGCTATTACAGCTTCTCAAATAATTATTCTAGGACCACTTTAAGAGCAAATTACACTTAGTGATAACATTAATCTTCCACCTTGCAACTTGAATATCTTTCCATACACATAAAATTATGATGAGTGAACTTTGCCACATCATCACCAACATGTCTTCTTCACATATTTAACTTTGGCTTCTTAGAATAACAACTCTACTAAGAGATATAACAAGTTTACTAGAACATGCCTTTGTAAACTCTATCTTTGAACAATTTTTATGAAAGCTTGCATAACTTCTTCCAAAATTAATATGTTGTGCTTCTAAGGTTAGCTACATATACTAGACACTTATTAGTATCTCCCTTTAATCTCTCTTAGTGAAAATGCTCAATTGTTTATCCGTACCAATTTGATATTTCTATTGTTCTTAAGTGAGATTCCACAAAAAAATGCTATGTTGACATCAATGACAAAAATAGTCATGACTGTAAGATATAATCATGATAATGACCTAATCATGTTTCTACAATACTTCCTCGTAGAAATATCATCAGAATTCATGCTTTGAACAATGTTCCTATATTTATTTGTATTTGAATGTGGTCTTCTCCTATGTTAAATGTTGTTTCTCATATAACTGAAAGTTGTTCTATTCCTAAATGGGAGGATCTTAGTTCTTAGGAGTTCATTTTTTTGTGTTGTTTATAAATATGCTAGATATCATGACTTCAAAGGGATATGAAAATTTAGGAAATCCATTTTGTAATCCAGTAAGTAGTAAATACAACTATTTGAGGTTCATCTTGTACTTATGTTTTGATTACTTAATGAATCATTTTTTCATATCTTAGTCTTTGAGTTTCCAATTTAGTCACTCTCCCATAGGGACCCACATGGAAGGAAAATTTAGCTCATGCTTAAGTTAGAATTAAACTTTAGCTTTCTTGAAATAGTTATACTCTATTGCTCCTATAGCTACCTGGTAGTAGAACCATTGGTTGTTTTAGGGACAACATAGATCAGTAGTTAAGTTTTTTATTTGTAGCATTATCTTAAGCTCTAAGTTAAGTTTTTGTTTGCATTCCTAGTATCCTTGAACAATCATCTTTGCTTTAGTTCTAATGAATTTAAAGGTAAACTAGCACATATACTTTGTAGTCACCATTTCAAGTTTATGCTCTTAGATTGATAAATCAAATTAACTTAGTATACTATTTTAAGTAAGACATCTAATTCTATTTAACCACAGAATCCTTATAAAAGGATGTCCAATCCTTCATTACTAAGGTATTATACTGACTAGTCATTTTTGCAATCATTGCTGGGGATGATGTCAATCTAGTTCAACCCTAAAGTCATTCTATTAGCTTAAATTCTACATTATTTTACATAAATAGAAGAAGAGACAATCATGGGAGATTTTTTCTTTACATTATTTAGGATGAACCATTTTAGGGTTTCAACCCAAAGCCTGAAAAACTCCAAATTGAGAACATGAAAGAGGAAGAACCATTTGAAAATGTATTCATTGATGTACATGAACAATTACCTTCACCTCCATCCTCTAAAGGATCATTTCATCTAAATGATCTTTTTTCCGACCTAGAGTATCAAGATAACCCACTTGACCTTATTGTGTACTAGTCACAACAACGAAGTCCTCCTCCAAGAATGATTCATCCTCATCCCAAATTTCCTTTTCCTATTTCCACGTAGCAAGGTAACCAAAATTTGGAGAGCATACCCATCATTGTAGTACCTAAATTCTATGGCCTCATCATAGAAGACCCTAAGACATTTCTCTTTGTGTTTAACATCCTTTGTAGGAGCTATGACTATACAACAAATGCCCACAAGTTGAAGTTGTTTCCATCTACTCTAAAGAAAGCTACTTTGAGATGGTTCATGGGGTTTGGTGCCAATGTTGTACAAGATTGGCCCATAATAAGAAATCTATTTCTTTCGAAGTATAAATAATACTATGGGGAAGAGATTTGAAAGGAGATGACATTTTCAAAATTTCTAAAAAGGAAGAAGAAACCTTGGAGGAATATGCCTTGAGGTTTGTGTTCAACCTGTATCACAATACACAACATTAGCTAAATGAGGAGTCTTGGAAACATATTATTCTAAGAGGTGTAAATGATGACAACATCGAATCTTTGGATCTAATGGAAAGTGGTGATATTACTTAGAAGAGTTGGAATGACATTAAATATATCTACCTAAACTATTCAAGGGCTACTGTGAAGAAAGGTATGAGACTTAGAAACCTACTATATAAGTCTACTGGTGGTTCAAAAGTATCTAAGATGAAGCTAATCAATCTTCTGTATGACTTCAAACAAGATATCATTAATGATGTAGCTATGTAGCTGGACACCATGCAAACTAGAAGGAAGAAGGATGAAGCTAATGCCATGTTAGTTGAATACTATCCACATTATAGAAAGAATAAGATGAAATTTAGGTGCAAGTTTGTTTCAAGCCCGAAGTCATACCTAATGAATACTAAGTTTAAAGTCATTGGTGAAAATGGAGAGGTTCTCTACATTACACAATGAAGGCTATGGAGTTAAAGACTAGGTATGACACAAGATCATCTCCAAAATTATAATATTAATAGTCAGTGGAAAAATCATTAGTATACTCATTTTAGTAGGTATAATAATTGGAAATAACCTCAAAAAGGTTGGCAAAAATCCCAACAAGGTTGGCAACAACCTAAGAAAGGGTGGAAACAAGGGTGGAAACAACCCAAATATTCTGACCTTGGGAGTCATGTGGTTACTATAACCAATCATCGAATGCACATTCACAATGCTTTAGTTAACCTAGGAGCATCCAAAAATTTCATGACAATGGAGGTATTGTCTCAACTACATATCATTGGTCTTCAAGAAACACCAACCATACTTCAGCTTGTTAATAGTTCTACTATCAAGCAAGATGAGATGATAGAAGATGTTATAGTCACATTAAATTCATGAGAGTGTCAGGTAGACTTTTTTGTCCTCTCCTAAA
This sequence comes from Cupressus sempervirens, assembly GCA_028749045.1. NCBI lineage: Eukaryota > Viridiplantae > Streptophyta > Pinopsida > Cupressales > Cupressaceae > Cupressus > Cupressus sempervirens. Next base: position 202,113,370 of record CM053786.1, read on the forward strand.
AGGATAACATGGGTGGGTATCTTTTCATTCTAGGGAAACCATGGTTAGCTACTACAAATGCCTATATAGCGTGTCAATCTAGGAGGATGACAACATCCAATGATATCCATACTAAAAACTTGACTTTCTACTCCCATGGTTAGCCACTGTTGTGAGATGATAACTTAGTCTAGCCAAATTTTGGTGATGATGATCTAGAGGTAAATTCATCCATTAGCTAATCAATATAGGTCATGAGTCATTTTTAGCTTCTCGAGGAGAAGATGATATAATTTCATCCATTCTCATGAATGGGTATGGAGTAGAGTCTCAATTATATCCCTAAGCTGACTGTATCCTACAAACCATATTACTACCTTTGAACACATCTCAGCATTCAAAGGCCTCCCAATTCCTTTACACATTATTACCTCAGGAGGTGGAATCTTCTCCAGTTGCTGAGCTATTCATGGCAGAGAAGGTCATTAAGATGGAAGTTAGTCTAGGAAGAGAGTTCAATGTTAGCAATGCTTTATCACATTATGCTAAGAAAATTGTCCTGTGGTTATTACAGGAAAATAACCAAGTATTTTCTTGGGACTACATGGACATGAAAGGATTTGATCTTAAGCTCTACACTCACAAAATCTACATCAATCCTAAACTTAAACCTGTTCATGAGCCTTAGAGGTGAATTAACCCTATCCCAAGGGATATAGTTAAGAATGAGCTCTAGAAGTTTTTTAATGTTGGTTTTATCTACATCGTCTTTGATAGCCAATGGGTTTCACCCTTGGTTCAAGTAAAATGGATAAGGGAGGAAAATGAAGATTTTTTGTGGATTATAGGGAGATCAATTAAACCACTAGAAAAGACCACTTTCCATTGCCATTTATAGATCAAGTTCTTGATAACCTAGCTGACAAGAAATATTTTTCTTTCATGGATGGTTGTAGTGGTTACAATCAAATACAAATAGCTGCTAAGGACCAAGATAAAACAACCTTCACATGTCCATGGGGAACATTTTCTTACTTGATTCTACCTTTTTGCTTATGCAATGGTCTAGCCACATTCCAAAAAGTTGTCATAAGTATCTTTTCTCATATATCTATTGATTGAATGGAGATTTACATGGATGATTTTACTATTTATGGGACTACATTTGATGAAGCAAAAGAAAACCTAGAAAAGGTACTCAAGAGATGATAAGACTATAACATTTCCCTAAATAGTGAGAAAATTTTAATGATGATGGAAGGAGTTGTACTAGGTCATTTCATTTCATCACATGGCATCTGAGTAGATCCAACAAAGATTTAGGTAATCAGTACCTTGCCCACACTAGAAAAGTAGAGGGATGTGTGAAGTTTCCTTGGACATGCTGGGTATTATAGAAGATTCATAAAGAATTTTAGTCAACTTGCGTCACCCTTTTATAACTTGTTAAAAAAGGATTATAAATTTTCTTGGGACATTAAGTCTTCTACATCTTTCTTACAACTTAAAGAGGTTCTCAACAGAACACAAATTTTGAGAGGACCCAGTTGGGGAATTCCTTTTCACATTCATACAGATCCCTCGAACTATTCTATAGGTGTTGTGCTAGGTCATAAGATAGAATCAATTGAGCATGCTATCTATTTCATCAGTAAGAATCTACAAGGTGCAAAGTTCAACTACACAGTCATTGAAAAGGAGCATCTTGCAATTATCTATATACTAAATAAATTTAGGCACTACATTACTGGATATGAAATATTTGTTCCTACTAAACACTATACTATTAAGCACTTGGTGAATAAGCCTGCAATATAAGGAAGATTGGCTCGCTATTTTCTACTTATGTAAGAATTTGACATCACAATAATAGAAAAGCTAGGCAAGATCAATGTAGTAGGTGATTTCCTCTCTCGGTTGTATATCCCTAATGATCTTGTAGCCATTGATGATAGTTTTTTAGATGAAAATCTCTTTCTATTTTCATCACAAGATCCATGCTATGTAGATATTTCTGATTACCTAACCATAAGAAAGATGTTAGTTCACTAATTTGCTAAAGAAAGGAAGTTATTAGCTAAAAAGAGCTTTAACTATTCTTGGATTTTTGGATTTATGTTTTAGACTAGTCCTAATTAAATCATGTGTAGGTGTATAAGGGAAGATGAGACAATTGATATCTTAAGGGCATGCCATGATGATCCCTATGGAGGTCATTTTGTAGCTAAATTGATAACCTTAAAAATATTAACTACCAGGTAATATTGGCCAAGCTTACACAAGGATGCATCTCAATACTCCAAGAAATGTGATAAATGTCAATGTATGGGACAACCCACTAAATCATATGAGATACCCCTTGAGCCTCAAATATTTTTTTCACCCTTTGATAAATAGAAGATTTACTTTGTTGGTCCTATTTAACCTTCTTCACAAGGAAAATCCTATATTCTAGTTTGCACTAGTTATGTCACAAAGTCGGCAAATAAAAAGCCTATGAAATATCCAAGGGATAATAATGTTTTTAAATTCTTATATGAATTTATTTTTACAAGATTTTTGGTTTCTAGGGAGTTGACATCTGATAAAGGAGCTTAGTTTACCTCTAATTTGATAGCTTCTATAATGAAGGAATACACCAGTTGGCATAGTAAATCATCACCCTACCATCACAAGCTAATGGCTAAGTAGAGGTTAGCAAAAGGGAGCTAGAAGCCATTGTTATCAAAATAGTACCACTCCAAAAGAAATATTTTGATACATCTCTTCCTAAAGCTCTCTAGGCTTATAGAACCACTTGGAAATCTACAACATCCTTTACTCCTTTCAAGCTAGTCTATAGTAGGTCAGTTGTAATACCTATGATGTTTGAACATAAGACATTAAGGACTTCTCTAGAGATTGTTATGGATATTACTTCTTCTTAGAAAGAACAAATTATGAGCTTAAATGGCCTTGATGAATTGTCTAAATCAATGTTGAATAATACAAACTCATCCAACACTAAAGGAAGCAATGACATGAAGTTTTTCAAGGATAAAATGTTTGTTGTTGGAGATTGGGGACTTCTTTATGATTCCAGGTACCAACATAGTCCAAGGAAGTCTCAAACTCATTTGTTAGGACCATATAAAATTGTTGTTGTGTTTCCAAAAGGATTGGTCTAGCTATCTACTATTGATCCTATTCGATTCAACTTATTAGTCAATGGTCAAAGGTTGAAATTGTACCACAAACCATAGAGTAAAGCAGAGTTCCCACAATAGTTGTCTTCTACCATTCACAATAACTCTCCTACAACCTCTGAAAATAAGTCCTCTACTCATTTTTCTTTTTGGAAATTTCTCATCATCCCATAGTAAACACTTTCTTCATGAAACTAATTTCTCTACAATAAATTCCACCTCTTCATTTCTTGTCTTTTCACCCATCCACTTTATCATTCCTTACCCATGGATGATGACAGCATATGTCTTCATCAACTTTTTAGGTTCATACACTACCCAAGGTATTTATTTCTTAATTTATTTTCAAACTTTTAGCTTTTCCTCATTGCATGCGCAATTTTAGGACCAATTTCCAAATTAAGATTGGGGTTAAGATATATAATTTTTTTATGTCTTATGTATTCATAAAATTATTATATTTTATTCTTATATTCTTTTCAAATCTTACTTGTACTTTTGCACACTTCTTGCCATCCTTTTCTTCAAGTGATGTGATAGTCTTGAAAGAGCTATGGTTTAATTTTGAACATATCATGCAAGGATGGCTAGTATGAAGTCTGTGGTTGTATAATTATGAGTAGTTAATGTGTTATATATTCTTGGTTTGCACTTATATTAACTTAAGATCTCATTTTCCAAATACTAGAACCTTTTGTACTTTGAAAATTTCCTATTTCTGTCCATTTCAAAAACTCCTTGTCCAAGTCTTGTTTTAGTTTGTTTGAATTTCCCACAATATTTTTTTGGGGTAATTTGACAACTTGAAGATGGGAGGTGGCCTTATCCAGTATGAACCCATAGTGCATGATGTTTTGTTAAATGATCAAGCTTGTATGCCATACTTTCAAGCAAGAGGGTGACTTTATTATATTCAAAGCCTCACTAGTTGGGACCATGAGGTTGCATTGGATTTTGTGAACACATTGAAGGAAGGAGTGGCCATAGTTAAGGGATTAAAGGTACCATTTTCACAAGCAGTGGTGACTGATGTTATGGTGTTTGCTTAGGAAGTGGAAGAGTTTTCAAAAGACCTCAATCTATTAACATCTAGGGCATAGTTTACCTTGCACTTAGACCCACCTTTGGATATTGACAATAAGGAAGGTACATAGAAAATGCCTTTTCCAAACTCATTTGGGCAGTATGCAATCCATATTATCAAGTATTTCACTTGTGAAAGATGGAAAACATATTTTCATTTTGTTCATTTCAAGTTTTTAAGTTGTCTACAACACGAGAATTGGGCCATAAACATGTCCAACATTTTGATGAGGAGGGTTGCTCTGGTACAAGAAGGTAAACTTAACTTTGTTTCACATCATTATTTAATTAAGATAATTATTGAACAAGCTTTAAGAAAATAGTTATAAAAATCATGGGACAATTTTCTATCACAAGGGTTTAAAGAACCAATCATAGTGCCTATAGGGAAAAAAGTTGGTCAGAGAATTCAAACTAAATAAGGGGTTAAGAAAATTATTGTAGAACTTGAGAGATGATCTCCCTCTATGAAAATGTCTATGGTTAGGACTTGTAAAGGTTCCCCTTATCTCTCTACTTCTGAGTCACCCCAGAATAAGGAAGAAGAAAATACCTCTAGAGAAAGGTCTATTCCTGTGTCAAAAAGGGTTTCTCAGAGAAACATAGATAAATAAGGAAAAAACTACTCCTAGTCCTTATCAACAGATGAAAGAATAGTCTCATGTAGCTACAAACACTTCTAAGAAGAAAATATCCTCAAAGAGAAAGGAATAAATTTCATTTAGATGGAGTAGCAACTACAATAAAAATGTGATTGTGGACATATCACCAGAAGGGTTAACTTCTGAATCTTAAACTGTGGAGCAAAAAGGAAGAAGAACCTAGGATTTTTTAGTAGGAATCATTTGAGGAATCTCCTAAGTTATAAAAGGAATAGGTTCCTATGAACTATACGAATAAACAATTTATAATAATTGGTGATAACTCTAGCCTTGAAGAGTGGACTTTTGGATTCTAGAGAAGAGTTTCATCCTCTAAGGGTCCTCAAACAACTAACAATTGTAGTGACTCAGAAAATGATGAGATGCCTAAGGAATGCTTTATAATGGAAGAATATGAACTAGAACTATCTCTTGTAGAAACAAAGAGAAATTTGTTTGAACGAAACCTTGGTGTTAACCTAGATTTTGTTAACCAAGTAGTAGAGAAGATTTTAAGTGAAGGGTTGGATGCATTAGCCTCTCTTGGGCAACAATGCAATAATCCTAAGAGATCCATGGTGTTAAGGATGGATCCCATGGAAGGGATAAGTTCTAAAAATGGTAAGTCGCTTGTTCTTCATTCTATAGAAAAATCTTATACCAATTCTTCTTAATCTTAGATTGGTTTTGACATATGAGTGACAATACACTTAAGTCATTTATTTAGTTCATGCCAAAAAAGTAATGTATGTTGAGCATAAGTTGTCTAATAGTATATGCTGAGTGAGAGATATGTCAAGTCACTTAGGTGCTGAGTAGACAGTAGTTGATGAGTCATTCAGATGTTGAGTGATCAATGGATGCCAAATCATTCATAGGCCAAGTTACAACACTAAAGTTATAGTTGATGTCGAACATCAAGGACTTCAAGTGTTGAGTAAGATAGTTTTGACATAGTTGTTTTTAATGGAACAAACTACTATGTAAACTATTTTGGAGCCAACTAAAGGATTGTTTTGTGATCCTAGATGATAAGAATGAATCTTAATTGAGAATGTGTATGTAGTAAATGCAACCAATTAGTTAAAGGGATGAATTAATTAGCTAGATGGATGAATCAAAATTAATGATTCATACCTAACCCTAAGTCACCTAGGTCTTCTTAAGGAGGACAAGCCCTAATTTTATTTATAAATGTAGAAGTAGAAGAGAGAAAAGTTTTCATGGTAAAAAGTAGAGCATTCATGGTGACTAAGTAGTTGTGAATTGAAATACATTGTAGAATTAGTTAGAGGAGAATATTGGAAATGAATTAGAGGATATCAGAGATACATCTAATTAGAAGGATCAAGGAGACATGAAAAGAGGTGATTTATTATCTAGCAACAGAGTACTAACCATAAGATCATTGTTGATACATTCTATCAGGTGAATCAGTTAAGTCTCTTAAAAAAGTAGTCTTAATAGGATATTATAAATCCTTTAATAGGGTTAGATATAACAATCTTCAAATCCTTTAACAAGGTAGACCTTTCACAAGGTAGATCATGTTTCATGATCAAACATTATAACCTTCATTGGATACACTTTATTACTATAGTAGTTGAGATTTGTGGGTGTTATCCCCTCTCCAATTTAACCTTCTTATTGGAGGCTTTCTAGGTAAACAAATATCTTGTGTCATACATATGTTGAATTTTTATTTACTTTCAAGTTATGGATGTATATGGTTAATTTTATATTTTAGTTTACATGCATAGATTGTGAGATGGATGTGTGGTGAAGGATTTTAAGGTTGAAGTTTTAAGTATTGATTCACACCCTCACCCCTCTAAGAGTTTAATTTTTGTATTGTATTTCCAAAAAACTGGCATCAGAGCTAAGTTCTCTTGAAAGTAAAGCTTTGCAACTTTGAGGAAAGATCTTAGAGATGAAAGTGTACAAGTTGGGAAAGACTATTGAAAACTAGAAGATTGAAATACAACTTACCCTACATTAGCTAAATGAAACAAGAGATGAGTTAAAAAGATCATTGAAAAAAAGGAAAATACAGCTATTGAAAATGACAAAAATTACCAAGAGATTGACTCTAATGAATTATTTGCAAGTGGAAACACAAGTGAATTTGATGCAATAGTTGTAGATCTAATGGAAAAGAATTGAATCTTAACTAAAGAGGTCATAAATCTCAAGATAGAACAAGAAGTCCAATCAATATTGCTATGTGAAGTGATCAAGCAGAAAAAGAAAGTTCAAGAAGAAAAAGTCATGATTAAAGATGACAAAAGGATACTAACCAATAGAATGGAAGAGAAAACATCAAAGGTGAATATGATTGCTTACATGAAATTGGAAACATTGAATGAAAAGGTTACTGTAAATCATGAATTGGATGGAAAAGATATTGAGATCACAACACTGAAGTTGCATAATGAACAACACATAAATGATATGAAAAGAGAAAAGGAGTTTTTTGAAAGCTTCAATAGACCTAGTGAAGCTATCAAATATTTTGAGAAACTAATGAGATCTTCTAGATCTAATAGTAATACTACTAGATTAGGATATGCTAGCACTGAAGAAGGAGAATCATCTAAAAGTGGTGAAGAGAGAAGTAAAAAAGATAAGAACATCAAACCTACTTGTCATAATTGTGGTAATATAGTTCAGTTGGAATTCTTTATAATAACTAAGATGGGGTGTGGGGGGTTGAATTAGTTATCCAAGGCCTAGATGTAAAAATAAATTTTCTTATAGCTTAGTCATCCCATATCCATAAATCATTTTCATCATGCATGCATCCATTAGATCATACAATTACTTAAACTTGTAGGTTACTATGAAATCAATTTTATAGAAATGTAGAATGAAACATAAGATATTTAATAATACATTTGACACCATGATTTAATGTGGAAACCCAATTGGGGAAAATCCACTAGTAACATGCTACTCATTCTCACTCTTCTAAAGTGATCCCTTATGAAAGGCTAACCCTATTAAAGTTTACAATGCACACTGTTAAATGTGACTTGGTTAAAGGATTTTAATCATCCTATTAGGAGTGAGCCTTGTTAGAGGACTTTAGATTATTCACTTGGAAGGTCGCCTGATTAAATGATTTATAAATGACAGTTAGGTCAACCTTAATCCAAATGATATACCCTAGACTAGTACACTAATTAGAAAGTGACAATAATGTTTGATCTGATAAGAACTTACACCACACTTGCAGATTATAGATCTATGTTTCAGTACCCTATTATGCCTATCTTTCACACACTTCAACTTTGACAGCTTGTTCACCCTTCAAGCATCCATACCCTTAATCCTTCTTGCTTTACTTGCCAATGTAGTCTCTTCTCTTAGGTTGCTGAATGAAGCAATACCCTAGACTCCTTTTCTTCCTTAGGTTCTCTTGGATGAAAACCTTTTCTTCTGACCAACCATCTCTATAAATAGAAAATTAAGATCTTTTTCCATTCATCGTCCTTCATCCATTTTATGGTTAGGATGGATTAAGTAGGATTCAATGAATCTACCCATCATTTCATTTAATTCCCTTATAGTAACTTCTCCTTCAATACTCTATGAATTTTACTCAAAATGATTCATCTTGAACTCTATGTCACCAAATCATCAAGTGTATCTTCCACATGGTTCACACAATCCAAGAAATCAAACTTGTTAGCTCAAATTCATCAAATTCATGATCTTTCTCATAATATTGACACTTGGCATTAACTTTCTTTTGATGCTTAGTGCATACTACATTTCTCAACATCCATTATCAAAACACTCAGTACAAACCAAAGTTTATCAGTGCTCAACTCCAACTAAACTTTACTAAGCTTATAGTAAAATTTAACTTTCTCAGCTCCAACTAATTTTTTGGTTGGCTTACACTAACTTTTCTCTGCACCTACTATATAGATTGTTAATCTTGGTAGACATAATTTGTTTAACTTGTTCTTTTGAACTTAATCGATGTATCCATCCTTTGAAACCTTAAGTAAATTATCAATACACTATAATATCACTATCTTAACTGATTCTTGTACTCCTTTTCCATATTATAACTCAACCTTTCTTATATGTGCTATTGTTTCCTCATTTGATCAAATCCTCTTCATCAATCAAGAAAATGATAGTACTCAAATCATCTAAGAAATTATTTTTCCAGCAAGTAGCAAGTTTGACATTAGTGACAAAACAATCATTTAAACACATATTTATACTTGTATCAATCTATTTTCAATAATCTTCTACTTTGGCATTGATGGCCAAAAAATTGTCCAAACATAATTAGTATAACCAAAAATATACTAAAAGGAAAATAATTCTTTGTATTAAAATCTCTCCCTCTATCAACAAATTTTCATCTTCTATATAGGTTACAAAATTCTATTATGATCAATAGATGATTAATCAACTCATCCTTATGACTTCCTATGGATCACATTTTTATATCTCCTTTGACATTAATCTCCTCTTACTAGGTATTCCATATTTCTTCTATGTTTTCTTTCATCTCCTTCTTTGACAACAATATCTCCCTTAGCAGGATTTCTTCCTTGAACAAGATCTCTCCCTTCCAACAAGATTTCTCCCTCTTTGACGACAATGCCAAAGACTTGTCATCTTAATATGCAGATATAAACTTTTTTAGTTTCTCCCTTAGTCACCTAGCTTGTGATTGATTTGTAACTCCAACTCTTTGATTACTTTTGGTAGCTCCTAAAGTAGGATCCATTAGATCAATGAGTAGCATATTGGAATCAACTTGTTTGATGCCAGGCACTTCTCATCCTTCTTAGATAGCCTTTGATAGGGGAATCACCCCTAGTTTACCTCTTAGATACTCATGAGCATCCTTAGGTAATTATTTTGTGAAGATATTAGCTATTTACTCTTTTGTGTTAACATATTCCATCTTCACATCTTTATCCTTAACTAACTCTCTCAAGTAATGATACTTGATTGCAATGTGCTTAGTCTTTGTATGCATCACATGACTCTTTGATATATTTATAACACTTTTTTTATTACAATAAAGTATCATAGATTCAATGATTGCCTCCTTCATACCTTTGAGTAGCTATTTAATCCATACAATGTATAATTTAGTGTAGCAGCAATATATTCAACTTCAGAAGTAGATTGAGAGCTACAATTTTCTTTCTTGCCAGTCCATGTAGCTTGCCTTTTGCCTAAGAAAAATGCTCCTCCAATAGTGCTCTTTCTATCATCAATATTTCTAGTCCAATCAACATCAATGTAGGCTCTTAATTGAAATTTCTCATTTTTCTTGTAGTATAGATCATAGTCTTCTGCTCCTTTTAGATATCTCATTATTCTCTTAATAGCCATCAAATGATTCTCCCTGGGATTAGTAGAGAATCTTGCAAATATTCTAATAGATAATGCAATATTAGGTCTATTGTGTACTACATATTGTAATTTTCCAATCATACACCTAAAAAATGTTTGATTCACCTCAACTAAATCATCATTCTTTGATAATTTATGCCATGTCACCATAAGTACGCTTACTGGCCCGAAATCTTTCAATCCAAAATTTTTTAGTATCTCCTTTACATATTTTGACTAAGTGATGTATATACCATATTTTATTTGATGTACATGCAAACTAACAAAGAACTTGATCTTTCCAAACATAGACATATCAAATTATTTCTTCATTTCATTTGCAAAAGCCTTACATAAAGTATCTTGACCTCCAAATATGATATCATCAACAAAAATTTCAAAGAGTAAAATACCATTTCCATTTTCTATCTTCAAATACAATTTTTTTTTATCATCACTCCCCTCAAATCCAATGTTCATTAGATAATTATGAAACCTTTCATACCATGCTCTTGGTGCTTTCTTTAGACCATATAAAGCTTTGTGTAGCCTACATACTATTTTCTTGTTGTTAGAATTAAAAAATCCTTCTTTTTGTTCCATATAAACCTCTTCCTCCAATATATCATTTAGAAATGTAGAATTAATATCCATTTGATAAACATTGAAACCCTTTTATGTAGAGCAAGAAAGAAGAGTTTTTACTCCTTCCAATCTTGCAATAGGAGTGAAAGTTTCTCCATAGTCTATCCTTTCATCTTGTGTATATCCTTTAAAAACTAATCTTTATTTGTTCCTTGTGTCTTAACCATTTTTATCTAATTTTTTTTTTGTACACACACTTGGTGCCAATCACATTTTTATCTTCCAGTCTAGGAACTAGAGTCCATGTCTTATTTTTCTCAAATTGTTCAATCTCTTCTTTCATGGCTTTACTCCACTCCATATCTTCTAAGGCATCTTTCATTGTTTTAGTTTCTTGCATGCTTAATAAACATGTATCATTTCTCAACTTGTTCCTTGTCATTGGTCTAGCATCTTTATTTGCAATGATTCATGTAGTAGGATGATGTCTCTTGACATACTTTGACAATCTTGGTTTTGCTATGTTTTCTTTATTTGGTCTCTTAACTTCTGAATCACTATTTACATCTCTTTAATGTACACTAATCTCAAAATCAAAATGTGCCTCAACTTTGTTCTGTAACTCAACACCTAAATGTAGCTCAATTCCTTAATGCAACTCAACATTTCTAGTATGTGACTTGGTAGTCACTGAAACTTGCTAGTGAATTGCAACTTGATTTACAAAATCTTCATTTGAAGACATATCTTAATAAAAGTATAAAAATGATTTTTATTCTTTTGATTCCTTCATAGGTTGAGCCTCATGTACTTCTATATATTCATCAAATTTTACATTTGCACTTTCTACAACTTTGTTAATGTTAGTATTCAAACAATTATAAGCTTTACTTTGTGTGGAATAGCCAAGGAATATACCTTTTTCAATTTTTCATCTAATTTAACATTTCTAAAATCTTTGAGAATATAACACTTTCTTCTAAATACCTTCAATTTTTTTAGATTAGGTGAGTGTCAATACCATAGTTCGAAAGGTGTTGAATGTGTGCCTTTCTTGACTTGTACATAGTTCAAGGTATAGAAAACTATACTTACAAATTATCTATAGTATTTCAAAGTAACATTTTTTTCCATCATGAGTGTCCTAGCATAGTCCATTATAGATTTGTTCCTCCTTTCAGCAATTTCATTTTGTGGAGGGGTCCTAGGAGTAGATGCCCATCTTTTGATTCCTCTATCATTACAAAACATCTCAAACTTATTTGATGTAAATTGTCCTCCTTTGTCAAATCTCAAATATTTTATATTTTTACCTTTTTCCTTCTCAACTCTTGCTAAGTACCACTTAAACATTTGTAAAGAATCATCTTTCTATTTTTGCAACATAATTATCATCATTCTAGAATAATCATCAACAAATAGCATAATTTACTTATATCCTTTGTGGCTATCCACATCAATCGATCCACACAAGTTAGTATGAACAATCTCTAATATTCCTTTAGAGGAATGAGTCTTACCCTTATAACTTGACTTAGTCATTTTGCCTAAGTGACATTGTTTACAAATCATATTGTTAAGTTTCTTCAACTTAGGCAAACCTCTAACTCTTCTCATTGTATATGTGAAAATGCGGCCTATGCTAACACACACACTTCAACACAGTCTTTATTTGCAGATTCATCCTAGAATGAACATTGGATTGTTCATCTAAAAATCAGCCTGCAAGGTGACCTGTTGCCTTCTATCTAAAGGGAATTTATTGTTAGATATCCTCATATTTGAGGTGTTTAAGCAACCAGACCCTCTAAGAACAAAGAATTTAAAAGAAAATGCAACTAATCTATATGAGAATGTAGATTAATCTAGAATGGAGTATGCATTTAATCTAAGAACAAGTAAAAGAAATTATACTAAATGTATGCATATTAAATCTATATGAGAATTAAACTAGAAAATGAATATGAAAGTAGGGAGCTCAAATGATTGCACAAATCAGTAGCAATTCGATGCAAATTCTCATTCAACCTCCTCCGAAATGAAGTCACGAGGATCTATTAAATAGACTTTCCTAGAATCCATCAACGGTCAAGATCGATTTCCATCAACGGTCAGGATTAAAGGTGAAGTTCAGTCATAAAGGGAGAATCCCAAATCAAAGGGAGTTAACAGATTTAATTTGACTAAAATAAGGAGTTAACTAATTCAATTTGAGTAGAAAAAGGAGTTAACTGATTTAACTCATTTTTTATCAATAGTGAACTGAAAATTTCCCTTTTTGAACTGAAGAGAGATTTTGTTGAGATATTTAATTTAATAAAATGAGATATGCTCTCATAATCACCTGTTCTATTTAATTAAATAATCCTTCAATTAATTAGAGACATTTTTCTTATTTAACTAAATAACTTCATTTAATTAATTAGGAATGGCTTCCCATTTAATTAAATAACTTTGTTTAATTAATTAGAAGTAAGTACTCCATTTAATTAATTAATTTTGTTTAATTAATTAGAAATATCTTTCCCATTTAATTAAATAATTACATTTAATTAATCAAGATAGGTGTATTTATTAAATTAAATAAATTTAATTCCATAGTACATTAGCCTTAGGATATAATTTAATTTAATTAAAGTATAAATACTTAATAATTAAATTATAATTAAATCAAGTAGGTTTAATGCGACTAATATGAGTAAATACTATTGGAATTAAATAATGAGCATGATGAATGCAGATTAGGGTCTTTTGCATCTGACAATTAAGTCAAATAGCGAATAGCAAAATGAGAATTTCCTATTAGAATAGGACTTAGAACTGATCAAAAATAGACCTGAACTGGTATAATGGCAATGAGCCAATTTTGGGGTATTACATTTTGCCCCTCTTTGAATGAATGTGTGAGCAGCACATTTAATTCAAAGATAATCAGAAAGCATGATGTGAACATGAGATGTGTTTTGAAGTTGATTACATAGAGACCAATTGATAAGCTTTTAAGGACTATCTCTAGAATAAAGCTTAATCCCAAGGAATCCAAGTAGAACACTTAGATACCTAAGATCGATAGCATTTAAAAGACTACCTCTAGAATGAAGCGTAATCTTTAGACAGAATGTCTAGATACCTAAAATTGATAAGCATTTAGAAGATTATCTTCAGAACGGAGTTTAATCTTCAAGGATCCAAATAGAACACCTAGATACCTAAGATTGATAAGCATTTAGAAGATTATCTCCAGAATGGAGTTTAATTTTCAAGGATCCATATAGAACACCTAGATACCTAAGATTGATAAGAATTTAGAAGATTATCTCTAGAACGGAGTTTAATTTTCAAGGATCTAGATAGAGCACCTAGATACCTAAGATTGATAAGCATTTAGAAGATTATCTCCAGAATGGAGTTTAATTTTCAAGGATCTAGATAGAACACCTAGATACCTAAGATTGATAAAAGATAACAAGGTTCAATCATGAGTCATAGAATCATCCCCAGAATGACACTTAATCCTCAGGAGTTGGGGTTTAGACTATCCCAATACCTATCCATCGAACTTTGAGAAGAGTTGTTATAAGATTGATCAATTGATGAAATGATGAAACAAATGACAAGGATACCAGAAAGAGGAGGACAAGATACCCCGAGTAATGAGATGCACCAAGTGAGAAGGACATAAAATGGGAACCAGATGCCCCAAGTAAATGAGACTCAAAATGAGTTGAATTTTAGTTCAATGATGTAATCATCTTACCCCCTTGGGAGTGAAATCAAAATATGACACACCAAAAATATGAGTTGAAGTAGTATATCATGAGATATAGAAGAAATCTAAGCATTAAGTAGAATGTTGGAGTTGAGGAAAGCAAACTCCAAAGACGCCCAAGATCACCTGCATGCGAGAACCTGTCAAAGAGAAGCCAAAGAGAGGAAGAGCATGGAACAAGGGCAAAACCCTAAACGGACATGAGAGACAATATGTGCAAACACAAAAAGAAAATGTATTTATAATGAGAAGTGATGTGTTATGAAAATAAAATGAGGGAGCCTGCTTATAAAGAGCTCATGGAAACTTTTAGAACAAGTTGGAAGTGCTAGGAGATAAGTGTGACAACTAGAAGGGAACAAACTCCCGTGTTGTCAACAACTAACCACTACATGAATTAAATATAGAAGTATTAAATAAATGCATGACCTAAGTAAGCTTAAGTAAATAGAATAAATAATTAATAATTAATTATTTACTCTAACACAAAATATAGGAGAGATCAGAACGATCGAAAGAAGATTTAGGTTTAATTTGAAATCATTGTGAATTTACAAAGACCAAGTTTGACCAAAAGTTGGTCAATTTTAGCCACGATTGACTTGGGTTGACTATTTTGAAAATGATTTTTGAAAATATGGAGAATGTAGAGATGAAAGGATTCCAAGAATCACAAAGTATCAGAAAGATTTGGGCTGCACAAGCGTTCAATCAGGTTGGTCCCTAAAGTTTTAAAATGCATTTTTGAAGCTCTTAGGTGTGTCAAATTTTGAATTTGATCTCGAAAATAGATCAAGAATGGTACAATTAACCAGGGGTGTGATTTTTGCACAAATCTGAGCACTTTAAAAAATTTGGTCAACACCTATTTATGGGCTCAAAGGGTCATTTTCAATCCATTTATGCTTTTGTCTTGCAATGATTTTGAGCTTTGATAGAGACATGGAAGTGAATGTGAGATATTATCATTTTGAGCACTCCAAATGACATAGTTGGCCAGTAGACTATGGACCACTGGTGAGTCGTCAATTTTCCATCTTTTTATTTTTATTTTCATGCATTTCGAGGTCATTTATTGCATGTTTTAAGGATGTTTTTAGGGGTCAAATCTATCTTCACGCGAGACCGATCTCTTCTCCTGTGAAGATCTTCTTTCTTCACATAAAGATTCAAGGCTGTCTGTTTCTTCATGCGTGGTGGTGAGGATCTTCGCGTGGGAGGCATTTGGTTTTGCATGAAGAAAGAGTTTCTTCATGCAAGGGGATTCAATTTTTGCATGAAATCTTATTTTCTCGCACAGTCATTGATTTCTTTGTGTGAGAAACTCTTTCTTCACATGAATGCATGATTCTTCACATGAAGAAAGAACATCTTTGTGTGAAACTGTATAATTTCACATGAGATTTCATGAATTTTGCCTAAAATTCCATGACAGCCTTTCATTTTTGCACTTAAAAATTGCATTTTATTTTGTTTTGATGCTTTGTTATTACTTGATACTGATCGTTTGTTTGTCATTTTTTTGTTGTGTGTGCAGGAGGTTTTTGGAGATGTTTCATTTACATCACACTTTCTGCCATATGGAGAGTTATTGCGGAGTCTTGATGATGCAGATCGGAAACACATTGCCCAATTGGGTTTGTCGTCTCTTTGCCGAATTCCAGTCGTGATGGTGAATCACAACTTACTCACAGCTTTGGTGGAGGATTTCCATTCAGAGACAAACACCTTCCACTTGTCGATGGGCAAGATGACCATCACTCTAGAGGACATCTGGAGGATTTTGAGGATTTCTTTCCATAGCACCTAGGTGGTTTACAATACAGTGCCCCAATTAGGGATAGAGGCACTATCCATTGTATTTGGGAGAGAGCTACTGAGATGCAGGGCCATCAGTTGGGATGAGCTGATGCATACCTATGGACCCACACACAAGTTGGCATCTGTGTTGGGTATATTCTTTAGCTGCTTTCTATGTCTTGATAGGGGATAGCATGGGTTAGAGTGTGGATGGGGTGTCATGCTTCATAGGATGCTATAGGCACCAGAGATCTTCGGGTGGGGTCAGTGCATGCTGGCTCACCTTTTTCATGAGATGCATGAGGTTGTCTTCCATGAGAAGAAGACCATGGCAGTGGGGGTATATGTGTTACAGATTTGGGCCTGGGAGTATCTCCCTGTATGTAGGCAAATTTTTGACGATGCTCGGGAGCCCATGGAGCCCTATGTTTGCAGATATCGAGGGCATATTACCTAGGCCCACCTAGGTAAGACTGAGCATTGGCAGACGCATCTTGATGAATTGGTGTCTGTTATATGGTGACCCTGGAGAGAGACAGAGGATTGGGATGATGCCCCAAGAGAGCTTCCATGGATGTTTAGTTCTTGACCTTTGCTAGGCAGGACGACATCAATCATAGAGAGATTCATGATCTCACGAGTGTGGCAGTAGTATGGCTGACCACATGTGATTTCACCTAAGTACTGTGACTATGCCAAGGTGTAGAGAGATATTGAGCAAGGATGGCCTCCATGGATGGATCCAAGGTGATCCATGATAGATATCAATAGTTTAGTTGTTGTTCAGTGGGACTACCTACCAGTGATAGTAGATGCTAAGATGACGCCTACATATCAGGCATTTTTTATTAGCCATCCATTCCTACATTTTATAGATACAGTGGGGATGGTAGGGCAGGTAGTGTAGACAAAGAGACAGACACCCCAGTAGTAGCAGACACAACCATAGCTACCAGTTTAGCGATAGTAGTAGTCACGAGTCTGGCATCAGGTTCAGCAGATGTAGTTTCCCCCATGTTAGATGGGATCAGACCCAAGTGCCAGGGGTAGTGGGAGTGGACAGAGCTAATTCCATAGGCAGAGGACAGAGGACGAGGCCCCTCAGTAGTAGGTGCCACCATGGCTACAGGCACCACCACAGCACCAGGCACCTAAGATGCTTGATGAGGATATGTTGGATCAGCTGGCAGGTGGGGTATAGGATGCAGTATGGAGGTACCAAGAGCTGGTTCGTGTGGCCTCTTGATAGTTGGGAGAGTTGCAGATTGTAGTAGCAGTCCGAGATGTGTAGCTAGTGGAGAGACAGTGGGAGATAGATTGTTAGAGGGAGTGCATGGAGATTGCATAGTGGAGGCTGGAGCTGGCATTGGATGAGATCTGTTTCTAGTCTGCTTGAGCTACGTATTACTATGCTACATACACTAGCGTTGTGCCAGATGAGACATTGCAGATTCAACAATTCTCTCAGTATGCACGAGAGTTTGGAGGTGCACGACCTCCTATCTAGCTCGATATGCCACTGTTACATCTGCCACCTACTGCCCCTACTCCTCTTGCTCCTCCTGGAGGCGAGGGTTCAGGACAGAGTTAGATGCTCTGTGTCTGATTTTTGATTTTTTTTGATCTATGGCTATGTATCAATTGGTGTTCCAGCACCACATGTATCATTTTTTATCGATTAGGCTTGAGTAGCACCCATTTTTGTACTGACCCATTCTTTTGATATATATATATATATATATATATATATATATATATATACAAGATTTTGAGCCAAGTATTCCTATGTACATGTCATTGTGTATTTTGTTTTAATTTGATGTACACGAGATGTATGTTGTACTTAGATAGAATGTATATGTATGAACTAATATCTCACATAGTGTTGCATGTTTTTTCTTGACACTCATAGGTATTCCATTGAGGAGCATGATTTGATGAACCAAACACTTGTGCAGCCATGGAGGAATCTGATGTATGTGGAGTATGAATAGAATGACCATCGAATTGCGTGCTAATTCAAATGAAGTATGTAATGCAAGACTATGTTAAATGCAACCCTAGGTCTGGTTACCAAGTCTTGATGTTTAATCATCACTAGATATAAAATAAAGCTCATATGTTATACAATTCCCATTGACATTGCTTTCATGAAAATATGAATATAAGATACATTATTGGGTTGTCGAGATTAAATGTAAGTATTCGAGGCACAAGAAGCTAGAATGACCAGAACATTTGTCCCTTTTAATGTAGCAAGTTAACATAAGCATCAGAGCATAAATGCTAGGATGACCTTAATGTTTCTTGCATAACAGGCACACCAAACACACGAGAGATCCCTCTTATGCTAAGTACTTAGTATTCATTATGTTTGCAATGACCCTTGCATTCATAACTTGAGACAGAAGTGTGCTAGATATACTTATAGTGACCCATACGTTCATTTAATAGGATGAGTATCAGTTTGTACTATAGCATGAATATTTCACTCCAACAAACAAGGAGAAGAACCAACATTATTGGCGTATTCATATAAAAGGAGTCAAGGTACACACAACCATCCAATATGAGATGGAGGCTCTTATAGTGGACACCCCTCTTATAGGAATAGATCAACTTATTGGAACTAAACTACAAACAGAAAGCAAAGAAAAAGATCATGCCCCTAGTCATTACTTCTCTAGTCGAAGATGACATCATCGAGTTGCTCGAGGAGATATGATAAAGAAAAACAAAGCAAACAAAGAAAATGCTCAGCATATCCAAACAAGTATATCAGTTTTGAGTTCAATGTTTTGGGATTGATGTCTAGTGTCAATGTCTAGAACATGTTTGAAAGAAATCTCTTCAAGAGGGTGATGATAGTTGGCAGACATACTCAAAACGAATGGTGACTGAGTTCAAAGAGGAATCTTCATGATGAAAACCCTAAGAAGGACTAAGCGACAGTAGACAGACACAGCCAGGATGATTGGTGACCAACGCAAGAGAGATTTTCCAAAATAAATTTGGAGACATGACCTTAGCAATAGTAGGAAAACACAGTTGAAACAACTGGTGACTATTGCAAAAGAGATCTTATGAGAAGAATCTCAAAATGAGTGACACTAGTAATAGTATGCAGATGCAATGAGAACCACTAGTGACTATCGCAAAGCATATTCTATGAGGAGAATCTCAAAATGAGTGACACTAGCGACAGTAGGTAGACATAGTGAGAACCACTGGTGACTGTCACAAAGGAGATTCTATGAGGAGAATCTCAAAAATAGTGACACTAGCAATAGTAGGCAGAAAAAGTGAGGACCACTGGTCACTATCACGAAGGAGATTCTATTAGGAGAATCTCAAAAAGAGTGACACTAAGGGGGGGATGCCCCTAAGCTTTGATAAGACTCAATCCATGGATACATGAGCAGGAAAAGTATGAATGCAAAAGCATGAAAGTTACTATACAGAATAGCTAGAAGATGCATTGCAAGATGGAGCATTGGGAACAAGAGGTGCTTGTTTACCAAGTTTTCACCTTCATGGAAAGACTCTCTTTTTTTGCTACCATGATCCCTGTTTCTAGGTTTTCACCAATGGTACTTTTATTGTTTTTTTTAATTTTTTTGTATTTTTCTCTTTTTTTTTTTTTTTTGACATTTAAATATGTATAGAGAGCTTGCTGAGATTAAATCAACTATAAAACCACTTCAGGTGGTGAGTGTTGATAGGCTCTTTAAGAACTTCTCCTTCGATTGTGGAAAGTTGATAGGCACCAGATCCATATACTACGGTAATGATGTAAGGACCTAGTTAGTTTGGTTCAAACTTTCCCTTTTGCATTCATTGTTGTTGATTCTTAAGGTTCTCTCTCAGAATGAGGTCACCCAGTTGGAAGTCACGTAGCTTGATTCTTCGATTTTAACTTCATGCCATTCTTTATTGATATGCTTGTAGATGATCACATGCCACTTTTCATCGTTCATCTAGTAACACAAGCTCTTCAAGCTGAGCTATCCTATAGTCATCATCAGTGATAAGGCCTTTCATAGAGATTCTCAAGGTTTGAATCTTGACCTCTATTGGAAGCACAACATCTACCCCATATAGCAACGCAAAGGGAGTTGTGCCAATTGGAGTTCTAATGCTTGTCCTATATGCCCAAAGAGTAGGATTTATCTGGAGATGCTAGTCTCTCCTTGACTTACTGACTGTGCGATGAAGAATTTTGAGGATTGCCTTATTGGATGCCTCAGCTTGGCCATTACCCTAGGAGTAATAAATAGAAGACCAATGTTGTGTAATCTTGAATTTCTTGCACAGTTCCTTAAGGTCTTTATTTTTAAACTGTCCTCCATTGTTAGTAATGATTGAGGACGGTACACCATATCTAAAGATGATGTAGTTTGTGATAAAAAGTACTACAGTTTTTCCATCAACAATTGTGAGAGGGACTACCTCTACCCATTTCATGAAATAATCTTTAGCGGTGATAATGAACTTATGTCCATTGGAAGACGTTGGGTGAATCTGTCCCACCAAGTCAAAGGCCCATTGTTGAAATGGCCATGTTGTAGTAGATGGAATCAGCTCTCTAGCTAGAGTGTGAATGAGATTCTCATGTAGCTGACACTTCTTATAGGACCTAGCATACTTAACAACTTCTTGCTCCATTTTAGGCTAGTAGTAACCAACACAAAGGAATTTGCGAGCTAGTGTTAGGCCATTGGAATGAGATCCGCAAATGCCTTCATGAATCTCATTTAGTGCATGTTTGGACTTGTCAGGTTCTAAACATCTAAGGAGTGTTTTGTCGAGACCTCTCCTATATAGATTGTCAACAATAATGACACAATGTGAAGCATTATGGATTAGGTAACATTTCTCATTCTGGGCCAGACTATAAGGAATGGTTTGATTACAAAGGTAGGAATAGATGGGATGGTAGCAGGATGATTCTTGTCCTATAATAGAATAGATCATCTTGGAATTAGGTGTGTCATAGGCTAGGTAGTGTAACACATCCACAAAGAATTCATGTCAGAGATCATTTTATGGCATTTGTAGTAGGGAGGCCAGAGTGGCCATGGCATCAACCAATTTATTATCTCTATGTGGAACTTGTTGGAAGGTGATGTGTGCAAAATACTTTTTCAAGTCATCAACCATGTGTTTGTAAGGAATCAATTTCTCATCCTTTGTTTGATACATGTCATTTACATGGTTGATAACAAGCTGAGAGTCATCGAAGATGTCCAACTGATCTACTCTCCATTCAGCTGCAATTTTCATACCATTGATCAAAGCTTCATATTCAGCAATTTTATTTGTACAAGGAAACAAAATCTTATACACTTTGGGAAATGAGTATCTTGGTGGTGTAATGACGAGTTATCTAGCACCTGATCCTTGTTCTGTGAAGGACCCATCAAAGAACATAACCCATGTATGGTGAGTGAGTGTTAGAATTGACTCATGTGGGAAATCAATGTTTATTGGTAGAAGATTTTGTATGGGTTCCTCGGCCAGCTGGTCTGCAATTGCCTATCCCTTTATAGATTTGTGTTCAACATATTGGATGTCAAACTCACTTAGTATTATGACCCATTTAGCTAATCTTCCTGTGAGAGTTGTCTTACTGAGAAAGTACTTTAATGGGTCTATTTTAGCCACAAGTTGTGTAGTGTGGGCAAGCATGTAGTGTCTCAACTTCTAGTAAGCAAAGAAAACTACCAAGCAAGCTTTCACAATAATGCTATAGTTTTTCTCATAAGAGACCAATTATCGGCTCAAGTAATAAATAGCTCTTTCTTTGTTGTCATTGTCTTCTTGAGCCAATAGGATTCCCAAAGATGTTTCAGTGGCTGAAATGTATAAAAGAAAAGGCTTCCCATGCATAGGAGGCATCAAGATTGGTGGATTGACAAGATATTGTTTGACCTGTGTTAAGCTTTGCTCACAATCCTGGCTCCAATTGAATTTCACACCCTTATGTAAGGTCTTTGTGAAGGGTTGTGATTTATCTGCTAATTGTGAAATAAACCTACGAATAGATTGAAGCCTTCCCTATAGTCCTCTCATCTGACTAATGTTCTGAGGTGGTGGCATGTCCATTATTGCTTGTACTTTTTTTGGATCTACTTCAATTCCTTTTGTAGAAACAATATATCCTAACAATTTCCTTGATGTGACACCAAATGTGCATTTCTTAGGATTGAGCCGAAGATTGAATTTTTCCATACGATCTAGGATGGGACCTAAATCTTGTAGATGAGTATTGTGTTTAGCACTTTTGACCAAGGTTTCATCAATGTATTCCTCCATGGTTCTATGCATAATGTCATGGAAAATTGTAGTAACAACCTATTGATATGTAGCACCAGCATTCTTTAAACCAAATGGAATCACATTCCAAAAAAAGATTCCCCATGCACATGTGAAAGCCATTTTCTCTTAGTCTTCTGGCACAATTTTTATCTGATTGTATCTAGAAAAACCATCCATAAGTGAATACATCTCATAGCCAACCATCATGTCTATGATCATATCAATATTAGGGAGCAGAAAGTCATCTTTAGGACATGCCAAGTTAAGATCATGAAAGTTTGTACAAACCCTAATAGATTTATCGTGTTTGGAAACAATAACAATATTGGATATCCATTCAGCATAATCAATTGCATGGATGAAACCAACCTTTAGAAGTTTCTCCAATTTGGCTTTGACGAGCAATGCAACATGAGGGTGCATTTTCTGAAGCTTCTATTTAACTAGTTTGATGCTTGGTGCTATGGAAAAGTGATGCATGATAAGATCAGGATCCAATCCTGGCATGTCAAAATATGTCCAAAAAAAATTTATTTTCTTTTCCTTGAAAAAGGCAATGAATTGTTCCTTCTCTTCAGGTGATAGTGACTGCGCTAGATGTATCACATGAGGATGTTCTTCTATGCCTAGGTTAATTGGTTGTGTCGGCTCTGTTAACATTGATGATCTCTCTTGAAAGTGACTGGGAAGGATATCAAATATCTCATCCATGGGCACCTCAGAGAGGTTTTCACCCTTGGATACATCTTTTGTTTTTACTTTTTTGGGATCTGACACTGCTACAATGTGATTTTCACCATCGGACCTCTTGGATTTTTTCTTTTTAATTATGTGATTGAGATATTTGATGTCGGCCTCAGTCATGTTGATACTATTCTCATTGGTAGAAGAAATTATAGGTTTGATAGCATTTAGGTAACAAGCAAGAGCATAGTCATTCTGGAATGTGGGGACTTTGTTAGATGCATTGGGGTTCCAGTCTATAAGCTCAGGATGTGCGAGTGAGAGAGTAGTGGCTAGTTCAATGGCATTCACAGTGTAGTAATTAAGTGCATGGACCAGAAATTTGAGACCTACGGTGACCTCATCCACAGGTGTATTCAAACACCTTGGAGTATGAACATTAGTAATTGATGACTCTAGGACAATAGTTGGATCAGACCTAACCCTAGACATTTCACCCACTTTGATTCAATTTTCATAGACATGCACTTGGTTAATGTATTTATCAGTAGTAGCTTCTGAAAGATTGTCAAACTTATATTCATGAGAATCGGTGCTACATGGTGAGAGACTATAGAACTCCCCAATAGTGATAGGGACATACTCTCCTTCAACCTCTGGTTCTTCCACAAATACTCAATATGGTATGACTGACTAGATTCTCTCTTTTTTGAATGATATTTGAGTTGCTCAGTATTATCCTCAGAAGAATCACTAGTATCATCCACAGTGCTAACACGTTGCACAAAGTCATCTGGCTTAGCAAAGAATTTAGTAAGATCATAAGGAATAGGATGAGGGTAGGAATCCTCATCATTAGATTCTTCCTCTCGAGTACTTGACTCAGATTGTGACTCATTTTCAAATGAACTCTCAGGTACGGGTATGAATTTATTAGATCCCAAATGAAAAGGGACCTTCTTAAACCCTAGGCTAGTTGTGTCACTGTTGCTTCAAGCTGATCCTTTGATAGGATCTATTAGACCATTGTTATTGCACCCAATAGGGTCGGTTCCCTTGTAACCAAAATGCTTCATAAGCTTAAGACTAGGTCCATATTTTTTAGGAGTGATTTCTTGAGCTTGTTCTGTTAGGTCCACTAGAGCCTCTTCTTTGTAAAGCCATGTAGCAATGACTCTGTTTTCACTTTCATCTTCTAATGGAACTATAGCTTTGACAAAAGAGCCATTAAACTTGGTATGAGGTGTCAGCACAAATGGCTTTTTTTCTTCTGAGGGTCTCCCAAAATGTCAAGGGGACTCTAGAAGAGATGTTAATGCCAGCACTAGTTCCATGTGGTACTCTCCCATACTAGTTTCTTTCAGTTTAAATGACTACTCGATTTGTTTTATATTATTGGTGTGATAATCAGTAGATTCATGGTTAGTAGGGACAAAAGAATCAGCAACTTTGAGCATATTGCAGGTGTAGCTAGTAGTGGCAGGAATAGTAACTTTAGAGCCATGAAATGGGAATTTAATGCATTGGTGGTATGTGGATGGCACAGAACACATCTCATGTATCCATGGCCATCCCAACAAAATGTTGTAGGCTAAGGGAATATCAAGCGCCTGACAGATGACATCCCTTTTGACAGGACTGATATGAATTGGTAAAGTCACAAGACCTAGTGACTTTCGTTCTACTTCATCATATGCTTTAATAGTGGTCTTTCATCGAGGATCAACAGAATCCTTAGAATAATCCAATTTTCTAAGCAGAGTAGTAGAGACAATATTATGCTAGCGCTATTGTCAATGAGTACGCAACAAACACGTGTCTGGTTGATCATAACCTCAATGTGTAGAGGCTGATTGTGTGGGTGATTCAGTGAGTTGTCATCCTCCTCAGAGAAGGTCATAAGATGAGGTCAGGTCAAGTGACCTACCATGGATTGAAATCATTCAAGATCAAGATCTTGAGGAATGTTTTCCTTAGTGAGGGCTTTGTCTAGAATTTTCCTATGAGAAGGCAAAATTTTAAGCAGCTCAAAGATGGAAATCTAAGCATTAGTTTGTTTTAACTGATTGAGAACACTATAACTGGTTGCAGTCAAGTTCCTTGTGTGTTTTTCACCTTTACCAGATGGACTAGCAAGGGCTTTGTCCTTGTGTTGTTCAAGATTTGAAATAGGAGGTGTAGGGCCTTTGAGCACCAACTTCGCATGAGAGCGAGTAATAGCATTAGCACAGTGCTGCAAAGATGCATTATCCATCTTATTGGAAGTAGGGCCTCTCAAGAAAAATGGTGTCTTGGGTTTGTCGTTATCTTGCTTCCCCTTTATGGTAACAACGTTGCAATATTCAGAATCTACAAGTTTAACCATGTGAATGACATTGTCATCATTGGAATATGTGTAGTTGACCTTATTGTAGGGTTCTAGTTTCGAAGTTTCTCCTTTTTCATAAGCTGGGAAAGGCTCTATGAATGCCTTGTTGTCCAAGTTTTTCTTATGTCCATCTACTACAAGTTCGCCAACATCAATCATGTCCTGGACTTTATGATGCAAGTTTATACAGTTACTGGTTTTCTGTCCCTTGGTTTGGTGATACTCACAAAATGAGGTCTCATTCCACCATGGTGGACGTGGTTATGGATCATAGGGATGAGCATTATCCATTGGTGAGATAAGCTTGTGTTGTAGCATTATTTTGTAAACCACATCCAAAGGTTCTCCCAAAGGTATATACTCTCACTTGGGTCATGTTGCCCATGAGTTTCTTGGTTTGTTTCTAGATGTCTTATTGTCAGGATGAGGCTTCTCAGCATTTTTGGAAGCTTTGAGGCAATTTGTGAGATTAAATGCTGGTTTAGCAGGTTTGGGTGTGACATTATCAACAATCCCATCATTTACAATTTCTCAGTTCTTGTTGACATGTTTGGTTTTATCCCTATCGGAAGTGGAACCTTGTTTGGTGTCTCTCTGAAGAGTGAGCTCACTTTCTTGACCATAAATTCTTTGATACAGATAGCCTATGTAATCATGTCTTCAAAGATACATGGACCTTGTAGTTGGACTCTATACCAAAAATTAGGTAAGAGGTTATCAGTGAAAATGTCAAGCTTCTTCATTTCTAGGATTTTACAGAAATATTTAGTGTATAGTTGTCTCCACCATTGGAGCAAAGTAAGAAAAGGCTCACCAACCTTCTGTTTAAAGTTGCATAGATCTCAAATATTTTCAATATGTTGAATGTTATGAGAATATTGCTAAATAAATGAATTGGCAATTTCGTCAAACGTCTTCATGCAAGGAGGTAAATGTGAGAATCACTCCAAAGCTTGACCACCTAGGCTTCTAGGGAATAAACACATGAGTTATGTTTGATTGTGTATAAAATCCATAGACAAAGCACCAAATTCTCACAAGTGATCTTTGGGATCAGTAGTACCAAAGTACTTGTCATATCTGGGTAATTCTACTCCTCGTGGAAAAGGCAGCATGTTTATACTTTTTTCAAATGGGAATGAACAAAGAGTGTCCAATGTGTATGTCTTTGTGGGTTTCTCTTTCTCTTGCATCATTCGAGCCATTTGGTCTTGCACAATTTTTAATTGTTTTTGGAGTTTAGCATTCTCAGTTTCTTCTTCATGTGTGATAATATTCTCCACATCGAAATGTGTGGGCAGTTTAGCTCTCTCTTGGGCAAGCTTGAGAATGTATTTTTCTTTCTCTTCATTGATTAGGATTCCCATGACCTTCTGAAAGTTTTTGTCTCTTTGACATTTTTCTATGTGTTTAGGGAGGATTTCCACTTCTTCCTGTTGCTCATTAGTGTCATATTCTTTCTCTTTCTCTTTATCATCCCTAGGTGGTTCTTGATATCGACTATGACTACCATGTTTAGGTTCACGATTAGTCATTATAGGAATGTGTTCAGTTTCTGTACATTGTGTTTCAAAAGGGTCTGTGGAGAAAGGATCACACATTGTATTTGAGAATGCAGGACCTCTACCTGTCTCAGTATCCTCTTGGTAAAAAAGATTCCTAATTTTTTGCAAATTGAAAAATATTCGTTGAATTTGAGATGATCTGGTAGGTGAGGAAGATTGTGAAGATGCCTCACTAGCCAAACTGGATACAGATTGCATAATGAAAGGTAAGTGGCCTCTTCCATGACTACAACCCCTAGCATGACCACATTTAATGTTATCAAGGTAAAATATGTTGCCACTTCTGGTTGTGACAATCATAGGCAAGGACAAGAAGCTAGAACCTAGACAAGGACTATACTAAGACTGAGTCTCAAAAAGGACTAGATAATAGAATGAATGTTGTTTACTAAGGCACAAATGGTCTGATTTAAAGGCTAGAACAGCCAGAGATTATGACCATTGCAACACAAAGTATGACAAGCATTAAGACGAGGACCAAAAGTACTTATGAGACAAGACTAGTAAAGGTATAAGACACAAGCCTTCAGCTAAGAAAAGTGTTGGTATTTCAAGACTATTTTCAAATAGAGAATGATAAATGGATGTGAAAAAGGACAGCATGTAGGCCTCAAATAGCTAGAATAGACCCAAATTGGCAATGCTGATACAAAGTCTCGCACGAAAAACCTTTACAGTTCACACAAAGAATTTTTATAGGTCGCATGAAGAAGTTTTTGTCTCATGCAAAAGTCAATAATAGTGGTTTAATTTTGTGCAAAAAGGTTCACATGATCGCGTGAAGATGCACAA
This sequence comes from Cupressus sempervirens, assembly GCA_028749045.1. Lineage (NCBI taxonomy): Eukaryota > Viridiplantae > Streptophyta > Pinopsida > Cupressales > Cupressaceae > Cupressus > Cupressus sempervirens. Next base: position 202,141,509 of record CM053786.1, read on the forward strand.
AAAAAATTTAATTTTGTGCAAGGGAAAAATGGATTTGCGTGACTATCAGATGATTTCATGTAAAAGGGCAGAACAGTTTCACAACAGCGATTGATTTTGACAAAAAATTTGATCTTTCCAATAACCAGGCAGATAAACAGGCATGTAGAACAGCAACCAAGTGATTTCAAGCATGTTTGAAAGAAATGAGCAAGGGTAAAAACAACCTTGCGCATGAAAAATCAAGTGACTTAGTTTGTGCTAATCTCTAAGAGAGCTATTTGTGTATGTTTCAAAAAGGTTTTGCAATCACACATATATCCCCAGAAAATAAAAGTTGGCCTATCTAAGGTTTTTAGTAATGGTTTGACTCTGCAATTTTTATGACTCATAGGGGTGACCTCCAATCCCGGGGCACTGAGGTTTTGACACAGTCTCAGAACTTAATCTTCAAGAGCTGCTAGGGAGATCTGACAACCCACAATGAACCATACCCATGGAGATTTCTTCCACAAGGACATTTATATAGTGGTTATCGCTACCATCGAAAAAATGGCTATTACCGCTTGAGGTTCTGTCATCACAGTTTTCCCTGTAGAGGGATTTTCTACTATGGTTAACCCTTTCTAAAGGTGACGGACTCACAATAGTGTACCACAAGGGGACTTAGCTTCCAGATTCAAAGTTTTGACACCTTTTCACCTTTAGCCCAATCAAAGTAGACAGATTAATCTGACAGGCTAAACTAAGATTATCTCTTAAAGATCTATGATATCATCGCTAAACTAAGATTATCTCTTAAAGATCTATGATATCATCTCCTAGTGATCTATCAACCTCTCCGAGGAAAGGATGCCTTAATCAACAAGTTGAAAATTCATCTATCTATGAGATGCTCAAAATATCCTCCCCACCTACAAGGAATCTATTTTAGAGAGGAGTTTCACTAGGAACCCACTCCCTCAAGATCCACAAATAGTGTAAATGGGGGCTTAATTACTATGTGTGTACAGATGTTAATTCCTAAAAACAAATCTATCCAAAAGCAATAAAAAAAGAACAAGGTGGTGCACTTAACACTTTAACTAATGTGAGGTGAGTCCAAAGATGTGGAACATTTAACCCCTTACACAAGCCAAAATGAGTCCACAACTCAGAAACTAGTGAGTTCTAGAAAGAACAAAAGGGTTTCCTTGTGGAGCCTTTAATGCTTTTGTCCTGTAGACCCCTCCCCTTTAACATGGTAATATTCTTGTAACCACAGGGTGGAATGAGGGGCTGACAAATTAGCGAGTCCAATAACCCAAGATAGCTAATTAGATCTATCACTAAAAACTAAGTCTACTAGATGAAACTAATAGAGATCACAACCTAGTATCAAATTATGCATGTGTTGTAAAATGAGAACATGAAAGGAAATACACACACACAAGCTTGGCACAAAAGATGTTCATTTTAGCTACTAATGAAGTGTTATCAGTCAAAGAGAATTACCTAGTAATCCTTGCAACACACTTAGTAGATGTTTTACCTGTTTCTAGCAACTTTATCATGCCTTTTCCAATCATCCCGCAAATCGCTATTATATTGTTCCAAAAAAATCAAAAAACACAAAAAAACTAGAAACCATGAGTAGTTAGCAAAAAAACAAAAAAAAAACACGAAAATCAATGCAATAAATAGGCTCTATCAGCAGAATCTCATGCAAAATTCTTGACAGTCTATGTGATGAAGTTTTATGACCCGTGCAAAATTATATTTGGCTCGCATGAATAAATAGGTTCTACGTGAAGTTTCGTGTAGCCAAGAACTTTCTCCTGTGATGCGAAAAGAATCTTCGTGTGAAAATGAACAGTCTCAGGTGAAGATCTCTGAATCTGTATAGAACAGTACAGATAGAGAACAAAAAAATGATTTAAAAATTATAGAAAGAGGCTAGAAAAAATGATTTTTGGGCCCCACGGTGGGCGCCAGAAATGTATATGTGAAAATGCGGCCTATGCTAACACACACACTTCAACATGGTCTTTATTTGTTGATTCATCCCAAAACAAACATTGGATTGTTCATCTAAAAATTAGCCTGCAAGGAGACCTATTGCCTTCTATCTAAATAGAATTGCTTGTTAGATATCCTCAAATTTGAGGTGTTTAAGCAACCAGACCCTCTAAGAATGAAGGATTTAAAAGAAGATGTGACTAATCTATATGAGAATGCAGATTCATCTAGAATGGAGTATGCATTTAATCTAAGAACAAGAAAAAGAAATTATACTAAATGTATGCATATTAAATCTATATGAGAATTAAACTATAAAATGAATATGAAAGTAGGGAGCTCAAATGATTGCACAAATCAGCAGCAATTCGATGCAAATTCTCATTCAACCTCCTCCAAAATGAAGAGATGAGGATCTCTTAAATAGACTTTCCTGGAATCCATCAATGATTGATATCAATTTCAATCAACAGTTAGGATTAAAGGTGTAGTTCAGTCATAAAGGGAGAATCCGAAATCAAAGGGAGTTAATAGATTTAATTTGACTAAAATAAGGATTTAACTAATTCAATTTGAGTAGAAAAAGGAGTTAACTGATTTAACTCATTTTTTATCAATAGCGAACTGAAAATTTCCCTTTTTGAACTGAAGAGAGATTTTGTTGAGATATTTAATTTAATAAAATGAGATATGCTCTCATAATTACCTTTTCTATTTAATTAAATAATCCTTTAATTAATTAGAGACACTTTTCTTATTTAACTAAATATCTTCATTTAATTAATTAGGAATGGCTTCCCATTTAATTAAATAACTTTGTTTAATTAATTAGAAGTAAGTACTCCATTTAATTAATTAATTTCATTTAATTAATTAGAAATACCTTTTCCATTTAATTAAATAATTACATTTAGTTAATCAAGATAGGCATATTTATTAAATTAAATAAATTTAATTCCAAAGTACATTAGCCTTAGGATATAATTTAATTTAATTAAAGTATAAATACTTAATAATTAAATTATAATTAAATCAAGTAGGTTTAATGTGACTAGTATGAGTAAATACTATTGGAATTAAATAATGAGCATGATGAATGTAGATTAGGGTCTTCTACATCTGACAATTAAGTCAAATAGCGAATAGCAAAATGAGAATTGCCTATTAGAATAGGACTTAGAAATTATCAGAAATAGACCAGAATTGGTATAATGGCAATGAGCAAATTTTGGGGTATTACACTCATGTTACTGATACTAACCAAGTTATCAAAATTAACATGACATAAACTCTTGTACCATATCCATAAATCATCAAATTCTACAAATAAACAAGTAGCATTATCCATATCAAGGTAGAACATATTACCTCTAGTTCAATCACCTTTTCCATTTAGTTTTCCATCAGTATCATATATCTTAGCAATCTTGTTTTCAAACTAAACCTTACAACGTAAATTATTTAGTTGTGGCAGACTCAACAAATTATAGTTAAGTCCTTCAATATAATAAGCATTGTTACAAAAAATATTTTCCATGAGTTTGATAGAACCTTTTACTTTTATTAGATAGGTTGCACCATTACCAAACCTTACACTATTTCCATCATAATAATTAAAGGTAATGAACTTACTTTTAGCTAGAGTCATGTGATGTGAACACCCACTATCAATGATCTATCTATCATTTTTGTTCACACAAGATGCCAGTGTAGTTTACTTGTCCTCATTAGATTCATCTTGCATTGCAACATACACCACTTCATCATCATGATTGTTAGATCCATCTTTTGTTTCCTCTTTAGCAATGTAGTAGGGATTCTTCCCTTTACCTATGTCATTTTTGTTGTCTTCATCTCTTATACTTTTGTATTTGTCTCCACCTCTCTAATTATTCTTCTCTGGATATCTAGTAGCAATATGACCAACCTCATTTCAATAAAAACACATGATAGGTAACTTACCTTTGAACTTTCATTTACCTCTATGAAATATCCTTGCTAGTAGTGCTTCAAGCTATTCTACATCTTTCTCATCTGTATCATTTTGACTAGAAACATATTTTATGTTTTTATTCTTCTTCTCATTAGGTTCCTTAAATGAAAACTTGGCTTTGAAAGAAGATTCAACATTGTTAGGTTTGAAATTATCAAAATTAGATAGCTCAAAAGTAGTGAGCCTACCTACTAGACCTTCAAGTGTTAGATTAGAACTTGATATAAATCTCAGTTCTTGTAATATACAAACTCTAATAGCATAAATGGGAAACAATGTTTTCAAAAAAATTCTTATTATAGTCTCATCATCTATTTTACCATTAGCTCCTCTTATTGAATTAATAACACCTTTTATCCTAGAGAAATATTGAGCAATATTTTCAACTTGCATTCTCATATCATCAAACTTGCCTCTAAGACTTTAAAATTTGGCTCTTAGAATATTTGTGTCTCCTCCATAGATAGTGTGAAGAGAATCCCACATTTTATTTGCACTATCATAACCCTTGATATCATCAAAGTTAGCATAACTTAGGGTAGAGGCAATCTCCAACATTGCCTAGTTGTGTTTATTCTTCTTTTTTAGATCTTTAATAGTTAGGGCTCCAATGGGATCAACATGCTTTGTAGTGTTGGTAGATTGTGCATGATCTCCAAGACCTCCTAGGTGTAGCTTCATAAGACTTTTCCATCGAGGAAATTTATCTTTATTAAGCTTGGGTACCTCTCTTTTTTACATCTTGATCTTCTTTCTTCTAGTACCTTCAAACTAGTCCACTTAAAGAGATGGCTCTGATATCAATTGCTAGAATTATTTAGAATAATTAAGAGGGGGGATGTGAATCAATTATCCAAGGTCTAGATGTACAAATAAAACTTTCCATAGCATAGTGAACCCATATCCATAAATCATTTGCATCATGCATACATTCGTTAGATCATAGAGTCACTTAAACTTGTAGGTTATTGTCAAATCAACTTTGCAAAAATGTAAGCATGAAACATAATAGATTCAATAACACATTTGACACCATGATTTAGCATGAAAACACAATTTAGGAAAAGCCATCAGTAACATGCTAGTCATTCTCACTCTTCTAAAGTGATGCCCTATGAAAGGCTAACCTTGTTAAAGGTTACAATGCACACTATTAAGTGAGACCTAGTTAAAAGATTTCAATCACCCTATTAGGAGTGAGTCTTGTTAGAGGACTTTAGATCATTCACTTTTAATGCTACCTAGTTAAAGGATTTACAAATGTTTGTTAGGTCAACCTAATCTAAAGGATTTAACATAGACAAGTACAATGATTAGAAAGTAACGGTAAGGCTTGATCTAATAAAAAATTACAACAAACATGCAAATTATAGATCTTTGTTTTAGTCCTCAATTCTACTTGGTTTTCACACACTTTAGCTTTGACAACTTCTTCACCCTTTAAGCATCCATACTGTTAAGCCTTCTTGCTTTACTTGCCAATGCAGTCTCTTCTCTTAGGTCACTGAATGAAGTAATACCCTAGACTCCTTATCTTCCTTAGGTTCTCTCACATGACAGCCTTTGCTTCTTACCAACCATCTCTATAAATAGAAAATTAAGATCTTTTTTTGTTCATCCTCCTTCATCCATTTCAAGGTTTAGTTGGATTAGTTAGGATTCAATGAATCTATCCATCATTCCTTTTCATGCCCTTCTAGTAACTTCTCCTTCAATCCTCTTTGAATTTACCTCAAAATGGTTCATCTTGAATTTTGTGCCACAAATTCATCAAGCTCATCTTCCACATGGTTCACACAATCCAAGAAATCAAACTTGTCAGCTTAGATTCATTGAATTTATGATCTTTCTGATAATGCTGACACTTGTTATTAACTTCCTCCTAATGCTCAACACATACTACATTGCTTGACATCCACTATTAAAACACACTGCATGAACTAAAGTTTACTAGAGCTTGGCTCCAACTAAACATTACTTAGCTTACACTAAAATTGATCGTGCTTGGCTCCAACTAATTTTTGGCTTGTCTTACACTAAATTTTCTTGGTACCTACTATATAGATTGTTAATCTTGGCAAACATATTTCATTTAACTTGTTCTTCTAAACTTAATTAGTGAATCCATCCTTTACAACCATTAGTAGATTATGAATGCAATATAATATCAATTTGTTAACTAATCTATGTACTTCTTTTCCATATCACAACTCAACCTTTCCTCTAGGTTCTATTGTTACCCAACTTGATCAAATCCTCTTCATCAATCAAACAATTGTCTTACCAACAAGTAAAAAGTTTGGCATCAGTGACAAAAAAAGATTGATACACATAATTATACTTTTATCAATCTATTCTCATCAAGGTCATACTACCAATGTTTGCAAGAGAAAGAATACAAGGGTAAAAGCATAGATCCATGTCATCGTTTAGGATACCAAAACTTGTTTTCATCAAATCTCATTTCTCTATCAAAAATGACTTTTCTCAAAAACTAAAAACAATCTTTTATAGATATCAAATTCAATATCATTATTATATAAAATTTTGAGAATTTTGATTAGTTATAATATGTTATAATTTCAAAAATTTATAAGTCAATATTTTAATATTTTAGAAGATGCTCACCCATAAAAGGAGAACAAATAGTATATCATATCAAAAAAAGTTTTAAAAAATTATATTTATCTCTAGAGGAGAGAGTCCTCTTAACAAATATGTATTTTTTTTTCAAGAAGGTGTAGATTTGATACTAAAGTTTTGATGAGAGGAATAAATTATTGGATTCTTCTAAGGTCAAGCTTGATTAATTGTAAAAATCAAAAATTCTTTATTTTTTCTTTTTTCCCCTATCTATAATGTCATCTATAAGATATTTTAAAATTAGAACAAAAATAGATGATTTACATATACTTGTTTGACAAGAACTACACCTTATTTTTTATAGTTAAAAAATGGACTTCAAAATAAAAGTAAGTGAATAAATTATTGCTTAAAAAATTTATAAAAATTATAGGCATAAAATTCATCCAATTCTACACATTTCATCAGTTTACATCTGTTAGAATCTTTTAGAATAACTGAGAGTGGGGTGGGGGGGGGCTTAATCAGTTATTCAAGGTCCAAATGCCCTATTAATACTTTTTCACTACTTTAATGAATCCATAAACTTAAATCAACCATATAAGCAAGTTACAGTAAATTAACATGCAAAGATAAAATATGCAAGATCAACACATGACACAAATGATTTACATGGAAACCCAATTTGGGAAAACCCACCAGTAACATGCTGCTTGATTCTCACTCTTCTGAAGTGATGCCCTATTAAAAGCCTGCCCTGTTAAAGGCTTACAACACACTGTTAAATGTGACCTTGTTAGAGGATTTCACCAAACTGTTAGGAATGGGCCTGGTTAAAGGACTTTAGAACATTCACTTGGAATGTCACCTTGTTAAATGATTTATCTAATGGCTGTTAAACCAACCTAAGTCCATAGTATTTATCTTACTGTTACAATTGCTAGAAAGTAACGATAATGGTCCTTTTGATTTGATATAACTTACAACATACTTTGCAGATTTCAGATCACTCTTTCAATTCAATCCTTATGCTTCACTTCAATCACTTCTGCTCTTACTGCTTGTCTCCCTCTCAAGCTTCATCTCCTTGAGTCTTCTTACTCATTCTGCCAATGCAATCATTCTTGTGGTCATCTATCCAAACAGAGTTCCTGTGCTATCTTCTCCTTAGCACATGCTTTAGCATTTCATGCTTTTATGTTTGACCATGGCTCTCTCTCATTCACTCCCCTCTTTGTCTTTATTATTAACTTATGACTCCTTATATAGAAATCTGACTTCCCTTTGTCGCTCAATTCTTCCTCTCCATTTTTAGGGTTTCAAGATGGATTAGGTAGGATACAATGTATCTACCCCATATCTTGTTCTCTTCTAGAAACTTTTCCAATTTTATCCTCAAAAATGTTACATGGTGTTCTATGCCACCAGCTCATCATTCTTATCTTCCATTTAATTCACAAACTTCTAAGTAACAACCTTGTCGGCTTAAATCTTGTGAATCTTTGATCTTCAAAATAATGTAGCAACTCAACATTATTGATTTACTGGTACTCAGCGCCTCTGTGTTACTCGGCACCTATACCTACTCAGCACTTGGTTCTACTTGGCACTTGGTTTTGCTTGGCATCTAGTTTTGCTCTGCACTTGGTTTTGCTCGGCATTTGAACTTTCTCGACACTTGGTTTTGCTTGGCATCTGAACATGCTCGACACTTAACTAGGAATTTGCTCAGCTCTTACTAGCTTGCTTGGTTCCTTCTTTCAAATGATCTTAGTTTGAGCTTTACAAAAGACTTAGCTAAATCCTTAAATCTTTGATATGTTTCTTTGTACCCATTCTTCGTATCTTATAGTATGTCATCAAATACACTTTTTCATCAATGGCTTAGTTGATCCTTGTACTTCATTACAACATCATAAATTCAACCTTTCTCTAGGTATTCTAGTTACATCTTATTGATTGCCTCCACCTTGCAAATCAACAAATTGATAGTATTTGGATCACTAAAGCAATTTTCATTCTTGCAAGTAGCAAGTTTGACATCAATGACAAAATAATGATTGAGAACATTCTTTATTTACAAGTTCAATATATCATTCCAACAACTTCTCTTAAGATTATTTCAATCATTTCCAACAATCTCCCTCTTTGGCATTGATGGCAAACCAAACTGATAAATTAATCAACTTAGTTACCACCAAGATTGTATACGTTGTCTGCTACGTTTCTTTACTACTGCATTTTTCCTACTGATCTCATATATCTCCCTCTTTCACATATATCTCCCTTTTTCTTTGCATTGATTAGTTTTTTGCATATTTCTCCCTCTTTGACATAAATGCCAAAGGTGTAGCATCTTTATCATGCAAAATATGAACATTGGCTACTTGTTATTTTCTCCCTCTGTCACCATGCTTGTGACTGATTTGGAGTTTCTGTTCTTGCTATCACCTTCTGCATCAATCTGTTAATATTACAATGATTTGTTCCTGTTGATGCAGGGCAGTTTCCTTGTTGCCTTAAATTGCTTGAGTTAGGGGTATTACCCCCAACTTGTCTCTTAGATATTCATAGGCATCCTTGGGCAATGGTTTGGTGAAGATATCTGCAGTTTGTTCCTTTGTGTGAATGTATTCCAACTTCACTTGTTTGTTTTCTACGAATTCTCTGACATAATGATACTTGATTGCAATATGCTTGGTTTTTGCATGCATCACTGGATTTTTGGATATGTTTATAGCACTTGTGTTATCACAATACAATATCATAGGTTTTGTTACTTCTTCTTTCATTCCTTTTAATAGATGTGTGAGCCATACAATGTTTGTGCAATTGACTGCAGCTGCCACATATTCTGACTCTGCAGTGGACTGGGATGTGCATGTTTGTTTCTTGCTAGTCCAGGTAACTAGCCTTTTGCCTAGAAATAATGCACCTCCAATTGTGCTTTTTCTATCATCAACGTTTCCTCCCCAGTCTGCATCTGTATATGCATTGAGCTCAAATTTTCCATTCTTTTTGTAGTATAGGCCAAATTTATCAGTTCCTTTAAGATATCTCATTATTCTTTTAACTACTATGAGATGATTTTCTTTAGGATTAGCAAAGAATTTGGCCACTATTCCAACTGCTAATGCTATTTCTAGTCTACTGTGTACAACATATTGAAGTTTTCCAATCATGGATCTATACATTGTTTGATTGACTTCAGATGACTCATCATTTTTGGATAGCTTATTTCTTGTGGCCATTGGTGTGCTGATTGGTTTGGATTCCTCCAGTCCAAATGTTTTAAGAATTTCTTTGATGTACTTTGATTGTGTAACAAATATTTCATGTTTGAGTTGATGTACTTGCAATCCAACAAAAAATTTGATTTCTCCAAACATAGACATCTCAAATTCATGTTTCATTTTGTCAGCAAAGTCTTTACAAAGTACTTCCTTTCCACCAAACACTATGTCATCCACAAAAAATTTAGATACAATAATGTCTTTACCTTCTTCTACTTTGATGTACATGTTACTATTGTCATCAGTTCTTTCAAATCCAATTTGCACTAAATACTTGTGAAGTCTCTCATACCATGCTCTAGGTGTTTGTTTCAAACCATAGAGTTCTTTATGTAACTTACACACCATATCCCTATTTTTTTCATCAACAAAACCTTCTGGTTGTTCAATGTAGACTTCTTCTTCTAGTATACCATTTAAGAAAGTTGATTTTACATCCATCTGATAGACCTTAAAATCTTCGTAGGTAGCATATGCAAGTAAAGTTCTTACTCCTTCCATTCTAGCAATAGGAGAAAATGTTTCTCCATAGTCTATTCCTTCTTCTTGAGCATAACCCTTGCATACTAGTCTAGCTTTGTTTTTAATAATCTCACCATTCTCATCTAGCTTGTTCTTGAATACCCATTTGGTGCCAATCACATTCTTGTCAGTTGGTTTGGAAACCAAACTCCAGGTTTTGTTTTTCTTTATTTGATGAATTTCTTCTTCCATAGCTTTATACCAGTCATCATCTTGTAATGCACCATATACTGTCTTGGGTTTGGATTTGCTGATTAGACTTGATTCATGTCTTAGTCTATTCCTTGTCATTGTTCTTGCATGTTTGTCACCAATTATCTGTTCAGCAGGGTGATGTCTTTTTACATATTTGGATAATCTTGGCTCTGTCGTGGTTTCCATGTTTGATCTCTTAGATTAAGGTTCACTATGTACTTCATTGTTAGGTTTTTCTTCATCATGTGTTCTACCTTCAGAATTAGATTGTTCATTTCCTTCATTTTGCAACTCGACTTTTGAATGCAACTCGACATTCATTGGTTGAGACTCAGCTGAGACTGATACTTGTTATTGAGTTTCAATTGTATTGACATCATCCTCATCAGCAGTCATTCCTTCATAAGAATACACAAAGGTTCTATACTCTTCCATTTTCTTTGGTACTTCCGCTTGAACTTCTATGTGCTCATCAAAATTTACATTTGCACTTTCAAAAATTTTGTTAGTGTCAGTATTCAAACACTTATATGCCTTACTTCTAGTGGAGTAGCCAAGAAATATACCTTCATCACTTTTTGCATCAAATTTTCCATTTCTAACATCTTTAAGGATAAAGCATTTGCAACCAAGCACTTTGAAATGTTTTACATTAGGTGAGTGACCATACCACAATTCAAAAGGTGTTGTATTTGTACCTTTCTTGATTTGTACTTGGTTCAGTGTATGAACAGCTACACTTATAGCTTCTCTCTAGTATTTTAGAGCAACGGTCTTTTCCATCATTAATGTTCTGGCATAGTCAATTATAGATCTATTTCTTCTTTCAGCAATTCCATTTTGTGGGGGAGTTCTAGGAGCTGACATTTGTCTTGTGATTCCTTTTTCATTACAGAATATCTCAAATTCATTTGATGTGAATTCACCACCTCTATCTGATCTTAGGCATTTCAAAAAATTTCCTGTTTCCTTTTCAACTCTAGCCACATACCATTTAAACATTTGAAAAGCATCAGTTTTTAGTTTTAAGAACATAATAGTCATCATCCTGGAATAGTGATCAACAAACAACATGATGTATTTATCTCCTCTATAGCTTTGTACTTCCATTGGACCACATAAGTCAGTGTGAACTAACTCAAGTATCTCTTTAGATGTATAGTTTTTTCTTTTGAAACTTGACTTTGTCATCTTTCCTAGCTGACATTGTTTGCACATGATATTATCAGGCTTCTTCAATTTTTGTAAACCTCTAACTTTCTTCATTTTACTGATGTTGACTAGATTATCAAAATTTACATGACATAATCTTCTATGCCATAACCATTCATCATTAAATGTTGCAGTAAAACAAGAAACATTATCCATATCAAGGTAAAATAGATTACTCTTTGTTTGATCTCCTTTTCCTATTAGTTTCCCATCAGTATCATAGATTTTTGCAGTTTTGTTTCCAAATTCCACTTTGCAACCTATATTGCCTAACTGTGAGACACTCAGTAAATTGTAGTTTAAACCTTCAACACAGTATACATTGTCACATGAAATTTGTTCTGTGAGCTTAATGGAACCTTTTCCTTTGATTTGACATGGAGAATCATTTCCAAATCTAACATTATTTCCATCATACTGAGTAAAGTTAACAAACTTACTTTTGTTTCTTGTTTGTACATGTCACCAGTGATGTGGCTTCTTCTTCATCAGATTGGTCCTTCATGGCTACATAAACAACTTCATCATCATTGTCATCAAAATTTTCTTCAACAATATAACATTTCTTACCTTTTTCTTTGTAATCTCTCTTGTCATCATCTCTTCTATTCTTGTATTTGTTGCCTTCCTTGGCATCCTTTTGTTATGGACATCTTGCAGCAATATGACTTACTTCATTGCAATTGAAACAAATGATAGGCATCTTACCTTTGAATTTTCCTTTGCCCCTGTGAAATCTTCTAGCAAGTAAAGCTTCCAATTGATCTACATCTTCCTCATCAGTGCTACTGTCACTGGATACATATTTCATTTTTTTTTCTTTCTTTGATTTCACCTGTTTAGCATCTTTCAGTGATAGCTTGGCCTTAAAAGAGGATTCAACATTTTTAGGTTTGTAGTTGTCAAAGTTAGATAACTCAAATGTAGTGAGTCTACCTATTATACCTTCAAAGCTTAGATTATTTCTTGGTATGCATCTTAGCTCTTGTATTGCTGATACTCTAATAACATAGATAGGGAGAAAGGTTCTTAAGAACTTACTATTAACAGTATCTTCATCCAGTTGACCATTCAAGCATCTTATTGCACTTACCACTTCCTTGATTCTTGCACCGTACTGAGCAGTGTTCTCATTTTCCTCCATTTTCATGTCATCAAACTTTCCTCTGAGACTTTCTCTTTTTGCTCTTTGTACATTCTTATCTCCTCCATAGATGTATGATAGGGCTTTCCCCATTTTGAATGCAATGTCACATCCTTTAATATCATCAAATTCAGCATAATTGAGTGCAAAGGCAATTTCCAGCATTGTCTGGTTGTGTTCTTGCTTGTTTTTCATGTCTTCTGCAGTAGGAGCACCTATTGGATCTACATGTTCAGTGACAATTGAATTTTGGGCATAATCTCCTATGGATCCAAGATGTAGCTTCATCAAACATTTCCATGCAACAAAGTTGTCTTTGTTGAGCTTGGGAACTTCTCTCTTTGGCATTTTGATCTTTTCTGCTTATAGTCCCTTTAAACTAAATCAGCAGTCAAGCTTTGATACCAATTGTTAGAATCTTTTAGAATAACTGAGAGGGGGGGTGAATTAGTTATTCAAGGTCCAAATGCCCTATTAATACTTTTCACTACTTTAATGAATCCATAAACTTAAATCAACCATATAAGCAAGTTACAGTAAATCAACATGCAAAGATAAAATATGAAAGATCAACACATGACACAAATGATTTACATGGAAACCCAATTTGGGAAAAACCACCAGTAACATGCTACTTGATTCTCACTCTTCTGAAGTGATGCCCTGTTAAAAGCCTACCCTGTTAAAGGCTTACAACACACTGTTAAATGTGACCTTGTTAGAGGATTTCACCAAACTATTAGGAATGGGCCTGGTTAAAGGACTTTCGAACATTCACTTGGAATGTCACCCTGTTAAAGGATTTATCTAATGGCTTTTAAACCAACCTAAGTCCATAGGATTTATCTTACTATTACAATTGCTAGAAAGTAACGATAATGGTCTTTTCGATCTGATATAACTTACAACATACTTTGCAGATTTTAGATCTCTCTTTTAGTTCAATCCTTATGGTTGGCTTCAATCACTTCTACTCTTACTGCTTGTCTCCCTCTCAAGCTTCATCTCCTTGAGTCTTCTTACTCATTCTGCAAATGCAATCATTCTTGTGGTTGTCTATCCAAATAGAGTTCCTGTGCTATCTTCTCCTTAGCACATGCTTCAACATTTCATGCTTTTATGTTTGACCATGAATCTCTCTCATTCATTCCCCTCTCTATCTTTATTATTAACTTATGACTCCTTATATAGAAATCTGACTTCCCTTTGTCGCTCAATTCTTCCTCTCCATTTTTAGGGTTTCAAGATGGATTAGGTAGGATACAATGTATCTACTCCATATCTTGTTCTCTTCTAGAAACTTTGCCAGTTGTATCCTCAAAAATGTTACATGGTGTTCTGTGCCACTAGCTCATCATTCTTATCTTCCATTTAATTCACAAACTTCTAAGTAACAACCTTTTCAGCTTAAATCTGGTGAATCTTTGATCTTTGAAATAATGCAACAACTTGCCATTATTGATTTATTGGTGCTTGGAAACTCTGTGTTACTTGGCACCTATACCTACTCGGCACTTGGTTCTGCTTGGTGCTTGGTTTTGCTTGGCATCTAGTTTTGCTCGACACTTGGTTTTGCTCGGCATTTGAACTTGCTTGGCACTTGGTTTTTCTTTGCATCTAAAGTTGCTCGACACTTAACTAGGAATTTTCTCAGCTCTTACTAGCTTGCTCAGTTCCTTTTTTTTAATGATCTTAGTTTGAGCTTTACATAAGACTTAGCTAAATCCTTAAATCTTTGATATGTTTCTGTGTGCCCATTCTTTGTATCTTATAGTATGTCATCAAATACACTTTTTCATCAATGGCTTAGCTGATCCTTGTACTTCATTACAACATCATAACTTCAACCTTTCTCTAGGTATTCTAGTTACATCTGATTGATTGCCTCCACCTTGACAATCAACAAATTGATAGTATTTGGATCACTAAAGAAATTGGCATTCCTGCAAGTAGCAAGTTTGACATCAATGACAAAACAATGATTGAGAACATTCTTTATTTCACAGTTCAATATATCATTCCAAAAACTTCTCTTAAGATTATTTCAATCATTTCCAACAACATCATCTTTAAATTCTAAACACAAATACCAATTTATTGTCATTAATGTTGAGTTGTCACATTCTGATATCTCATTTCTTTATAAAAGGTGACATAGGTTTATACTTTTACCTACAAATCATAATCCCAAGAAGAAGTTCATGGGTCACTACCACAAATGCAACAAACAAGGACATTGGGCACATGAATGTAGAAGCAAGACATTGAGAAAATTAAGATTTGAAGGATACTACTACAATTGTTAGAAGTATGGACATAGAGCATATGAATTCAAATCCAAGCCGAAATGGTCATCAAACAAGAAGAAAAGGGTAAATAATAATGATAAATCTTCTAATTGGGATTATAATACTAGGTATTGTTGTCACTATTGTCAAGAGTATGGATATGCTGCTGAAAATTGCATAAGAACAAATGTTCAAGTGACTACAAAAGATGGTTTTGTCAAACTACATGTTTTAGTTGCTTGAAGACTAGTCACATAAGTAAGAATTGTCCAACAAGGTCAAGAGCTTGAAGTAGTGAATTAAACAAAGGAAAAGGAAAGGTAGATGTTGAGAATGTCAGAGATGAGATGAACAAGACATGGAAGAGAAAGGAAGATTGTAGAACATCAAGTTTAGATGGTATCACTTCACCCAATGGGTTAGGTGATCACACCACCTCTAATTAAGAAATAAAGAGGTATGTATGGAACTAATATTTAGAAGATATACTATATATCAGTTCCAAGGATTTAGTTTTGAAAAGATTATATTTGCCTAAAGAAATATGTAAAGTTGTTTTTGGAATCTGGAAGAAATCTTTTAGTTTTGTCATTTTTCATGTTACTGCCGAGCATGAAGTATTTTACTTAAGCTACTGAGTGAAATCTAGTTGATGTCAAGCTAACACAAGTGATAGTATTGACTAATCTCATAGTGGTTGTCAAGCATAAAGGAAACTACATGGAAGTTGAGTGAGTTAAAATTTCTATTCAAGCCCATCTTATACCTATGTATGAACTAAGCATTAATTGCAAATTTTTAAGGTCTCTATGATTAATTTCAACTCATTTTACATTATTTAAATCTATAGAGGGCACAAAGAGCTAAAGGAAAATTGAAGAGATCATTCCAAGTGTTCGTAGAGTGAGTTCAACCACCATTCGACACCATTCATCAAATTTGTGAAGGTATTTGTTGTGTGCCAAGCTACTCTATTTGAATTTGTGCAAACCCTAGGTATTAAATGTGATGTCTATTTCTTCTACTTCTAAGGTCAAAGAGGGAAAAGGATTTTGAAATGTTCAATTAATTAGCAATAAGATTAAACAACTAAATTTTAAAGCCATTCCTTACATTGCTTACAAACAAGATCTATCAAGTGCGTTATCCATGATACCACTGTGAGTATTAATGATTCAAGATGTGAGATGTTGTTACACATGCAAGGTAGATAGCATAGGTGACATGGAAATTAAAGGCCTATATGGAAAACTATGTGAAAATGGTGCTGAAGGAGGAATACAAAATTGTAGAAAGGAAATGTTTAACTGATGCCCTAGATTTCCCCAACATCTTTAAGACAAAATGGATAAAGATTGTTTTGAGATGAATTCATGACAATTCAACATGGTTATAGAATCATCCTATAAAGATTATGAAGAAGATTGTGGAAAGTGTAATAGGGACCTATAAAGATTACCTAGTTTACCATAGTGATCACAAGTATGTCTTTGATTCTTTTGAGCTTCTTGCTTGGATGATTCACCTTCTTCTGTATATCTAATTCCTACTTTTTCTTTCTGTTTGTATTGGATTTTTTCATTTAATTGATCCATGTTTGCTTGAGATTTCATCATCCTCTCATTGGTTTTCTTTCTAGTATTTAAATCATTCTGCAATCTTTCATTTTCTAATCTTAGATTCATGATTTCTTCATTTGTATTAGTAAGTTTATCAATGAAGTCTACCTATTGAAGGGATAGATGTTGAGTTTCATTATTCTTTCTTTCTAATTCTTCTTTTATCTTTTTTCTCTCTTCCATGACTTCATGCAATCTTACTAACTAAATTTCTTTCTCTCTTTTTAGTTTCCTTACTTCTTCTTGAAATGTACCATTATTTTGTAATAGTTATCTAAATTGCTTCATTAGCTTCATCTAAATTATTTTTGAAATGGATATTTTCAATTCTTTCTTTAGTGTAGAGTTTCTCATTCATCTATACCACAAGATCTTTTCTTCTTGATAGGGATTCAGAGAGTTGCTCTTTTTCTTTCTTAAGTTGCCCAATGGCCAATTCCAAATCTAGTATTTCATTATCAATAGCCTTATCAAGTCTAAATACCATCATTGATTCTAATCTTTTCTCAACTTGTTAAACATCTTCTTTGAGAACCACAAATCTCTAATACTAATTTTTTGAAATATAAGATAGTCTAAGTTACTGAGAGGGGAGGGGTGAATCGGTAACCAATAAAACTTAATCTTAATTTGCCAATTAATCCTTCATATGTATTTTAATCTAGTTGCATGCATGAAAAATTGAAAGCATCAAAAAATTTGTAACACTTTGACATAGAACATGATGACCCAAAAACCTTCCAAATAGAAAGTAAAATTGGGGTGGGGATGATACCCACAAGCTTTAGTATTGTGGTATAAAGTTGGCATATTAAGACTTACATTGATCACTTCTAATTATCTACATTGTTAGGAGTAATAAGGACTCCTAGGTCTACTGTGCAAAAAGATTTACAAACATACAATGGAGTATGCACTTGGTAAAGAGATTTACAAAAGATTGTTAAGTCTTCCTTATGAAAGGATTTAACTATATCACATGTTAGGATGAACCAGTTGCTAATCATTGATTTACAACTTTGATTTGTTGAATGAGATTCCTTTGGAGTGTAATGATCACCTTCTTGTAATAGATAAATCTTTGTTGCTCCTTATACTAACTGTAGCCTTCTTACTTTTCACCTTTTTCTCTTAGTTTATTTTATCAATATTAAATGCTCATACCTTTTGGATATAATGCATTACATATATACCCATCCAACTTATAATTCATATAATTCAATTGCAATACAAGTTTCACTAGAATACACAAAGTTAGCCTAATTGTAGGTACTCAAGTTCTAAAGACAAACTCAGTGAGGTTTTGACACTCAAAAACCATTGTCAATGCTTGACATCATCATGCACTTGGTAGACATCTCATATTAATCACTTCCAAGTAGTCTAGACTCAAATTGCACTAGTGACTTGGTGAATACTATGACACTTGACATATAAACTAAATTAGTTGATTGACACTGCACACCTTGCTCAATACTACCACTATGAGCTTGGTATAAAATAGATCACTAGGTTGACATGGAATAGCTTGATCAATACTAGATTCATGTTATTGAAGCTCTGAACTTGGTAAGCACTAGAAAAATTAGTTTGCATTGAAAAACTTGATAAACACTATGAAACTCGATTTACACTGATAATCACAAACTTGGTAGATATTGCTTGGTACAAATAGAATATTGTTCCTAGAACTTGGTATAGCCTAAGTTACTTGGTTAACACTATAGTCTACAAGATAAGCTCAGTAGCTGCAAACCATCTAATTAAGTGTGTGTGCCAATGATAAACAAACATGACTATAATGTCAATAGGGGTTGCATTCCTATAACCATGTGATGAGGATAATGGTAAATTGGGAAAGCTAATTATGAATCTTTATCTTTGGTATGTGTTGTGGTTTTTGTGTATGCTAATCTCTTTTAGAAAAGGATAAGTCAGCGAACAAAGAAAAGTCAACATTGAAGTGGCATCATCAAGACAATGAACTTATTTCAAGATTCATAATGGATCCATAATTTCCAGTAGGTGATAGTTTTTGTTGTAGACTAAGTCAATTTATTCAGTGGTTGTTTTGGAGGAAATCCAATAGTCATGTGTTCCTATATTTCTGTGTATTTGAATGCAGTCCTGTATTAAATGTTGATTTTTCTCCTATAATTGAAAGTTTTTGTATTCTTAAATAGGAGAATCTTAGTTCTTAGTAGTTTAGTTTGTTTTATTTGTTTATAAATAAGTTGGAGTTTGTGACTTCAAAGGGAGATGTTCAAGAAATCCATTTTGTAAACTAGCAAGGAGTAAATATAACTTTGTTATCTTCATCTTGTACTCATGTTTTCATGAATGGATGAATGATATTTTCCGATCTTTTCCTTTGAGTTTGCAATTTAGTTACTCTTCCATTGGGGTTGGAATGGAAGGTGAACTTAGCTCATGATTAAGTAGGAATTAGACTTTACCTTTGTTGAAATAGTTATACTCTATTACTCCTGCAGCCACCTGGTAGTAGAACGATTGATTGTGTTATGCAACATAGGTGCATAGTTAGGTTTGTCATTTGCAAAATTATCTTAAGCTCTAAGTTAAGCTTTTGTTTCCATTCCTAGTATATATTTACTATAGAAATCATCTTTTCTTTCGTTGTAATTACTTTAAAGGTAAACTAGATCATATAATTTGTAGTCACCATTTCAAGTTTATGCTTCTAAATTGATAAATCAAATGAATTTGGTATGTTATTTTAAGTAAGATATCTGATGTTGTTTAACAATATAATCATTGTAAAAGGATGTCCAATCCTCCATTACTAAGGTATTATACTAACCACTCAACAAATAAAACCCTAGTAGGAGTAGATGTCTATAAGCTAAACCTAGATGAATTGTATGATAGAGGCATGAAACTAAATAACATTATTGATATAGAGATCAAGTTCAAAATTTATATCATAGCTCACAAGATATATAGTTCAAGCCAACCCAACAATGTTCATTGTGAAGTAGTTGACCTAACATACAAGGTGGTGAAGAAACACCTATCATTTGATCTGAACAAGCTACAACATATTCAGTTGAGATAGAACATGGAGAGCATTTGAGCTTCCAAGAATAATTCATGTACATTTGGCTCTCTTTAGATGCATTTATTTTTCTATATAGAAAAATTCTTTCCATCAAAAGGAAATGTTACATGGAAGGACACAACTGTACTATATCATATTAGTGATTACATTGGTAAAATGAGTGATAATTTTGATGGCATCATGGATGCATATTTTTAGAACTTCAAGGAAAAGATGGAAAATAGGCTTAGGATCCCTAAATTCTTGATTATTATGAGAAAGGCATCTATTTCCTAGTTCACTATGACAGAGTTCATATTCAAGTAGTCAGACTTAGGATTGCATGGGTAAGACCATTGGGTTATGAAGTTAACATTGATGAAACAAGAGACATTATTGAAACCCTTATTAATGAACTAGTGGTTCCTAAGGCTACTTATTTTGGTACTTATGAAGAAGAGAAAACCAAAATATCACTTGAGATTCATATTCCTCAAATATTGAAAAAAGGAATGAAAATAATTGAAAACCTTGAGAAGAAATTTGGCAAATCCGATATCCCTCTCATGCTTACTATGGGTAAAGATGATGATGTAGAAGAGGAAAAAGAAGAGGAAGTTGATCATAAAGAAGAAGAGGCAAACAAACCTCCAATGAAGAAAAAAAAAACACTATCAAGGGGTGAAAGCATGGATCCGTGTCACCTTTGTGCTAACTTTATAGATTTGGTAGGAACAAATCCAATAACACACCTTTTGGCTAGAACAATTCCCGTCGAATCCATGTGGCACTACGTAGATGCCACATGAAATGTACATGTCCACAAGGTTTTGGCCAAAATCGATCTAGCCAGACCAAGTCCACCTAGATTAATTTCAACCAAAACTTGAAAAATTATATAGTCCACAAAATATCCAATCCATCACTCATTTGCATGAAACGAGCTTGCTGAAATTGTAGAGTGGGAAGGGGTATAGGAGTAATTTGGCTAGATTAGGTGTGTCAACAATTTTTCCCAAATTTTTAATATGTTTTAAATTTTATTCTATGTTTAGTTAGGAAAAATATGGTTTTTAATTTTTACGATTTTAAATAGCTCAATATTTTATTATTATTATACATCTATGTTTCTAAGTAGTGTATTAATTTTTAATTAGTGAAATATTAGATAACTTAGAAAATATATTGAAATTTAGTAAAGTTTAGATATTATTAGAAAAATTAGAAAAACTACAATGCATTATTTAGAGAAAATAGTAGAAAATTATATTGAAAATGTTAGAAAATTTAGAAAATATTAGAGCAATTAGAAAATTTTGAAAGTTTAAAAAATAGTAGAATATTTTCTATTAAATATAGAAAATATTAGAGAATTTAATTTAATTATTATTTTTTTTTCTAGAAATCATTATAAATTGTTAGGTAGAAGTTTAGAAACTACTACTTGAAATATTTGATAAAAATAATGTCTTTTTAGAAAATAGAACAAAAGTTTTTCTAAATCATTGAAGAAAATGAAACTAGTAACTAAAACCATTAGCTTGAACTAATTTAGACTCTACCTCATATAGTGAACCCAATTAAATTCTAATTGAAACCTTAACATTGAGCCTAACAAATTACAAGCAAGAGAAAAACTTAATATTGAATGGAATTAAACCACAACATTAAACCTAATCAAACTCTAACTAAAACTCTCAAATTGAACCAAATTAGACTCTAACTTCTATATTGAACCTTAAATCCAAATCTGTTGACCTAAACCCTAAAATTTTAACCCTCTATCTCTCTCTAACTCCAAAATCCTATCTCTCTAAACCATCAACCTCTCTCTAACCCCATAATCCCTAAACCTATCTCTCTCTCTTACATAACTTCTTCTCTCTCAACCCTAACCTCCTCTCTTTCAAAATTTTCATCATCTATCTCTCTCTAACTCCTAAACCCCATCTCTAAACCCTAAAGTTCTCTCTAACCCCATAAATCCCCCCCACCTCCCCCCCTTTCTCTCTCTCGCACATAACTTCCTCTCTTCGAACCTTAATATCCTATCACTCTCTAGATCTCAAAATTTCAACCCTACATCTCTCTAACGCCTAAACCCCATCTCTCTAAACCTTAAACCACTCTCTAAGTCCATAATACCTAAACATCTCTCTCTCTCTCTCTCTCTCTCTCTCTCTCTCTCTCTCTCTCTCTCTCTCTCTCTCTAACTTACGTAACTTCATCTCTCCCAACCCTAACCTCCTCAAACTTTTAATCCTATATCTCTCTCTAACCCCTAAACTACATCTCTCTAAACCCTAAACTACTCTCTAACCCCGCAATCGTCCACCCTCTCTCTCTCCCTCTCATAACTTAATCTCTCCCAACCCTAACATCCTATCTCTCTCTAGATCTCAAACATTTAACCCTATGTGTCTCTCTAATGCCTAAACTCCATATCTCTAAACCTTAAACGACTCTCTAACCCCACAATCCCTATACTTCTCACTCTCTAAATTATGTAGCTTCATCTCTCCCAACCCTAACCTCCTCTCTCTCTCTAGATCTCAAAAATTTAACCCTCTATCTCTCTCTAACTCCTAAACCACATCTCTCTAAACACTAGACTACTCTCTAACCCCATAATCTCACCCCCCCTCTCTCCCTCAACCCTAACCTCTTGTCTCTCTCTAGATTTCAAACTTTTAACTAAGCTCTATCTCTCTCTAACTCATCAACCCCATCTCACTAAATCCTAAACCACTCTAACTCCTAAACCCCATCTCTCTAAACCCTAAACTACTCTCTAATCCCATAATCCCTAGGCTTGTTATCTAAATTTGATTTGTACCTATTACTAAACTCAAAATGTAATGTAGAGCTTAACATTTCTTTATATGTTTTACAATAGGTTTGTTTAGCAAGATTCATTTAGTGTGTTTTTATTTAGGGTCAGTGCAAGAAGTTGGGTCTCACTTTGGCCAAAAAGTGGAAGTGCTTTTCCTATTTTTGAAATATATTGTCAATTGATGACAAAATTTGAACCATTTAGAGATTATATATATATATATATATAAAATTTAGAAATAAAAATTGTAGTGCCTAGGAATTTTTATTTTAAATATGTAATTTATTTGTACACCCATATGATAGATTTTTTTTTGTTATGGATTTTTAAAAAACACTTTTTTAAATGCATGTTTCAGGACCATATGATGCTCGTGTACAGACACCATAATTTGACACAAATAAATAAATTTTTGCAAATCCTTTTAAATAAAGTTACCTGACACACCAAAGATTGATGAGAATATTTTTCTTGAATTTTTTAATGAATATTTAAAAATAAATAAAAAATTAATTGACAATTAAGTTAATTTCTAAAACCTCTTGTGTACAACCACCATAATTGAAACAATTTTTAATTTTTTTTTTTTTTAAAGTAAAACTTTAAAACAATTCTGCAAGGATTAATGATATGTAAATTAATTTACAAAATTTGAAAAAGTTATTAAATTTGTAGTGAATTTCACTATTTAATATTTAAGAGATAGTTTTGATTAATAAATAATGGAAAAATAGAAAATGAACTCATAACACTATAAAACTTACATTTGTGAAATTAGAATAGCAAGACCTATAATGGGTTTTTTCCTCATCGAAAAATTCAATGGGGATGACCATATAAAAATTCCAACAATCCCTCAAATTGTCAATTAAATGCCCTAGAAAAAAAATGATTCATAAAGGCATAGGCTTGGTGGGACCAAGCCTATGCCATGCCTTTCCCTAAGGCAAAACCCAATGAAAATTTGTAGCCATTCCAATTTCCCTCCCATGTCACTAAAATAGGGCACCTTATTTGTAATTCAAAAATTTGCTGCCTGATTTGGTTTTAGCCATTAACTGAAAGAAGCACCTAGTTTTTAAACAATCAGGTACCCAATTCTAATCTACATGTTAGGCCACAAAAGATCACCACACATGAATTTTCAATGATTGCAATGATCAAATGTCAGTTTCAATCTGCAACAGTGAATTTCTATCATAGTTATTCTATTTTCTTGTCTCTTCTACAATTTGTAAGTTGTTGATTCAAACTCAAATTTGGTGCAAACATAGGATCAAATCAATGAAGAAAGAAGAAAATAAAAGTTCTAACAAATGAGGAGATTGCAGAAAATAAAGAGAATGAAGCACAACATCAATGAGAGAGAAGACAAAGAATTAGAGAGTTGAACAATGTTTCAAAGGAGAAAGACATTGAGGGTACCACGATGGATGAAGAGGCTGAAGAAGAGAACCCAATAGAAGGAGATTCAGGTGTACACTCTAATCAAACATTCAATATAGGTGTGTCTTCAAACCCTCAAAATGTTTCTCATGATGAAATTGGTGATCTTTTAGAAGCAGGTTATGATTTAAATAATTTAGATTATCTTCGTGAGAATAGATTACCAAACGATCGTGCACAAAAAAGTCCAATGGAAATGCATGCTCCAAACGAAATACCAAGAAAAAATAAAAATGAGATTCAAATTCCAAATGACAATGAAAATGAAATGTCAATTGAAAATAACAGTTGTATGAAGGTAGACATGGAAACACCAATTATTGAACAAACATGGCAGAATGATACTAAAGTGCTTGAACATAATTTTCATTTTCCTAATGATGTACTAGATAATCTTGAGGGATTCATTTCATGGAGAAAAATTAGGAAACATGCTAATAGATTATATAGACATTTTTTTAATAATAAGAAACTTGGGTTTCAATGTTAGTTGATGTTACAACTAATTAAAATGTCTAAAATGTGAAAAAGTAATGACAAGGTTAGGAATGTATGCAAAATATAGGAATAAAAATGAGTCTTTAAAAAAAGTTGTATCCATTGTTGCTAGTGGCTTTGATGTTATCAAAAGGAGAAGTCACTCTAAAGGTAAGAATGTAGCATGATATGCAATAACAATAGCTTTAGTTAACAAATCAACAACTGAAAAAAATTGATTAGCAACATAAGTGGATATCTTAAAGTGAATCATAAAACTTTAGAAAGAGTTATAAAAAAAAGGGTTAACTTTGAATGTGATCCAGCCAATATTTTGTGGACCTCTAGTGGTAGACTTATGAGATGTGATATGAAACTTACTAAAGAAGTGAAAAGTTTGGTTGAAATTTTTTGGCATGATAATACAAGAGTATCACCTAATTCAAGAGATGTTTTTAAATTGAGAGTTGGCTCAGAAATACGTGATTCACATCCTAAACACGTTTTGGACATGACTGAAATTGAATTATTCAAAAAATTCATAGATGGCAAGGTGTTAACTATTACCATTAGTCAAAGATCTTTTCAAAAGTGTAAACCATGGTATGTAATGATTAACAAGGAAAGAATCACATGTTGTTGTAAAACTCATGTTCAATTTCATTACCATTATGATGTATTTTGATATATATGTGGTACCATTCATAGTAAAGAAATGTTGCAAGAATGTGGTATAAGAATACGACCTCAAACTATAAAGAATTTCATATCAATTTTATTTTGTAAGCCACATAATGATCAATACTTCCTTTAAAATGCATGTCTTTTTGGTACATATGATATGTGTGGAAATCTTTCTTTGGTAGATGAATGTTTGCATGAAAATGATTTGACTAGTTTTGGACAACAATTAGTTGATGTAACAAGATTCAAAACTATTGAATATCCATTGAAGGATGGGAAGATTGGAAGAAGGTGTGATCTAGTTACAGATAAAGTTAGTTGTCACATATTTATGGATGTGTTATAAGAGTGTGTGATCATACCAAAATATGTTAAACACTCTCAATATGCTAGATGGGTTGATAGAAAATTTTGCATATGTAAGAATACATTTCCAATTGGTACTATACTTTTAGTTGTTGACTTTGTATAGAACTACACACTTCCACTACAAGATGAGGTACAACCACAATATTACAATTCAGTGCAAGTAACAATTTATGTTCATAAAGTTTATAGACATGCACTTGATAGTACAGAGGAGGATTAAAAAATATTGAGAGAGTACCATTTCTATATGAATGATAATAAAATTCATTCATCTAAGTTTGTCTAATATTATTTCAATTAATTTTATGATAATTTTAAAGAGAGACAAATTCAAATGACACGACATTGGATATGGTCAAATAATTGTATAGGACAATTCAAGAATGCTAGAATGTTCTATTGGTTGAGTAGGAAACATAGGGAAACTAATATCCACCATGTGTGGATTTTTTTTGAGGTTGGACATGGTAAAGGAGAACATGATGGTGTTGGTTCATGCATGAAGAGAGGCCTTAGTAGAGAGCAATTAAAATTTGAGGAAAAAGCCAAATTCAAAAATGGACATGAGATTATCGAATGGTGTAACAAATATTTATACACAAGGTCAAGTTAGAACTCTACAATAAAATGTTTCCTCTACTAGTTGAAGAGAAGAATATCCTTTCAAGATATGATTGTGATACAATTAGTTGGTTAGCTAAATGACATTCATTTAGGAGTTTAGATTCTAACACTTGGACTATATGGACTAGGGAGCTTGCTTTTTTTTGTCATTTTTGTCTTGCAGGTGAATGAGAAGAATGAGAGAATATAGAATGGGTTGAAAATTGGAAACAAAAATCATTAGCACCTACTGACACACATTTTTAAGATGACATAGTAAATGAAGGCTAGGATGTTACTTTTGCGTCGGAAGACTATGGTTATATTTCACACCTCATACAACCTCATTTGCACAATTAAATTAGATTTTGTTGTTATCATGTTTCAATTTATACTATTTATTTATGTTCATGTCATTAATATAATTCAAGTACATGTCTTTAATATATTATTTATATATGTACACATGTGATCAAAGTGTTTATGTACTTTATCTTATCTTGTAGGACATGTTTATGTTATTATTGCACCTAATGATAATGATGAATATACTAAGTATTTGCTAGCGAAATGTGTCAAGCCTAAGAAAAAATTGATATGCCATCAAGTAGATGATGATGTTTTTGAGTATGTAATTAGGTCTATACTTTTCACTGGCACTTGGCTATGTACATACCTAACACGAATAAATGGTTTACCAACATTTGAAGACTACCAATCTGAAAAGAAGATTTTACACTATTCTCATTTGGTTGTAGCAATGAATATCAAATTACAAAGACACAAAGGGAGACCCACCAATAAGGTATTATGGAAAATTTCAATGGATGAGCACAAGACAATCATATGTGTATTGTGAAAGAGAGAGGATGCAGATGGTACAATGGGATGACTACATTTAAATCAAACACATGCAAGTTCTTGTCTTTATTGTGCTATTTTTATATATGTACTTATATAATTTAATTACATGTATGTATGTATTATCAATAGAAAATTAGAGAACTTATATATTCCTCTTATTTAGGCTAAATTACAATTTGAAGATATGTGTTGAACCAATTTTATATTTTTAGTTCACTTCTATTTATGTCATTGAGATTGTCTTATATATATCGTGAAACATGTTGTAAACATTTAAAAATAGGAATTTACTTCTATTTGAAAGTTAAAGGTGTGAACTTGATATTATAAATCAATTGTCAATTCATGTAATGACCTCCTATTTGTTTCCATTACTTTTACATTAAAACATGATTAAATTAATGTTTGTATATAAATAGTTAAAATTATTGTTCATGTACCATATACTTACAAAATGTATCATAACATGAATAAAATGTCACAATAAAGAAAACGGTTCATACTTACAACATGATAACATAATAATATATACTACATACACTAGCATGATAAGAAGTCATAAAATAATAGTACATGGTCTAACATGTCATAACATGATCTATGAAGTCAAAAAATACATATAATATAGTTAACTATCCTAATACAAAGTGTATCAAAATAAATAATATGTATCATAAAAACACAATCTAAAGGTGCTAAAAAGACCTAATCTATTTGATTTGACATCCTCTTTAGTCCACATGAAGAGGACTTACATGGATCATCTAGTGTAACATGAGTTGTCTCATCATGTGTGTCACCCTGTGAGGCTGATGGATCATCCTATGTAACAAGAAGTGTCTCATCATGTACATGCTTAATTGAAATGGGTTTCAAAATCTAGCTTGCAAATAAATTAAATATTCACTATAAAATAAAAATAATACCACATTAGATGGGTGTCCCTCTATAATGAGAGGAGGTGCACTATGAAAGCTACCAAATGCGACAGTGCTGAGGTCCTATAATTTATAATACATGTACATTTTTAAAATTTGATAAAGAGCATAATGAACTATGTATGTACATAAATCACAATACTAACCTCAAAGTATGATGCAAGTACCTCCATCTGGCTTAGTCCCATACTCTCAGCAACACTCATGGTGACATAGTCCTAAAATTATGGATATATGTTTGTTGAGTCAAAATTATATATACATGAATTACAAAGTATGTAAAGTAAAAAAGTACATAATTTGTACACTAAATTTGTTATAAATTATAAAAACATGTATGTATATATCATACCCAAGTAATAGCCAATGTCACAGATGTATCATGTCTCACATGATCGAAAGATGTAGTCGAACATTAACTACACCGAGGCCTATATGGATAACTATGATCCATATCCTATTCGTAAAACCAAAAAACATAAAATTATACACATGAATCAAAGTTGAAGATTATAAGTTAATAAAAATGTACATACATAAAGATAGTACAAAAATATTTCTTGAGTCAAAATTTCATACCTTAGGTATTTGAGGTTGTGCCTTAGTGGTCAATGGATCAGGACCTGTACTAACTGATAATTGTGTAGCATCCAGCAATCTATAAAAAATTAGATAAAAAGAACATATGAGCACATGTTATTAAATTCAAGTTCGAATGTACATTTTTCACAGTGTAATTCAAAGTGCATACTATATGAGGGATGCCAACATCTGTAGGTCTCGAAAAAAGACCATATTGCCTCCTACAAGGAACAATATCATCCATCCTCTGTTATTTCAAAATCAACATAATTTAATATGGTTGATACAATTAGGCATGTATGTAGAAAGTAAATAATTATGTACTTTATTTAAATTTTAATTAAAGTTTTACTTGCTGCTCCTAACTATCTCTAGGATCTCCCTACATTAGCTCAACAAATGATGCCACATCAATATCATCACTATCATCACCATGGGTAGCATATGTATTATCATCAAAATCAGCACCCTTGGCATAGTGGTCATTATGTTCAGCATCAACATCACTCTGGGGGCCTCTGCATATATCTCCACAACTAGTACAAATGTTTCCAAGTGGATGAATATCTCTTGCCTACTCGATGATGGTTTGGCATTGGGATAACTAGTGTAAGAAGAGGTACAAGAGGTTGAGTCCATATGAAATTCCTCATTCTAATGCTCAACTTTGCCCCATGCCTATCCTAAGGCATCCCTCCACCAACCCCCTGAAATGATCTAATATCAAAATAATTGGGTTTAACCCCAATTCAAATTCAGCCCATAGCTTCCTAAGGAAGTACATGGAAACCTCTTGATTTGCATATGGTGGATGGTCAAATACCATCCACCACCACTCCCAAATGTGTGTTGATATATGCAGATGCATGCACTATCTAATAGAAATGTGAGGCTTCTTCTCACAGGATGGAGACACAACCCAAGCACAAAATGGACACAACAAAAAAGGGGATATTATATTAGCTGAGAAAATAAGCTAGTACAAATAGTACAGAGAAAATAAACTTCAAAACATGCCCTAAGGGCTTACAATAGCATAAATCTGGAGATAATTTCTCCTGTCAGTACTTCCTCTCAAACTGCACTTTGAACTGCCTTTTACAATGCCAGAAATCTCCTTAAATGGACCTCGAAGGGTTAAGGACTAGGAATACATTCTAGAAAGTGCTGGTAGGCATCCAACAACCAAATAGAAGGTTCTAGAAGCTATGTTAGAAGTTGACGCAAATCTAGAAGAATCCAGAAGCGGTAATCGAACTTTTGGGAGGCATGACTTTTGAACTATAGTCCGATTGATGAACCGTTTACATTTTTGGAAAGCTCTCGAATCTCTCTATAGCCCTATGGACCAGCTTCACTCGCCCCCCATTTTTTGGCCCTTTTTGTTGCCATTTAATGCCCCTAACCTGACTTTGAAGCATTCTTAGGAGGTCTCCAAAACTTGATAAACTATAGTAACTTTCAAACCGTGGGGCCTTTTGACGTGATTCCTTTTTTTGGAATGCTCTAAATCACAATTACATTCATCTAGCCAGTTTATGCCTTCTAGTTTACCAAAAGGATGGTCCAATTACATCTTCCTATTTTTTTGAGATTTACTAGCACGCTGATTGTGGAACTATGAGAGTTGGAACCTTTATTTGACCCAAATGGGTATCCAAAAATGAAAACACATGAAACAAAAACTAAGTCTAATTACATTCTTTTGGGGGACACAGGATTGCTCTTATACCTCTAGATGCTCCTACATCAGACACCCAGGGTAGATTGAAAAGTGAGCTTGTCACTTTATGAATGGTAGAGGAAATCCCAAATGGGAAATCTCTGCTGCTGAAATCCAAGTTGAGTCCTCGATTGGCCATCCTTTCCACTTGACCAAATACTTTTCATACTACCTATTTCTGGTACTCCTACCCACATGATGATCTAGAATGTCTTCTATCTCGTCCTTCTTAGAAGCAGGAATTGGTCATCGCTCTAACACTGGCTCATCATCGGAACCATCATCATGATACTCTGTTAAGTTTGCAATGTTGAAAATAGGAGAAATGTGAATACCATCTGGCAGCTCCACCTCATATGCATTTGCTGGGTCATGTTTCTTCAGAATTTTACAAAGGCCAAATTTCTTCATTTTCAGCTTGTTGTAAGTACTGGCTGGAAATATTTCTTTTCGTAAGTGCACCATGACTAAATCCTCTACTTGGAATTCATTATGTCTTCTCCTTTGATTAGCCCTAGCTTTATACTCTTGATTCATCTTGCTAATGTGTGCCTGAACCTCCTCATGTAGACGCTTGATATGTTCAGCAAATTCTTTTGCTTCAGCACTTGTCCTCTCCCTTTGTTCTCTCTTCCTCAATTCTGGTGCAATCCTTGGGCTTATCCCATATACAATTTGGAATGGTGATTTTCTAGTACTCCTATTTATAGAGTTATTATAAGAAAACTCTTCTTGTGGTAGAATCAAATCCTGTCCCTTGGGCTTATCCCCAACTAAACATCTCAGCAAATTGTCCAAACTTTTGTTTACCACTTTTGTTTGGCCATCTGTTTGTGGGTGATGCGTGGAACTGAATTTCAAGTCTGTTCTCAACTTCTTCCACAGTGTCCTCCAGAAAGACCCCACAAATTTAGTATCTCTATCAGAAACTATACTCCTTGGAAGACCATGTAGTCTTACCACCTCTTTGAAAAACAAGTCTGCAATATGGACAACATCATGAGTTTTGTGGCATAGAATGAAATGTGCCATTTTGGAGAACCTATCAACCACCACGAATATTGAGTCATTACCCCTTTATGTCCTTGGCAATCCAAGAACAAAATCCATACTTATGTCCTCCCATGGCCTTGATGGAATAGGTAATGGCTAATATAGGCCAGTATTGTGACTAAATCCCTTGGCACCTTGACAAACCTAGCAACTCTGTACAAACTTCTTCACATCCTATGAAATTTGAGGCCAAAAATAATGTTCTCTAAGAATGGAAATGGTCTTATCTCAACCAAAATGTCTTGCCATCCCTCCACTGTGTTTCTCCTTAATCAAGTTTTCCCTCATGGAACTCCTTGGAATGCACAATTGACTACCCTTGAACAACATGCCATCCTAAATCAAATAGTCTAACCACTTGGTTCTATCTATAGCAACATGTTCTTTATAAGCTTTCCATGCTTCAGCAAAATCAGGATCCTCAGGGTACAAATTCTTGAGTTCATCAAACCCAACTACTTCAACCTGCATTACTGTAAGCAACAATTGTCTTCTACTTAGTGCATCTGCAACCCTGTTAGATTTTTTGCTTCTATGCTTCGACACAAATGTATAACTCTGCAAGAACTCTACCCACTTCATATGCCTCTGATTCAATTTACCTTGGCTATTTAGGTACTGTAATGCCTGATGATTAGTATAGAAAACAAATTCCTTTGGCAATAAATAATGCCTCCATTTCTTTAAGGCCTAAACTATTGCATAGAACTCTTGATCATAAACATAATACTTCTTCTTTGAATAATTCAAATTTTCACTAAAATATGCAATAGGCTTACCTTCTTGGCTTAATACAGCCCCAATAACACTGCCACTAGCATCACAATCCACCTGGAAAATTTTTCTAAAATTTGGAAGTGCCAACACAGGCTGTTCTGTCACCTTCTTCTTTAGTAATTCAAAACTTCTCGCATCTATTGAAGTCCATTTGAACTCTTTTCTATCCCCTCTTATTGTATCAGTTAGAGGTGCACATATGCCACTAAAATTCTTAATAAACTTCCTGTAAAAACTAACCAAACCATGAAATGATCTTATCTTAGTAGCAGACCTTGGAGTAGGCCATTCCAAGATGGCTTTTACCTTCTCTAGATCCATTTTGAGACCTTCAGGTGATATAACAAACCCCAAATAGACTAACTCCCTTTTTGCATAGATACACTTCTTCAAATTAATTAACAGTTTCTCTTCCCTTAGCCTTTCAAGGACACTACAAATATGCAATAAATGTTCTTCCAAAGTCTTGCTAAAAATTAAAATATCATCCAAATAAACAATAACAAATTTTCCCAAGAACTCCTTAAGTACCTCATTCATGAGCCGCATGAAGGTGCTTGGGGCATTTGTTAATCCAAAGGGCATGGCTAACCATGCATAAAGACCATCCTTGGTCTTGAAGGTTGTTTTCCACTCATCTCCTTCTTGAATCTGTATCTGGTGATAACCACTCTTCAGATCTATCTTTGTGAAGTACTGAGCTCCACTCAAGCAGTTCATAAGATCATCCATCCTTGGCAAAGGAAAATGGTACTTGATGGTTATCCTATTTATAGCTCAAGAATCTGTACACATCCTCCACTCTCCATCCTTTTCTGGTGCAAGTACTACAGGTACTACACATCAAGTTAGGCTCTCCTGAATCAAGCCCTTCCCCAACAACTCCTGAACCTGTCTGTTTAGCTCCTCTGTTTTAGTAGGAGTCATCCTGTGAGTAGCCTTGTTAGGAAAACTAGCTCTTGGGATTAAATCTATCTGATGATTGATTTGCCTTACTAGTGGCAATCCATCTGGAACATTATCAAAGATAATATCTCCAAACTCACCTAGTAAATTTGAAACTTCAAGTGTTATTTCACTACTACCTTCTTTATCTTTCCTAGAAATCAAAGCATAGCACATACGTTGATGTTTCATGCCATCTAAAAACTTCCTTCCATCAACAAGACAAATCCTAGCACTCCTACATACCTTTTTGCCTTCCTTTTTCATGGGCTTCAATTTGTGGCGAACTCCATCCTTTGTTAGAGAGTATGTGTTTGCATGACCATCATGTATTGCATGCCTATCAAACTACCATGGTCTACCCAACAATAGATGGCAAACATTCATCGGAATAACATCATAGAGAACTTCATCATGGTAACTCCCAATTTTGAATTTTACTAAACATTATTCACTTACCAGGACCTTATGATCATCTTTTACCTAAGCAATCCGATAGGGCTGGGGATGTTTCTCCCTCTTGAGCTTCAGCTTAGAGACCATCTCTTCTGATACCAAGTTATTAGTGCTACCACCATTAATGATCACATCACAACATTTATCCTCACACTTGCATCTGGTACGGAACAAACTCCTCCATGGTCCTAGTTCAATCTCACCACTTAGTAGGACTCTTTCATTTACCATTGCATCTCCTCTTTTTGCATCCTTTGAATGTGATGATTGTGCATCCTCATCCACATGAACAACCCTAGCTTGTCCCTCAACCCTCCTATCTATCCTTCCCTGTCGTTGAGGGTATTCAAAGGCACGATGACCTTCTTCATTGGAATTGAAATAGGTACCACAGAAGCCTCCTCTTCCTTGGCCATGTCCTCTACCTTTTCATCTCTAATTTCCAAATTCTTGATCATGGGAGCGATTGAAACCCTCGTTCCTTTGGTTCCTACTAGTACCCACATCTTCATTTTTCTTTTGGGTTTCATTGCGGCCTCCAGATGATCTACTGCTTCCCCTTCCTCCTTGACCACACCCTCTTTGTCTTCCTTTGAACCTTTTATTCAGATTCTCTTCAACTCGTAGGGAAAACTGGTATGCCTCTTCAATGTTGGTCATTCTTACCGGGCTTAATTCCTTCTGGATGCTAGGCCGCAACCCACTGATATAATGAGCAACCTTCTCCTTATTTTCTTCTACATGCCCTGCTCTAATCAAGAGTAGGTAAAAATCCTCTATATATTCTTGGACTAATCTTCCTGCTTGCTTTAACCCATGCATCTTCTTAAAAAAATCAAGCTCATAGTCTATAGGAATGAACTATTTCTTCAATTTGTCCACCAGGCGATCCCACCTTGCGATCTTCTCCTTTCCTCTTCTGTTTCTTTCCAATTGGACCTCTTGCCACCAAATTTTGGCATGGCCTTTCAATTTGGCCTTTGCAAACTTAACCCTATCTGGGTCCCTGATATCCTCTTACTCAAAGTATTCTTCCATTTCATTGATCCAATCGATCAACTCATCTGATTTTATATTTCCTGAAAAATACACCCACTTGAATTATAGGTCTTTTCCCAAACTTAGTAATAGCCCTAAAAAGTCTTTCCTCTACCTAATTTAGAACTTCCTTGTCAAATTCCCCTTCTGGTCCAATGTCTTCTTCTTCATTGTCATCCTCACTATCGTCACCTATGGCAACATTTGTTCCTCTACGGAACTCCTCTTGCAATGCCTATACCTACCTTTGGAGGACTCTAACCTCCTTAGGATTAATAGCTCTGGCCCTTTCACCACACTCTCTTTGTGGAGGCATCTTTTAACTCGAACCCACAACCACACAGTCCTGGTGCAAACTACCTCATAGTTGGCGCTCTATCTACACACTCAGGAAAACCAGCTCTGATACCACTTGATGGAGACACAAGCCAAGCACAAAATGGACAGAACAAAAAAGGCGAAATTATATTAATGAAGAAAATAAGCTAGTACAAATAGTATAGAGAAAATAAACTTCAAAACATGCCCTAAGGGCTTACAATAGCATAAATCTGGAGATAATTTCTCTTGTCAGTACCTCCTCTCAAACTCCACTCCGAACTACCTTTTACAATGCCATAATTCTCCTCAAATAGACCCCGAAGGGTTAAGGACTAGGAGTACATTCTAGAAAGTGCTAGTAGGCATCCACCAACCAAATAGAAGGTTCCAGAAGCTACATTAGAAGTCGACGCAAATCTAGAAGAATCCAAAAATGGTAACCAAACTTTCGAGAGGCATAACTTTTGAATCGTAGCTCCAATTGACGAACCATTTACATTTTTGGAAAGCTCTTGAAGCACTCTATAACCCTGTGGACCAGATTTTCTCTTCCCCCATTTCCCCCCCTTTTTTAGGTCATTTTAATGCCCCTAACCTGAATTTGAAGCATTCTTAGGAGGTCTCCAAAACATGAAAAATTGCAATAACTTTCAAACCATGGGGCCTTTTGACCTGATTCTTTTTCTGTAATGCTCTAAATCACAATTACATTCATCTAGCCAGTTTCCACCTTCTAGTTTACCAAAATGCTGGTCCAATTACATACTCCTATTTTTTTGAGATTTACTAGCACACTGATAGTGGAACTGTGAGAGTTGGAACCTTTATTTGACCCAAATGGGTATCCAAAAATGAAAACACATGAAACAAAAACTAAGTATAAGTACATTTTTTTGTGTGACACATGATTGCTCTTATACCTCTGGATGCTCTTGGATCATCACTAATCTCATCACCCATCTTAGGCTTTACAAAATATCTTGTAAAATGTCATTTAACTATTTTGATCTTATGGACCTCTCTATAGGATAGGCCATCAGAATAAAAGGCACACATGTTTTTCATCCATGATCTAAAGCTATCAATATTAGAATCCAAATGCTACATAGAGTGAACAATGCCTTGCAAGCTTTTTTCAAGGTGTAGTAGGTGAGGAGGGGGGTGGGCCTCATGCATGATACTCTCAATATATCGCATGAGATCACTAAGATTATGGCTCATGCTCTCTCATAGATCCTCTATAGTAGGTGGTGGAGGAGGACTTGGTTGTCATGGAGGTGGGGGTGGAGGTGGAGGTGGAGGTGGAGATGGAAGGGGCGAAGGTGAGGGTGGGTGAGGGGGTGGGGGTGGGTCCATCAAATGTAATCTGCATATGTGTTTAAACAACATAAAAAATCACAAAATTACTATTTAATAAAATAAATATAAAACATCAATTATATAAATGCACACATCTTTAAAATCATATCAATTAAATAAATATAGCTAAACACTTAAGTAAACTTTAATGTTAAGGCCAATAGAACATTATACTAAATTTAAGCCTAATCATAAAATAATACTCCAAAAAACTATATTGATAAATCAACTTAAATGTGAATTCTAAAATTATCATATATAAATATGTTTATGATTATGACCTAGAAAATTTGGATGATTAAGGTTCAATATTAAAACATTAGGATTGAACATATAAATAAGATTGTGGTTTGGGTTATAGATATGAACATGTTTTCAAAAAGTACCAAATTTTATTATGATGTATGGAACATATAAATATCTTTCTCATGGTTTTGGTTTAGGTCCCAATTTATTTTAAAGGGGGAAATCCATACATTTTTGTGATTATAGGTCTTAAAACTGTCAAAACTAGGGTTTCTATGATAAATGGAAAATTCTTCTTAATCCCATCATGCAAAAATCTCATTCTTGGTGAAATGGAGGGTTTCTACGTATATTTTATACTAATCCTTTAATAAGAGCAAGCAATTATGCCTAGAATCCATAAAAATAAGGGCCTGGTGGAAAGATGATCATTTGGTGGAGTCAAAAACTAGGATTTTGTAATCTCATAGTACTTTGAAAAGGGCATCCAATTTTGTGGTTTGTTTTATATGTCCTTTGGAACAATTTTGAATTAATTCCAAAATACTCTATATGAAGGGATAATTGCTATTAGGTCTCTACTAGACCTAATTGGACGAAATACTACTTGGGACTACAAGGGCTATTATAAAGGGTAAAATTGGTGTTGTTGAGTCACTAGAAAGGTGTTGAACATGTCTTTGACCTATGATTTCCTTTGAAAGGTTAATATTTTGAAATTCCAAGGGAGGTGTGTTTGGTTAAACCTAGATTGTAAAGCCTTAGTGAGACTCACCATGTGAAGATTGGATTGTTTTGTAAGAAATTCATTGGAGAGGACCATAAACAAGTGCTTTATTTGATTATACCTAGTTTATAGATATACTAAGAGGATTCCAATAGTCATCCTACAGGGTGGTTAAAATCTAGGTTGGGTGTTTGGGACAAACACCTTGCCCTCATGTGTATTAGAATCTTAGGATTTGACACAAGTTTGTGTACATAAACTTGTTTTCCTTCTTCCCTAATTGAGGAGAAATGAAAATCCTAGTGAATGTAAATTTGTTGCATATCCAATGGATATATCTCCTATTGGAATTACAAATGGGAAACATATACTTTTTAGAGGGTGGGAGGGGAGGGGGGTAACCAATAGAACTTTTAACTTCAAACAATACATGAATTAAGATATTGAAATAACATGTAAAATAAATGCATCCACAAAAATGCTTGATACCAAATATAATTACATAGAAACCCTACATATGAGAAGGTAAAACTAGGGTGGGGATGACACCCACAGTTTTTAACTAATGCAGCAATAAAGTGTCACCTGTTAAGGTTACATATTTTGACCATTTTCATGATCTACCCTTTGAAAGGCCTGCCCTATTAAAGGCTTACAAAGGATTGTTAGATCCTACCCTGTTAAAGGATTTTGAACACCCTATTAGAAGTGTACCTCATTAAAGAACTTTGAAAACATTCACTTAGATTGTCACCCTATTAAAGGATTTTACAATGACTATTAAGTCAACCTTAATCCAAAGGATTTTACCTTGTTGATACAGTTCTTAGAAAGTAACAATAGACTATTTGATCAGACAACTTACAATCTTGTATTTCTTATTTTAGATCTCAATTTATTCCATCTTGATCCTCATGATATGTTATAACAATGTTGTATCACTGCTCCTCTATTCAGCTAACTGATTTTGCAATTCTATTACTCTTCTAAGTCACCTTGAATACTCTCTGATCAATTCATCCCTTTTCTCCCTTCAATTCTTCACTCACATCACTTCCTCATGCATTTTGAATTATGGGCTTTGTCTTTTTTATAAAAACTTTGGTGGCTTAGGGTTAGGTATGAATCTATAGCTGAGATTCATCCATTTTGTTGTTTAACCTTTTTAATTTTCTAATTGGTTGCATGTTGATTGTATAGGAAAACCAAATAGATTCAATTTTATCTTCTAAAGCTTTGAGATCTATCCAAAAGTTGGCAAAAAAGTAGTTTACATAGTTGTTTGTGCCATAAAAAACAACGAGGTTCATTTTGTGTTACTCAGCACTTGATAATACTAATTCTTGACACTTACAATAATTTCATCTTGCTCGACACCTAAACTTGCTTGGCATCAACTATTCACTCAGTACTTAAGTGACTCAGTACATGAGTGAGCCAACACTCATTGCAAGTCAACATCTATACATATTATACTTATCATGTATTACTAGCTTGACATGAACTTAGTAAATATCTTAAGTGTGTTGACACTCAATTATCAAAACTAGTCTAAGATCAACAATCTCCCCCTTTGACATGAGTGTCAAAAACACTTAATTGTATATAAAAAATCTAATTTCCTTGAGTATAATATATATGCACAGTTCAACATATATACAAAAATTTAAAATTTTCAAAATTTTGTAATAGACTATAGACCTCAAAATTTTGCTAAAGCTTTTGTAACTCCCCCTGAGTTGATGTGTCTAATGTGCTCAAAATATCTTCTCTTCTTTGAGTAGATTCTTTTCATGTCAATACTCTTTGTCTTCAAAAATACTAATACTCTTTATCTATCTGATATACTCTATTTCTACTCTTTTGTAGTTTGCTCCCCCTTTTAAGGTTATCTCCCTTTGTATAATGATACCCTTTGCTTTATTATCTCCCCCTTGCATATTTGTCTCGCCCGTGCATAGTATTTGTCTCCCCCTTTTTGACACTTATGTCAAAGGGTTTATATATTGATTGTGTATTTTTCCAAAAATTTCTTGTGGACTTCGATTATAATCTTCAGAGTAGCATCCTAGTTGACTAATGCAACATCTAAGGACTTGATTTGGATGGTTGTCTCTATTGCAAGGTGAACTAGTCCCTCTAATGTTGAAAGATTGGGATCTTTTTTTAACATTGTTTCTACATATGCTAGTTCCTTGTGGAGTATTTCCATATCAGGAGTAAGGGAGGCTTGTATATTAATCAACTTGGATTTTATAGTAGCCTCTTCTATTGTTAACATAGTTAGTTGGTTTTTTGTATGAAGCATTGAATTAAAATTCTTCCTCACTCTGAATTTAATTTTGGGGCATTTGCATACTAGATATTTTCAAATTTCTTTCTAGACTTAGAATCCCATGGTTGGTGTCTTGAGTGAAGAGTGTGGGATCACAGAATTTGGTGTACAATGAGAATATGTTCTCAATTACCTTCTTTACTGTCTCAATTTTTCTTAGCCAATTATACTTTTGATAGTGCTATTTCATCAGATATTTTCTCATTAACTTAACCTTGAAATTTCCTTTTAGACCATTCCATAAGTTTAGTATTTGTATCTTGGTCTTCATTAGTCACGTGCTCCACAATTTTTGATAGTTGTTCTAATATTGGCTTGGATGCTTTAATTTTTTATGGCTAAAGGCATCCAAAAAGATGTCCTTAATCTCTTGTAATGCTTACCTTTTTTTATACTCCTTTTTAAGCATTTCTTGACTTTTCTTTCTCTCGAAGGCTTCTTGCATTATACTTTTCTTTTCTAATGTCATGGTTGCATAGTCATATTTAGGTATCACTATCTCTTTGTCTAAAATTTCATAACCATAGTGAAGTACCTTGGCAACCTTTGATGAACTAGAGAATGGTGCTAAAATCTACAATGGTATTGCAATTGTGCTCGGCCTCTAAAGGACTTTAGTAGGAGTGTCACATGTTGGTAAGTTTACTAATGTTTTTATGACTTCATACTTCATCTCCCTGGGTGTGTCCTTTTCTTCATTCTTGTCTTGGTCAATTATAATTATTTGACCTACTCCTTGTATTTGTATATCAAGTAGAAATACCTCTATCTATCATGTTTGTGCTCTTGAAGTTTTCTCCTCTTGAGTAGTCTATGTTTGTTGTTCAAACTAGAGAACTTTTGTAGTAGTGTCAACTTTTATAAATGTACTATCTAATGTTTGCAATAGAAGTTGACCACTAGTAGTTGAAGGGATGGCAGAAGGTGGTTCTTGTGTGTTCACCTTTTCCCTTGTTATATAAACTACTACCTTTTGTAGTTCATCCACACTGACTAGCTCATTTTTGGCATTTATGTGTCTTCCACACTCTTTTATGTTTGCTACTCATTAGTTCTTTCCATCTCATCTTTCTTATGTTGTGTCTCCTCCACACTAATATTTTCCTTTTCTTTTTCTATCTCTTCTTTCTTGTCCTCAACCTCTTCATCAATATTTCTTCCCTCAAAGGGATCTTCTTCACCTTCTTTGATAATTGTCACACCATATATTAACTTCCACATTTGGGTGGACTTCATGACAATGTCCTCAATATTGTTCTACAGGATGCTAAAAGCTCTATATTTGAGTTCAAATTTTCTGCCATGTTTCTTATTTTCCGTAGTAATTTACCCCTTTGTTAATTCTAGCATCGCTTCTACTAATGTTGATTCCCTTATTTATTTTTCCATTTTCAGGTAGTAATGCCACTTTTTCTCAAAAATTGTATATAATTACTTTAGCATTATGCTATCCAATTTAAGAGGAGTGTTCTTGAATTTTTACATCATGGCATACATTAATTCTTCTAACATGTTTTGGTCTTCTCTTCCAATTTTTCAAATTCAATTTTTTTCAATCTTGTTAAATCTGCATTATCTCTAATATTATCACAAATGTTTTCAAGATCATATTTGGGAGTATGACTTACTACTCTATATTGACTTGTTTCCTTAGAATCTATCTTCTCATCATCTATTTCTCATTGTGCTACATATTTTCTTCTTGGTTTCATCTACACTAGACAAGTCTATTTAGTAGCCTTATTTTTCTCTTTAGCTTTCTCTTTGGCCTTTTGAGTGGTTTCCCTTGTAGCGGCTCTAGCTTTTGGAGCTATAGGCTTTGTTACAATTGGTTTTGTAGTCTTCTTTGCCTCTAGTTGTGCAATAGGTTGTGTCTTGGCTTTACTTTTCTTTGGTTGTGGCTTTGCTGGTGATTCCTTTGCTTCTTCTTCCTCTCCATCTTCTTCTTGCCAATCTTCTCCCATGCCTTGGGTTAAATAAAGAGGTCCTTGACCTTGCACCTCTTCTTCTTCTTCCTCTTCTTCTTCTTCATCTTCTTCATCATCATCTTCATCATTATCACCTGCACCTTCTCCAAACTTATCTTTTAGTTTCTTTACCATTTTATCTTTATTTTTCAAAGTTGAGGTTGTCTTTAATTCCATTTCAACTTTTGACTTCACAACATAATAATTACCAAAAATTTTGGCATTTTTGTCAATTTCTTTTGCAAGGAGTGTAGTGATAGCAATTGAGGCTTCATCAATATTAATTTCATATCAAGGAGGCCTTAACCATCTAAATCTAGGTACTACAGCCTAGATGTAAGTTTAGTCAATGTCTACAAGGAAACATATATCATTGTAGTATTTCTTAACTAGGGAAACATGAATCCTCAAGCTCTATTTCATAGACTTCTTAAAGTCTTGAAAATAACTTGTCATTACTGATTCAAAATTTTCTCCCATTTGTTCAATATAATCATTGATTTCCATAGCAACTGACATATTGGTCTTCCATCCTAATTTGCTAAAAGATGGGAACTCATTTTTCACATAGAAAAATATACATACTAGTATTGAACCAAACTTGCATTGAGAACTCTTTGACTTTCTTACTACTCCTAGATTCTCCATTATCTAGTGCATTTGGAGTTCTACAAGATCATATGTATAATCTTTCTTGACAATATTGTAGCCTACATCAATTGCTATACATGCAACACTATTTAGTCTACTCGACTGATAAAAATTATGTGATATGAACCTAATGGAAAAATCAAGAAATGGATCTATGATAGTCTCAGTAGTCATTCCATGCTTGTTCCACTTAGCCCCTATGTTTCTTTCAATTACCTCTTTGGAGTCACTCCTCAATGTTTTGGGCCAATCTAGGGTTGGGTAACTAGTAACCCTATGTATAATTCTCTTTGAAATTTTAATGGGTCCACCCTCTTACCATAGAAATCAATCATGTATTTTTCTTAGAACTATTTTGATCCACTTAGTTTTGAAAACTGTTGGGAAATCTAGGGCACGGGTTAAGCCCTTCTCCACGATTTCAAATTATTCCTTCAACACCCCATTTTCAAATAATTTGTCATATGCTTGTCTGATTTCCATGTCTCCAACACCTCCTGCCTTGCAATTTTAGGACTTTCTAATATCTTGTACCATTACAAACTTAGGTGGAATCATAGATAATGCTCTTGATGGGTAATTTTTATAAGCAACTTCTGGTATAACCTTGAAGTCTAGTTGTTTAACCTCATTGCTGACTAATTAAATGTTGAATGCCTCTTTCTATTTCTTAGTTTTTGAACTAGACACCATTTTGACAAACTATGGTTTTAAAAAATATAAAACTATGTATCTCGATAGATGAAGAGTACCTTTAAAACTGATGGATTGATGCTTGATCTTCACTATGATCTATGAAAATGTTGTGATCTTGCTTGTGAATAACTTGTTCTCTCTACTTGCTCTTGCTTTTAATCTGTAATGATGAAAAATATATGAAATTTTACCTTATATCCTTTCAAAATATAGCATTTATTGCATGGGGTGTCTATAGCTATAAACTTGCCTTCAATACAATTTATATTTCACTCAGCATCTACTGATTTTACTGTCGCTTGGAAACTATTAGAATTACCTTTGCTTGGCTCCTATTAAAATCTTCCCTCACTTGGAAACTATTATAATTACCTTTACTTAGCAACTAAAGAGAACTTTTAACATTGGACAGTAATGTGAAAACTTCAAGATTTGACCTTGGATTTTCCTCATTATCTTACATCTTTGTTCATGCCAATATATTCTTTTCAGTACCAACTTCTTTTAGAACTGATGTATGATAAAAATATTTTAAATATCAGTCCCATGTACCTCCTTTTTCCTTAATTTGATGAGGTGTGATCACTTGAACTATCAGGTGAAGTGTTCTCTTCTTTGGATGTGTTGCATCCATCATTATTCTTCCATGTTTTGTTCATCTCTCCTCTGGTGTGGTCAACATCTACCTTGCCTTTTCCTTTGTTGAACTTTGAATTAGGTACCTTTGACCTTGTTGGGCAATGCTTGCTGATATGACCAATCTTCAAATAGCTAAAGCATTTGGTTTGACTCAACCTTCTATTGTAGTTACCACTAAAGTGTGTTCTAATACAATTTTGAGGGGTGTGTCCATAATATTGACAATAATGATAGCTATATCTTGTATTGTAATCCAAGTTATAGGTGTTTTTACAGTTTCTTACCATTGTTGGCTTCCTTGATGACCATGTGGACTTGGATCTACACTCAAATTCTCTATGTACATACTTTTGACAATTGTAGTAGTATCCTTAAAATCTTTATGTATGCATGGTTCTAGTTTTACATTCATGTGCTTGATGACTATAATTTTTGCACTTATGATAGTGGCCCATGTTTTTAGGTTTATCATGGTGATTTTCATTCTTTCTCCTAAACACATTAGCATTATGTCCATTCTTACCACAAAAATAAGAAGTGGGTTTGGAGTTCTTACCTTTTTCATTTCTCTCTTTAGTAGTCTTAGATGATTCTCCTTCTTCAATGCTAGTATAACCTAGTCTTGATGTGTCATTGCTGGATCTAGGGGATTTTAGTAGTTGTTCAAAGTATTTGGTG
Organism: Cupressus sempervirens; assembly: GCA_028749045.1. Lineage (NCBI taxonomy): Eukaryota > Viridiplantae > Streptophyta > Pinopsida > Cupressales > Cupressaceae > Cupressus > Cupressus sempervirens. The sequence goes on from CM053786.1 coordinate 202,185,800, forward strand.
CCTTCATTAGGCTTGTTGAAGCTTTCAACAATCTCTCTTTCTTTTCTTAGATCATTTTGCAGTTGTTCATTCTGCAACTTCAGTGTGGTGATCATGATGTCTTTGACATTTAACTCATGATGAGCATTCATTATTTGACTTAGCATATCCAATTGCATGTTGGATATTCTAGAAAGCTCAGTTGATTTCTTTTCTAGTTTGTTGGCTAGGTTTCTCTTGTCTTCTTTGATCATGACCTTGTCTTTAATGGCTCTCTTCTTTTTTTCATTCACTTCACATAGAAACATGACTAGTGATTCTTGCTAAATCTTGAGATTTTTGATTTCCTCAACTTGTGTTCTGTTCTTCAACATCAAATCTGGAATTGCTACATCAAACTCATTTGAGTCTCCATTAGCAAAAAAATTGATGGTGTCAATCTCTTTGTAATGTGTATCATTTTTTGCAATTGCAATCTCTTTCCTTCTCTTCAAGGATTTTCTTAATTCCTCGCTGGCTTCATCCAATGAATGCACAATGAGCTAGATATCAATTTTTTGGTTCTCTATATAATCATTCCCAATTTTTAGACCTCTATTTCAAGATCTTTTCTCCAAGCTGTAAAGCTTCTCCTAATGAGAGCTTAGCTTTGATACCAATTGTTGGAATTACAAATGGGAAAAATATACTTCTAATAGGGGGATTGAATTAAAAGCCATAATCTTTAACCAATAAAACTTTTAGCTTCAAACAATAAATGCATTATCATATTGAAATAACATGTAAAATAAATGCATCAACACAAATACTTGATGCTAGATATGATTACATAGAAACCCTCCAAATGAGAAGGTAAAACTAGGGTGGGGATGACACCCACAATTCTTCACCACTATAGCAATAAACTGTCACCTATTAAGGTTACATAGTTTGACCATTTTGATGATCTGCCCTATTTAAGGCTTACAAAAGATTGTTAGATCCTACCCTATTAAAGGATTTTGAACACCCTATTAGAAGAGTACGTAGTTAAATTTCTTTTAGAACGTTCACTTGGAATGTCACCCTGTTAAAGGATTTTACAATGATTGTTAAGTCAACCTTAGCCCAAAGGATTTTACCCTACTGATACATTTGTTAGAAAGTAACAATAAAATTTTTGACCTGATAACCTACAATCCTATATTGCTAATTTTAGATCTCAATTCAGTCCGTCTTGATCATCATGATTTGTTATAATAGTATTTATCACTACTCCTCTGTTCTTCTAATTGATTCTACAATTATATTACTCTTCTAAGTCACCTTGAATACTCTTTGATCAATTGACCCCTTTTCTCCCTTCAATTGTTTTCTCACATCACTTTCTAATGCATTTTGAATTATGGGGCTTTGTCTTTCTTATAAAAAAATTTGTGGCTTAGGGTTAGGTATGAATCTATGATTGAGATTCATCCATTTTTCCACTTAACCTTTCCAATTTTTTGATTGGGTGCATGTTGATTGTATAGGAAAATCAAATAGATTTGATCTTATAATTTAAAGCTTTGAGATCTATCCAAAAGTTAGCAAAAATGTTGTTTACATAGTTGTCTGTGCCATCACAAACAACTAGGTCCATTCTATATTACTCAACACTTGACAATACTGATGTTCGACCCTTACTATAATTCTATCTTGCTCAACACCTAAAGTTGCTTGGCATCAAGTATTCACTCGGCACTTGAGTGACTCAGCACATGAGTGACTCAACACTCATTGCAACTCGGCATCCATACATATTATACATGGCATGTATTACTAGGTCGACATGAACTTACTAAATATCTTAAGTGTGTTGACACTCAATTGTCAAAATCAGTTTGAGATCAACATCTCCTCCATTGGTTATGTTAAAATAGAGATTTGTGTCCTTGCACATAAGGTGATTTCTATACCAACAAATATAAAATTTTGACCATCTCTCTATATTTTTCTAGTAGATGTGCATAAAAAAAAGGGTCCACTTGTCTTTGTATAAGTTATTCTTTTCCTAGAATGATAGTCATTCTCATATTGATCAATTAATATTAATTAATAACAAAGATATAATATAACTTATAGATTAATATTTCCACATATACTAATTATACATTCCACAGGCGAATTATATTCTAGTTGCTATCCATTCTAGTAGTGACACTATACACTTAAGGTGTCATCATATGGATATGTTGATTAGGATTAAACTCATTTAAGATGAAAAAAATTCTTTTCTTAGGGGTGATTTTGGAGGATAGTATTTAAAAGGTTGATTTTTGGACATGATAGGTAGTAATTTACATACAATGCATGTGAACACTAGCATTGCCACATTTTTTTGTAGTCCTATTGGATCTTAGTAAACCAATGGAAATGACGTGGTCTATGAATTAAACTATTTAAAAGGGTTTCTCTAGAGGTTTCTAAAGAACTATCAAGTGATATGTAGAAAATAAAAGGAGGTGAAATTTTTTTCCCTTCTCAACTAGGTGATGTTTCAAGAATTGAATAGAGGTTTCCATGGTGGTAAGATTTAGTGCCCTTTTCTTTAAGAAATTGTTGGACCTATTAATGGACGATAGAGGAAGGTGGTCCCAAAAGCAATGGTTTGAGAAGGTCTTTTTAGTGAACATGAGGAGGATGTAGTCAAAAGTAATAAAAATATTGTTTCTCCCTCTAGTATAAATTTTAGTAAAGAGGCTAAGTTGGAGACTCATGTAGATCGTGACCTTAGATGTTCAGTGAAGATTTGTGTAACCAAGAAAGTGTATCAAAAAGTGGTGCTTATTTATAGGCAACTTCATGTTTGATTACTCAATCAAAATTATGTTTTGTGTAAATTTCATAGTAATAGTTAGGGTGATAACAAGGTCTTAGTTGGAAGGCATTATTGGATGTCCATGTGTTTTTCTTTTTTATGGAAGATTGGATTCTTTGTCAAATCTATGACACTCTAGCTATGTCTAATGTGAACAAACCTCATGCTAAAAGAATAAAAAATACATCTAAAGATAAAATTCATATTGATTGAAATGTATTATCTACATAACTTATGGTGAAAAGTTAAGTCCTACATATTGTGTGGAGAAATTAAAAGAATATAAATCATATTTAAATATCATTATCAAGAGAAATACTAAAAAATTAATATAGCTAGATTATAAGTGTACAAAATAAGTTTTTCTTGAAGTACTATTTTATAGTTTATCATTTAAGATTTCAATATTTCTTCAACCCAATTTAAAATCATTAAATAAAGTTTTCAAACCTAGGATTAAGATTACTTTCCATTTTGGACCTATTGTTATGGTTACCTAGCTAGGGATCAAGTGTTAGACCTTTAAGATTTGAAATTACAATTAGAATTAGGGTTTAACATTTAGGATCAATTTTATTAATGATTAGAGTTAGGTTTCTCAATTTTAATTATATAATTTGGTTAAAATTTTAATCAGTGTTAGGGTTAGGCTCAGAATTATGGTGAGAGTGAGATTTTACAACAAGGTTAATACTATGTTTATGGTTTGTGTGTAGTTTTATTAAAAAAGATATGGTTTTAAGGTAAGGGAGCACATTATGTAATGCCCTGCCAAGGGATCCAAAGAACTAAACTAAAGTTTTACTAAGCAATAAGATACAATAATACATAAGCAAACATAACAAATTACATTCCTTAAGGATCCCAAGATGTTGAGTGATATTTAATTTTTAAATAATACTAAGTAAAATAAATAACACATCCACATGAAAGAATAACTACAAGTTCAATCTATTTAAATAATATACATTATTTTCGAATACCACTTGGCAAATTAATTCAGAATGCACAATCATCCACTATACATGTTAAAAGGTATGAAAGGCTAAAAGAATATACATTTATAATATAGATTACATCATCATTTTATGATCCATGAAACAAAGTACAATACAATAACTAAAATCATTAAATACTTAGTTTTTCACATTTGGATCCCTTGGTAGGGCATTACACATTAAATACATAGTTTTACATGTTTAGGGTTTAGATTAAATTATCAAATAGTTATGGTTAGGTTGAGGTTAGACTTAGGAATATAGTTAGTTTTCCTTTCTTTGTTATATGGTTTACAAACTAAACTATAACTAATTACTATTTAGAACTGAAATAAATATAAAATATTGAATGTAATTACATGTTTAAACCATCTAATTTACATCTATCTAATCATTCAATGTTGTATTTTTTATTAAATACATCAAAAATAATAATTTTTAAATGAACATCTACAAATTTAAAAAATTAAAATATACAAAACTATTGAAATGAACAGATACAATAATCTAAAGATAATACAATTAACAGTGACAATTTAAAATTTTACATATTAAAAGTGAAAAATAATAATAAATTAATGGAATTATAAAGTGTAAAATTGAAAGCAATGAAATAAAATAGTAGAAAATAAAGTAAAATACCTAGTATGCCAAAAAAGAGCAACAAGGTGTAAGTCAAAATCCAAAAGTAGGCTCTTGTATCTACCTAAAATTGAGCTCACATTTTGCAAATAGTAAAAATGAGCAAAAAAACCCCAAAATTTTGACTTTTTTAGTTTTTTTCAATCGGGCATCTAATTTCTTTAGAATTGGGTACCCAATTTTTAAAACATGATTTGGGCACCTAATCCATATTCAAAAATTGGGTACCCGATTGTTTGAATATGGATCAAGTGCATGAACCATGTTTTAAAAATTGGGTACCATTTTGCAAAAGGTCCAATTTTGTGGAATTGACATTCATGGAATTGTGACCCAACTTTGTGCTCTTACCCTTTAATAGATTTTAAAATAATGTGTGCCTGTGTGCATGCGTGTGTGTGTGTGTGTGTGTGTGTGTGTGTGTGTGTGTGTGTGTGTGTGTGTGTGTGTGTGTGTGTGTGTGTGTGTGTGTGTGTGTGTGTGTGTGTGTGTGTGTGTGTGCACGCGCGTGCGTGTGTGTGCAAAACTCTATTATCAACTTTCTTATTTTATGTATTTATATATTTTATCATTATGGCATCTATGGGTAGTGATTCTAGAGAGGCCAGTGTGCATGGTTGTCCCTACAATGGTTCATCGCATAGATCCACTACTAGTACCTAGGATAGGCAAACATTGTTCATGAAGACTATTCAACGCTTACATAGCACACTTGATGATATGGATTAGAGCTTACAAATTTCATCTACCCTATAGAATAGGGATATGGTGACTGCGATTAGAGATGAGTTGACCAATATGATGCACACTATCAAGGGTTTTAACCCTTATGTTAGTCTCAGTTTGGACATATTTTATAGCTCTCTATCACACAATGTCAGTGTTGGTTTGAGGTGGAGGGAGATAGTTGAGATGGTGCTAGTGGATAGTGTGAAGAGCATTTACCCTTAATATCATCCTTTCAAAAAGGTTAGAGGGTATCATTCTATGAGGTGTACTAATCCATTGGTGACACCTTTCATATATCCTTATTGGTTGGTTGCACATCATATGTAGCCCCAAAAGGATGAGTTTCCCTTATATTTATGCAAAAAAATGTTTATAGAATTTCATCTACATTGAGATGTTGATTAAACTGATATTCTTGGGTATGTTGGGTAGGGTTAGGGTAGGTTCTTAGATAAATTAAGAAACCTAGATGCTCCTTCATCCATTAATAAATGGGTATTGATTGGTCCAAACCTTTTTGTGATGCAAAAATATATGAAGTTAGTCACAACTAGAGATAGAGTGATAGATGATACATGTAGAGATGTGTATAAGAGGATTGCTACTATTGGTACCCAGGTGCATGAGATGTCTTTTGATCAAGTGCATAGATAGATAATGTGCTTACAATCTACATCTATAGGTGGTCATAGTGATGCATCATCTTCAGCTAATAATATGTATCATGAGGTTGACATCTCATCTCAAATAGATGTCTCCATAGAGTCTTTAGTAGAACATTTGAGGGCTATCAATACATGTTTATTTAATGATCTACTTTCACCCTATAGATATATTCCAATTGTTGAATAGACAACCTCTTAGTGTGGTGCCATCATATGTGAGTAGAATCATTAGAGGTCAATCAAAGGCATAGGGTGGTCATGAGTAGGAGGACATACATGTTGTAGTTATAGCTCCACCACAAACCATAGTTGAGGATGAAAACCCACTACTGAGGTATGTTCTTACCCACCACGAAGTTCATCGTTCACATATATGATCATGGATCCTACACTTGACATCAGAGATATGACCTTTAGTGATATAGACCTAAGTGACATAGGTAAACATATATTTTTGACAATAATGTCATATGGGGACTTCTAGACACTTGTGCATCTTATGCAGAAAGAGACATAGGGAAAAATTTACAAACATTTCTATTTAATTATCTAGAGATCTTCTATTTATTTTAAAATATAAATTTAAATAAAATTTAGTAAACTATAACTTCTGACATATTTGTTTTGCTATTGCATATAGGCTACATTTGAGCTCTTGACCGTGGAGATGGAGAGATGTTTGTTAACCGTATTCATCTTGACTTGTAATTAAATATGATTTTATATATATTATTATTTATTAAATATACAAACATGGTCATGGTACATTTGTTCTTATATTGGACATAGGATTCTAGATCTCATGTCAGTCAATCACATCATAGAGCACAACATGATCATGTTTGATATTTATACATGTCATATACATGAGTTTCGATCATACATTTTAGACATTTGATATTGATTTACGATGATATCATTTAGATTTATAGCTATAAGACATTTTACATTTACAACACACTCATATTTGACGTATTTCATGTTTGCATTAGTTATCTAACCATTTGCATTTATAGTAGACATATTTGATATTTTAATGAGTTATGTGGCCATTTACATATATAGTTGACATATTTGATATTTTCATGAGTTATGTGACCACTTACAGTTATAGTTGGCATATTTGATATTTTCATGAGTTATGTGACCATGTTTATAGGTAGTTGATATATTTGATATTTACATTTATAGAATATCTTTTACGTAAATGTGGAAACTTGTTTTTGAAATCACTATACATTTTTGTAAGATAATTGTTAATGTGTAATAAATTTACATGTTCTATAAATTAATGAAAATATGTCTTACATAATTTTCTAAGTGTGTTGTAATTGTGTATAGAAAATGTAAATGTAAATAGAAATAATTACATTATTTCTATTTAGACAATTAAAGAAATATAAACATAAAAACATTTATGAATATTGAAAAAACACTTAAAGCAATGTGAACAATAAAAACAATTTATGTATATATAAATTTGAAGTATTTTTATGAATCCTTAAACCTATCTATCAATGTACACATAAGAAATACACACATATCTAAAGAAATTAAAACATTATATGTACATTTAGATACTTAAAGAAATGTAAAGAAAAAACATGTATAAATCATGAACAAAAAATTAAACAAATAAGTAATGAGATGACATGTAACTAACTCATACATGTGCATGTCAAATTAGTATAGATATATAAACAAAATAACTAAGTAATGAAATATAACTACTTAACAAAAAGTTGTTGATACATATGGTCGAGATGCTCTCTATCTTTAATAATCTCCAAAAACTTTTCATACTCCTTGATATCTAACATCCACTTTAGTTTGATAGGTCCTTTTTTTGGCACAATGTCAAACTAAATATTTGTGGCTAAAACAAAGTCGTTGTAATGCAAATTTTTGTTGCTAGGCATGTATTCAACAAATTGAACACCATTGTGGTCAATTTTCATTTACTAATAATAGGTTCCTACAAAATAAGATTTACTTCATTGAGTATTCTTAATAATATATAAATGAAATATTGTTTTACTATTAATTTCTTGCTCTCTAATAACTTGTATAGAGATAATAAGGGGATAATATGTACCTTCAATAACAACTAAACCAGTTGGATATGACTAGTTATCATCATCTGTAGTTATTCTATTCAAGTTCATTTTCACTTGTGTGCATGTAAGTAAACAATAATCTACACCTTCCACATTTCTAGGATCTGCATACACAACAAAGATGTCACCTACAAATGTACCAAAATAATGGAAGCTATAAATAAATAAATATGAAGACAATTAAATATAAAAAATGAAAAATGTTTGTAAAAACTCACCTAGAACAACTAAATTAGAAACTTGTTCATAGGATTATTAATATCTATGTCATTGTCATCTTCTTCATAAGGAGGACTTCTGATTATATATTTCTATGTCCATTCAAAGAAACACACATTCACAATATTCTCACATTGACCCATTGCATTGTTTTGAATGAAGACATCACAAAAATATGATTTTTCTCTTACTTTAATTACAAGAGGTTTTTGTTTTCTGGTAGACATCAGTTAATGCAATCTTCTAATTCCAACAATGGGTTGACAATTGTAAGGATTTTATCAATCAATAATTTTAACACATTAAATTGGAAAGTTTCAATATCAATAATCAAAATATAAAAGTAATCAAATCAAAGAAAAATAGAAAGCTAACCTTTCACTTCCCAAAAAAAAGTGTTTATTATATGTTGTGTAACAAGGAGAAAAATGATATTTTTACCATTCAACAACTTGATTTTTTTAATCTATCTTTGCACCTATATAGGAAAGAAAATTATATGAATTTTAATAAAATATAAAGGAATTATCCAACAGATGGTCATAAAATTTGATTAGTACATAACAATATTATACCTCAAAGTTCATGTTGGTTAAGTGTATGCTTTACACATGCTCATGCTCCATCAATCCCTCCTTTTTCATGACCACTTTCAAAGAAGTTCCAAAGAAACTTAGCATTTTGTCTTGCGTGTTGTATTGCAAACCAACTCAATTCTTTTGCAAACTTAAATTTCCCTACAAAAAAAATGAAAACAAATTTATGATTAATAAAATCTATATATACATACCCATTGATTTAATTAAATATGTTCATGAAATTTAAAAGTTAAAATTTGAAATAGACATACTAGAACACAACCATCAAACCAAATCCAATGTTTTGAAGCACTTATTCCATGATTCACGAGATCATCAAAGAAAATTCCAAAATAATGAGCTATTTAGCTCCTATCATAAACCCTATCATCACTAAGATAAAAATAGACCTCCTTGACAATAATGCATTCATTTGGATTGATACTTTCTAACCCATCCACCTCAAATTGCGCATGTCTATAGGAAACATGAACACAAATTATAACTTGATCTGAGTGATAACATTTAGTTTGAATTTAAGATTGAGGGGAAAAACTATATTTTTTAGAGAAGTCCACAATTGACAAAATAAATCCTAGTGGGAAACAATGTTTTGAATCTCGAAACTACTTGGCTTCCCATCTTGCACTATAACAATGTTGGATGTGTGGATAGATCATAGTTATGAATTTATCCATAAACTCACCATATGGAAAATTTCTCTCCATCAATGCTATTTTATTTATTCTTCTCCATTCTTTGTTCGATATATCTCATACTTGAAAATCTATTCCACACAACTTGTGTTGAAACATCAATATTGTCCATGTCATATAGAAATTCCTAAAACTATCCACAATTTGTACATGCATTTTTTATGCATTGCACATTGAATTCATCCAAATCTTGAAAATTATGACATCACAAAGACTTGACAAATGGTGTTGTGCTTCTAGAAATTATCATATTTGGCTTAAGTGTTTCCATAGATTTTCTAAAATATTGTAAATAAAGATGAAACTCAACATGCTTTCCATAATAGTAAGTTTGACATACCTTACTTATGTGTACAAAACATGGGTAAAACCTCTTAAACATTCTTTGGAAAATTTTCACATTTGCAAACTCTTTTTTCAAAAGCTTCAAATAATTCACTATGTGTTGTGTCTACAAAATGTTTTAGATGTACTATTTTCTTACACATCTCTTCATCTTTGATCTATATAGTGTCCCTTCTATTAGAAGAAACATGCGACTTACTGGTCAAATATTCAACAACCTATCTTCTAACATCTTCAAAATTTATATCCTTTCGAGGAAGCCAAGAAATACTAACCCAGTTCTTTTGAAAGTTCTCATCAAGAAAATTACTCCTTTTTATGTATCTTTGAACAATTCTTCTAGATAGATTGAGCATTTCAAAAATTGTTCGAACTTGTTTTTTGAATGACAAGTCCTTTTTTTAATTATAGTCATTAATGCACTCTATGCAACACTTAAATCAACTGCTCAACTTTTGTTATCAATAGAATTTAATGCATCTATCAAATTCTGAACTATTATTGGCTTGACATTATCATCAGAGCTTTTCTTATTGTTCACACCTAGCAATTCTAAAAAAGGACTCATTTCTCTTTTCCTAAATAATCTGACAAATAGATGTCCTTTACCAATTAGAGATTTATTTTCAAAAAATTGTTCCCACATATATTTTTGATGTAACTTAATTGTACATTCAGGCATCATGTGTTCAAATGATTCAATTTATCTAAAAAGAGAGTCGTTGCCCATCTCTAGCAAATTTTCCAACTATAAACCATATTTTTCAAATGTCCTACTACTTTTTGGAACTTCAACATGATCTTCTTCAACTTCAATAAATGGATCTTCAATTGTTGGGTCTATATTATGTTTTGTCCATCCTTTCTTCTAGTCATCTCTTACTCAATCATATCTTTTTTCTCCTTTTTCTTTATTCCCCAATACACAAAATCCTAAATATAGAGCTTGCAATCACCTACATACAAAAGAGTTCCAAATTCAATTACATAAATAATAACAGATCATAAAAAAATTATAAAAATCTTTCGAGTTTAGAGGCTTATTATATTTAATTGTCTGTAAGACTAGAAAATCTTAATACAACTAGTTGCATCAAAGAGTTGCTAAATTTAGATTGAGAAAATTATTAAATATATTAAATAATTTAACTATTTAATTTAACACTAATAGTTGTCATAATTTTTTTAAAAAATAATTTAATTCTAATAATTAATTTAAATCAAATTAATTAAATAATTTAAAATAAACAATTAATTTAATTAATCGATTTCAATACATAAATGATTGAAAAAATCTAATTTCCAAGTATTTCTACAATAAAATTGATTTAATTCAACAAAATCTAAATAAAACTTAACTTTTTAAATAGTACAAATGCAAAAATGAATAAAATATACAAATTTGAAAATTTAAACTTTACCTTTAAAATAAAAAATTTATTTTATTATTTCCACTATATAAAATCTTTATGCTAGTGCTTGTGACCTTGTGTGTCTTCCTCGTCTTTCCCCCATTTTATTGGATGTCTAGTCTACTATCTATCTCCTATCTCCTTGTCTTCTTTTGCATGCATCTTGATGATGGATCACATAGTGTGATCTGAAACATTCATGATAATAAATTATTCACACAATCAAATCTAGAAAATAAATAACAACCTTTTATGATGTTAGCATTTTTAGTTGTAAAAGAGTGACACATGTTTGTACTTTTACCCCAAGAAAATAAAAAAGGTCTTCTACTCTAATAATTAGTGCCACAAAGAATAAGAAGCTCAGAAGGAAATTATGTCTGGATGATGACGACGATGGAGATGAATACAAAGATGTACAATGATCTCACTATAGAATCCCCAACCTAATTTTGAACAAAATCAACTTTAAATACCTCAAATATGAAACAAGAAGAAAGGAATGAGCAAAAACAGATTGAAAGTGCATTGGTGAATAGAATAGAAAAATGGAAGTATGATCCAAATGAACTCAAAGGGAAAGCTCCTTAAGCCCTACTAAATTTATTTTCTCACCATTAAGATAATGGAGGAAAAAAAAGAATGACATTAGAGAAGAAACTCTAAGGAAACTAATACCAAACTTCTCTAACAAAGAAATAAAAGAGCCAATATCTAAATATGAAAACAAAGAGACTTCTAGATTCAAAAAAATTTAGATTATGACCAATAAAATTGAGGATGTTGTATAGTCCATATCCAATACATGAAAAAATATTTTTGATATAAAAGAAGTGGAAAAATCTACTAGAGGTCTAGACCATTGAAGAGTTTGATCCTAAGAAAATTATAGCAGAAGTCATGACACCTCTTCCAACCTCTCCAAGCCAAGCCCCTATTCCATCAAGCTCTAAGTTTTAGTCTACGAATTTGAACATAGTTCAACCAAAGTGGTGAAGTGGAAGGAAAAGGGAAAGAAATTATACCTTCATCGAGTGCAGGTAAGGTAGACAAAAAAGATCTTTCATCCACCCTAGTAGTAACCAAGTAATAGGCTCTAACTACCCTCAGGGAAAGTCTAATTGAGCAAGGAGATAAAGAAGACAATCTTCAACTAAGCACAAAAAAGAAGAGTGATGGGGCCAAAGGTAAATAAATCATAACTTCATCATGTTGGAAATATAAGAGGAGTAACTAAGAGGGGAGCGATGAATCAATTAACACTAAAATGAATAATTTGTCTTATGGATTTGATTGTGTGTGCTTTTTTTACCATCAACGTTTTGGATCATACTACATGATCCATCATCAAGATAAGAAAGTGCAAGAATAGAGAAGTTGATGGATCATCAACTTCTCTATTCTTGCACTTTCTCATCCTAATGATGGATCATGTAGTATGATCCGAAACGTTGATGGTAAAAAAAAGCACACACAATCAAATCCAAAAGACAAATTATTTACAAATGGATTGTGGAAATTTGATAATGTTAACTAAAATGAATCTTATATCCCTTAGATTTCAATATAAATAAAAACTCTATTTAAATTGTATTCCTTTGTAACTTGGCAAACACACATGCACTCGATTGACACTAGAAAATGTTGTAACTCGATAAACATTGAAATAAGTAGATAAATGCTTATCATGAAAATCTTAAGATATTATCTATGATTAATCTTACTTTAACTTAGTTGCATACACATAAAATAAATAGCATGAATACAATTGACACCAAAATTTAATGTGGAAACCAAATTTGGGAAAAACCACCAATTGCAACTAGTTACTAATTTTCACTCTTCTAAAGTGAGCCCTATTAGGAGCCAACCCTATTAAAGGTTACAAAACACATTGTTATGTGTGACACTGTTAGAGGATTTAATCACCCTATTAGGAGCGACCTTGGAGGTTTTTAGAAAATTCAATCTAGAAATGTCACCTTGTTAGAGGATTTATAAATAGCTATTAAGCCAACTTTGTTAAGAGATTTAGATAACTACTACAATGGTCAGAAGGTAACAATGAGATGGCATAATTTATGATGCAACTGAATTATTGATTACAAATCTCAATTCTGGCTTGGATACTTGATCCTTCCTGATCAAATGTATCTTTGTAGTTCAACAAGGATATTTTTCCTATCCTTCTAATCCACTTCCTCTAAGCATCATCAAATATTCTATTATGTTCCACACATTCAATCCTCAAATTGATGCTATATTTATACTTTTGACATTGTCAAGCTAGCTTGAATACAACTTATAATACTTAATATTCATTTTTTCAGTCGGCTAGAACCAACAAACAATTGAATTGAACTCAATATGTCAAATAAAAAAAATCCTTCATTAGCCAACCCTGCTTGATAGATAGTAAGTGAAAGAAAATTTCCTATGTTAACCAAGTGAAATTGGTTAATACTACATATTCACGATTTTCCTTTCATAACCAAGTGAGCTCAGTTAACATAGGTTCCATCCAACATTTATTTCATTAATTGAGTGAGTTTTGTTAACACTCAACTTCTGTAAACTTTCCTTTGATGACTTAATGAACTAAGTAGATGCTAAATACTAAACTAAAAAACTCTAGAATTCTTAGTAGACACATGAATCTTTCTTTAATGCCTGAGTGCACTTGGTATACATTGACAAGTAATGACATGAAATTTTGTATAACATCAAAGATAATACATAATTAACCAATTATTTCTAACAATCTCCCTCTTTGGCATTGATGGCAACACAACATGTCATTATACAATGAAAATTTTAAAGACAGAATAAAGTAAGGAACATATCCTTCATTTCATTCTAATTCTCAACAATGGGAGCTCCCTCTATCAGTGTGAACTCCCTCTACCTTTAGTGTCTCCCTATGTTAGAAAAACTCTATCTTCGATTTTAGACCAAATTATTCCTCTTTGACATCTCTGGAAATATATACTCCCCTTCCTTATAAAATTTCTATGAGGTATGAAAATAAAATTCTCCTTGTTTGACATCTCATGCTAAAGACAATATTTAGTAAATATCAATGTAGCTTATGTACTCATTCATTTGCAATGTGGCCTTGTCAATACTATATCCACTCACTAATCTTCAACATGCTCTAATTGATGCATCACTAAACTTCTCTTAGTGAGCTTTGAATAGGGGAATGACTCCTAACTTATCTCTTAGATAGAAAAATGCATTTTTAGGTAATGACTTAGTAAATATATCTACAATTTTCTCTTTTGTATTCAAATATTCCAATCTTACCTCTTTATCTTGAACTAGTTCTCTCAAAAAATAATGTCTTATAGAAATATTTTTGGTTTTTGTATGCATTATAGGATTCTTTGATATATTAATTGCATTGGTGTTATCACAAAAGATAATGACTAGATCCTTGATCTCTATCTTCATACCTACCAATAGTTTGTTGAACCAAACAACATTTGAAAAATTAACTACTATTACAAAATATTCTGCCTCTACTATGAACTGAGAAATAAAATTCTGATTCATGCTTGTCCAAGACACTAGTCTTTTACAAAGAAAGAATGCTCCACCACTAGTGTTCTTTCTCTCATCAACACTTCCTACCCAATCACCATTTGTGAATTCTTTCAAATCCAAATTGCCTCCTTTTTCTTAACCTCAACCATATTTTTGTGTACCTTTTAGATAGTTCAATATTCTCTTGATTAATCATGTGATTTTCTTTAGGATTTTCTGAGAATCTTTCCACCATACCAACTGCTAATCCAATATCAGGCCTTGTGTGCACTACATATTGCAATTTTCCAATCATTGATCTATATGTGGTCTAATCTACCTCATTGGAATCATCATTTTTGGAAAGCTTATATCTAGTAGACATAGGTGTTCCAACTAGTCTTGAATCTTCCATTCCAAATTTCTTTAGTATCTCCTTGATATATTTGGATTGAGTAATGTAGATACCATCTTTCTTCTGATGGATATGTAATCCAAAAAATAATTTTATCTCTCCAAACATAGACATCTCAAACTTTTTACTCATGTCTTCTAAAAATGCCTTGCATAAGTCATCATTTCTTGTAAATAATGTGTCATCCACAAAAATTTCTACGAACACAATCTTCTTGTTTGATCCTTCCCTGATGTAAAGACTACTATTATCATTTATTCTTTGAAAACCAATATTTATGAAGTAGTTACTAAGTCTTTCATGCCAAGATCTGGGAGGTTGCTTGATACAATACAATGCTTTGTGTAATTTTTAGATCATATCTCTTTTGCTAGGATCTACAAAACCTTTAGGTTGTTCTATGTAGACTTTCTCATCAAGAATTCCATTTAAGAATGCATATTTTACATCCATTTGATAAACTTTAAATCCTTTATGTGTTGCATATGCTAGATTCTCACACCTTCTAATCTTGCAACAAGAGAAAAAGTTTAACCATAATCAATACCTTTTTCTTGAGAATAACCTTTACAAACTAACCTTTCTTTGTTTCTAGAAACTTCTCCATATTCATTTAGCTCATTTTTGAAAATTCAGTTTGTACCAATTACATTTTTATCCTTTTTTCTATGAAAAAGAGTCCAAGTCTTATTCTTCTTTATCTATTCTATTTCTTCTTTCATAGCTTCAATCAAAATTTCATTATCCAAAGCATCTTTGAAATTCCTAGGTTCAAATTTAGAAAGAAAACATGTACCTTTCAATTTGTTTCTTGTCATTCGTTCATCTGACTTGTCTCCAATGATCTGATCAAGTCCATGGTCTCTTTTGAAATATCTTGCTAACACATGTACTTTGGATTTGGAATTTGTTCTGCTAACCTCTTCATGATCTTCTATATTAAGCTTGGGTCCCACTATCTATTACTTAGGTCCTTCAGACTTAATTTTCTCTAGCAACAACTCGGTAGCTTTTGACTATGACTCAGGTCCTTTAGACCATGACTCGGGTTGCACTAGATGCAACTTGGTAAATATTGGAGATATTAGGGACTTAGTAGGTGAGGCCTCCTAACTTTCAAAAATATTTGGCAATGTATTGAGGGTTTATAATAAACAAATATTTTTTAAGCCTTAGGCTCCTTGCTGCTTTCTTCTTCACTCTTTTCTACAAACTCATCAATTATTACATGTGCACTTTCTATGATTTTATTTGTGGATAAATTCAAACATTTGTATGGTTTACTTCTATAGGAGTATCCTAGGAATATGCCTTCATCACCTTTTACATCAAATTTACCTTTCCTAGATTCCTTCAAGATATAACATTTGATGCCAAATACTTTCAAGTAACTTACATTGGGTTTACAACCATACCATAGTTCATAAATTTTTTTATTTGAGTCTTTCTTCAACTATACTCTGTTTAAGGTATGCACTGCAGTACTGATTTCTTCCTTCCAGTATTTTATTGCAACATTCTTTTCTATCATCAAGGTTCTTGCACAATCCATGATGGATTTCCTCCTTCTTTCTACTATACCATTTAGCTAAGGTGTGCCAAGGAATGATACTTGTGTCTTAATTCCTTTTTCAATGTAGAATTCATTAAACTCATTGGAAATGAATTCACCACCTCTATTTGATCTCAAACATTTTAGCTTCTTTCTAGTTTCCTTCTCTACTCTTGCCAGATACCACTTAAATTTTTGAAAATCATTTGATTTTTCTTTTAGATACATTACTGTCATCATTCTAGAATAATCATCAAAAAATAGAATAAAATACTTATCTCCACTATAAATCTTTATTCCAATAGGTCCACCTAAGTCTATATGGAGTAGCTCTAGTACTTCTTCTAAATGGTAGTCCTTACTTCTGAAACTTGTATTTCCCATCTTACCAATTTCACAATTTTTCATAGACCCATATCTGGTTTTCTTAGGATAGAAATACCTCTTACCCTTTTCTTCTTGCTCTTCTTATGCCATAACTAGCTTTCTTCCACTTGAGCAATAAAACAAGAGCTTTCACTAAGATCTAGGTAGAATAGATTATGTTTTGTTTGTTTGCCAAACCCAACTAGATTTCCTTTTCCATCCAATAGTTTGGCCTTCCCATTAATGAATTCTACCTTGAATCCAATGTTATTCAATTGTGCCACACTTAGTAGATTATTCTTTAGTCCTTTAACCCAATAAATATTATGACATCTAAGTTCATTGGTTAGTGAGATACAATCTTTTCCCTTTATGCAACAAGGTTCATTGTTTCCAAATCTCATAGTAACACTATCATAATGTTCCATGTGTTCAAACTTTGTTTAATCACTAGTCATATGATGTGAGCAGCCACTATCAATAATCCAGACCTATAATTTTTGCTAACTTAAGAGATAAGTTCCATTTTATCTATGATGAAGGGTGCTACCCTTAATACCATAAATTCATAATAGAAATAAAGAAACAATAGAGAATGCAAGAACAAAATATAGACTTCTTATTTATACCACAAGCGTGGTATTATAGAATTCACAAGTACAATATGCTAACGCACATAGGCACCATCATTACAATAATCTGGAAGGCAAGCTACAAACTATTCCCCAGAGCTATCCTAGAAAATATTTAGGCCCTTCTTAAATAGAAAATTTTATGCTACATGGGAAGGTTCTAGACAATGAAACTTAGTAGCTAGGGTTGACAGACCCTAACAATACATATAGAGTCAGCAAAATACGTCTTTGACCATTATTTTATATATTTTAGGTAGCTTAACTTTGGAAGGCCATAACTGTCAAACTGTTGCTTTGATTAGCTATTATAATCACTTTTTAGAAATGCCAGCTCCTAATCAATAGGCTTGGAACCATGCAAGCACCGTAAAAATTCAATAATTTCAACCTTTAATCTAACCATTCAATTAGCTTTTAATTCATCATATAAATTATGATCTAATTGCATGCATAAGAAACTGAAAGCATTCATAACATTGAGACAAAATGATTTGGTGACCCAAAAAGCTTCCAAACAGATAGTAAAACTGGGGTGTGGATAATATCCACAACTTTAGTACTATAGTATAAAGCTAGCCTATTAAAGCTTACATTGACCACTTCTAATGATCTTCACTGTTAGGAGCAATAAGGAATACTAGGTCCACCTTGTGAAAGGATTTACAAACATACAATGAAGTATACACTCAGTAAAAAGATTTACAAAAGACTATTAGGTCTACCTTGTTAAAGGATTTGACTGATCCACCTATTAGGATGAAGCAGTACATGATATTTGATCTACAAATTGGCTTGCTAAATGAGATTCCTTTGTGTATTGATCACCTTTCTATGATATATATGTCTTTGTAGCTCCTTATGCTATTATGGCCTTTAGAATTCCCTCCTTTTTCTTTCCTCTGATGTAATTCACTATATTACCTATTCTATCTCTTTTGAAATGATACAATACATTAGATATATATCAATCCAATTATATAAATTATAAAGTCGACTACAATACAAGTTAACACAAATGTTACAAAGTTAGCCCACATGAAGACATTTAGGTTGTAAAGACTAACTTGGTGAGGTTTTGATACTCGACATCCACTATCAATACTTAGCATTGTCATGCACTCAATAGATGTAGAAGCTCAGTCCATACTAATCACTTCTAATTAGTCCTAAACTTGGTCTACACTAGTGACTCAATAGACATTGTGAAACTCATATAAACTGAGTCTTCATTTTCTTTATATCACTCAGTAAACATTCTCACCCCAATCTTTGTATAAACTGAGTCACTCAATTAACACCATGAAGCTTGGTTAATATTGGACTCACATCACATACACCATGAACTCAATAAACACTACACTGTTTGGTAACCACTGATAAACTTGGCATCAACTAAAATGCATCGTTTACACTGCTAGAATTCACATTAACTAAATTTTCTTGGTAACCATTGGGATGAATCCAAAGGACTTGGTAGCAACTATAGAACTTGGTGAGAACTATATTGCATGGAAAACACTATAAACTGTATAATGAGCTCAATGACCATATACAATCTAAATAAGTCCATGTCACTAATAGCAAACTTGACTGATATGTCAAGAATCTCCCCCTTTCACATTAGTGACAAAAACACTTATCAACCAAAACTAAATACCTTATATCCATCACCACATGATATTGGCTCGGTAGAGTATACTATTTTTGGGATTTTTCAAAATTGATTGTGTAATGTATATACAATATACTATACATCTTCTTGCTATATACAACATGTCTTTTTGTACATGTCTTCCTTATTGCAAGTTCTCCCCCATAGCATATTTTCCCATAATATATCACTCTCCTCCTTTTTGTTCATTCAATGTGTCTCTCTCCCCCCATTTTGATAGTAATGCCAAAGATTTATTCTATTTTATTCACATAGAAACACCAAAATGAGACAAAAATTTAGAATGTACCTTAAGAATAATTGCTAAGGTTTTATCCCAATTTTTGTACAAGACCTTACATGTATGAAGTACAATTTGTACCTCTGCTAACAATTCTATCATATTGTCTACAATAGAGAAGTTATTGTCATGGATTATAGTTTTTGAATATGAAATATGTTTTTGCAGTGCATCCATGTTGAGAAGGATCATGATTTGTATGTCAATCAATGTGGACCTAATCCTTACTTCTTTCCTTAACAATTATTCTTGCATATCTAACAAAAATCTTATTCTTTGAAAATGTGTAGGGCTTGAACTAGTGTCAAGTTGCAGCTACTGAGCATTAGCCTTTAGATCTTCATCTATTTTGGATAATTTTTCCTTTATTTCCTTTGTAAATTCAGAAACATCACATAGTTACCCAAAAAGTGATAACACATTTGAACATGATGCTTCTAAATTGCCCAAAATTGTAGAAAGTTCTACTTGCTGAATGGAAATCTACTGAGAAATGTGCTCCAACACTTTATTGTTAGACTTCTTTTTTTCCTTCTGCACCAGCTTATCTTGTCCATCAGTTTCTTCATTGGATTTCTAAACTGCTTCTGCTAGCTGATACAAAATAGGTTAAGAAGAATCAATCTCAATTCCTATAGTCTCTACCAAAATGTTTTTAGCATATTTAATTATCTTATACTCTTTATCTCTCTCCTCTCTTAGCCTTTTCTATTTAGCCTTCTTTTGGAGAAGCTCACCAAATGTCTACATTTGGTCTGGAGTAAGCTTGTAAATATCCCAATTGGGGATTACTATTTCCTCATCTTAATCAATGTCTTCCTCTATCTGCTTTCTTTTTCCCAAAAAATTTTTGCTAGGTTGAACCTTAGGCAAAACTATCCTTACATTTATTTCTTTTGTATGTGGAATAGAAACAATAGTAGAGATACTTGGGCTTGCAGTAAAAACTAATATTGTACTAACTAAAGGAACACTTACAAAAATACTCGAGGAACCCAAAATTGGTGTGCTCAAAATTGTAGAACCCAAAAATGGTGTGCTTACAACTGAAGAAGTCAAAATCTGAGAAGTCAAAACTAAAGTACTCACCTTGGTAGATGGTGGAATTAGTAGCTTGGTAGATAAAGTCAAAGTCACTTCTATCAATGATGTGCTAAGTTGAGTAGGAACAAAGAGTGATTGGACATTTGATATGTCACTAGTGATCACAATCAAACTTTCTAATGTTGTCTCCACACTTGATGTTGACACTGGCTTGCTTGGAGAGTTAGGAAGTGAGGCAATGATTGCTATAGCAATCTTGACTGGGTCAATCTCCTCATCATCTTGCTTTTCTTTCTCAATAGCCTCTTGTCCTTGATCCTTTTCATCTTCTTCATTGTCAAAGTGAGTTATTTCTTCAACATTCTCTTCTTCATCTTTCTCCTTATCTTCTTCTTCACCATCTTCTTTGATATTGACTGGAAAATCACTTGGTTTATGTAGTAGATAAATGTTCTTCCAAGTGTTTGTTGCATTCCTAACAACATGCTCAATGTCATTGATTAAAACTAGACAAGTATTAAACTTTAGAGTCAATTTTTCTTCATTTTTATTCAATGACTCTTTTACCTCAACATCTAATATGCTTAGTAATAGCTACCACAAGGTTTGCCCATATATATCCTTGACAATTTTCATAGCAACATCCCATCTTGGTTTTCTCTTTTCTAATAATTCACTAGGAATTTGAGAAGCGAGCTGATTTGGTGAGTATTTTCACTTACCCATTTTATTCAACACCATATCTTCAATCTCCTTCTGCTCCTCTATTGTCCTGATTTCATATTTTAATGATTTGAAATTTCTTATACCCACTCCTGCTTCTAGATCTCTTAATCTATTTTGGAAGGTGGGTGGAGGTTTTCTAAATACAATGTCAACTCCTTCCTTGTCATATTTCTTCCTTGAATACCTCCTTGTGAAAATTACAGTGGATGGCTTTGGAGGCTTGGTGATGATTACCTTGCCCTTCTTCTTTAGTGGCTCTTCTTCCTCAGATTCTTTTTCATCCTATACTTCCTTATCCTTGACTTCTTCATCTTCACCTTTTACCCCAGTTAACAAAAGGGTTGAACTGGATTTCACTTTTGCAATTCTCCTCTTTTGTTTGTTCACAACCTATGAAAGCTTTATTTCTAGTTCAATCTTGTCTTTTTCTTCATCATATGTTCCAAAATATGTAGCCTTAGGATCAACCAATTCATTCACAAGATCTTCAATGATATCTTTGGTTTCATCAATATTAACCTCATAACCAAGAGGTTTTACCCACACAATTCTAGGCTTAATTGCCTTAATATACACCTTCTCACTATCCACCATGAAACATATATCATCTTTATAGTCGTCAACTAGCTTCTTGGGGATTCTAAATGTATTGTTCATTTTCTCCTTAAATACATCAAAGTAGTTGTCCATTATATTGTTGTAATTCTCACCCATCTCAGCAATATACTTATTTATTTGATAAAGCACAGGCACATCTTTTCTCCAAACCATAATGCCTTTTGAGGGGAAGAATTTGCAAACATAGAAGAATAGACAAGTTAACAAGGAACCAAACTTACATGGGTTATTCTTTGAAGTTCTTATGCTTTCCATATTTTTGTCGAGTTGTTTCTACAATACCTCGGCAAGGTCGTATCGTAAATTTTTCTTAACCACCTTGTAAGCCAAGTCAACTGCTTCACATGACACACTATTCAATTTTCTTGAACTATATATATTGTGTGCAATGTCATGAATACCAAGCTTCAATTTTGCATTAGTGACATTGCTGATTTTCATTCCTCTGCCATCGCATTTAGCTATGGTTTTTGTCATTTTGGCCTTGGCTAGCATTGGGAGGCCACTGATTCGATGGATCATCTTCTTGGTTATCAGAATTGGTTGTTCTAGCCATAGCTGCCCATTATGCACATAGCTAAGGATAAGCCTAATCTGTTTTATTTGGAATTCTTAGGGCATATGAGGGATTTGTGTCAACCCTTTGGTTTCTAGATGTTGATGCTTGGGTTTTAGGGCTCCATTCACACATAACTGACCTAGGGAATCATCTATTTCTAGTGTACCAATCTCTTGAATAACACATTTGAAATGAGTACAAATATCACTAATAATAAGTACCTTTGGAGGAATTTGTGATTGTGCACCACTTGGATCTAGGGTTTCAAAAACCATATGAGTGAGCTTGAAATCTGGTGCCTTCCACTCAACTCCATGAGCCAACATGTTAGATCCTCGCTTAACCTTGTTGCTAGTGGATGTCATTTTCACTCGATAGATTGAGAGATTTTTAAGAAACCTTTCACTAGAAATTTACTCAAATCACTTTGGTCACACTAAAAATCATTCTCTACAATGGTACTCAAAATTTTATGGTAAGAAATGATATTTATTCCATGCCTTTTGTTAAAAAATTTCTGTTAATGTTTGGTACAAAGGTAGATTGACTGACATTATATTGATAGACTATCATCCACTATGCTTGTATTGAAAACTCGATGAAGTCTTCATGACTCAGTAACTATGAACATCTTTATTACTCTTGACCTTGCTTGTTAGATTCTATGGCCCGACCTCACTTGGTAGAGAAGTAACTTGGTAGTAACTAATACTGATCTCACTTAGTGATCTCTTTGTATCTTGAATATAGATTTGGATCTTTGCCACCTTTCAATTGGAACTTACTTGGATGTCATCTTGATAGCCTAACTTTCCAGTTCTTTCTTGAAAACTTAATCAAAATTGGTAGGGTCATCAAATTCTTGAGAGACGTGACCATCATTGCTCAAACTTGTATCCTCGGTAGACTTAGGAACCCATTGTTGTCTCATCTATTTTCAAATGTTATCATCTTTTGTCATCTTCAATTCTACTAGTATTCATGTAGTTCTTGGCAAGATGACTGAGTTTTATACAAATGAAATATCTTTTTGTAGTATCTCTTTTCCTCATATTATGTTTAACACAATCCATACCAATGTGTCCAAATTCTCCACAGTAATGACATCTATACTAGATGTTGTAGTCCCATCCAAATATTTCTTTCACAATTTTCTCTGTTGGATTCAATACATTGGTTTTGCATTTTGATGACTTCTATCCATGTTTCTTGCATTTGTGACATTTGCCTTCAAATTTGGGTTTCTCTTTGCATTCATTAGCTCTATGACCATGCTGATTGCAATTGTAGCATTTTCCATTGAACTTTTCTTTTCCATTACTCCAACACTAATTTGATGTATGACCTATCTTACCATGGTGATTGCAAGTAGGTCTTTCGTTCTTTTGAGCTCCTTGCTTGGATGATTCTCCTTCTTCTCTATATTCAACTCATTCTTTTCCCTTTTACCTATAGAGAATTTTTTCATTTAATTGATTCATATCTTCTTGATATTTCATCATTCTCTCATTGATTTGCTTCTCAAAGTTTAGATCATACCTCAATCTTTCATTGATTTGTCTTTCAGATTTTAGATCATTTCTCATTCTTTCATTGATTTGCCTTTCAAAATTTAGATCATTCCTCATTCTTTCATTTTCAAATCTTAGGTTCATGATTTCTTCATTTGCATTGGATAGCTGATCAATAAGGTCTACTTGCTAAAGGGATTGATTATGGATTTCATTTTTGCTTCCATCTATCTCTTCTTTCATCTTTTTTTTTTTGTTCCAAGATTTCACATAACCTTACTGAATAAATTTTTTATTCTTTTCTTAGCTTTCTTACTTCTTCTTGTAGGGAACCATTCTTTTTTAGGAGTTCTTTAATTGCTTCATTGGCTTCATCTGAATTGCCTGAATGAAGGTCTTCAATTCTTTCTTCAATGTAGAGTTGATCATTCATTTTAATTGAAAGCTCTTTTCTTCTTTTCAAAGAATCATAGAGTTTCTCCTTTGCTTTCTTGAGTTGGGAAATGGCCATTTCTAAATCCAACTTTTCAATGTCAATGGCTTTTTAAAGTCTAAATACCTCCATAGTCTTGATCTTTGCTCAAGCTGTTAAGCTTTCTCATGAGAGCCAAGATGCTTTGATACCAATTGTTGGAAATATTAAAGACTAAGCTAAGTTACTGAGAGGGGAGGGGTGACTCAGTAACTACTAAAACTTCAACAATTTCAACCTATAATCCAACCATTCAATTAGCATTTAATCCATCATATAAATTTTGATCTAATTGCATGCATAAGAAACTAAAATCATTCATAACATTGAAACACAAAGATTTGGTGACCCAGAAACCTGCAAATAGAAAGTAAAATTGGGGTGGGGATGATACCCACAACTTTAGTACTGTAGTATAAAGTTAGCCTGTTAAAGCTTACATTGACCACTTCTGATAATCTTTCCTTTTAGGAGCAATAAGGACTACTAAGTCCACCTTTTAAAAGGATTTACAAACATACAATGAAGTATGCACTTGGTAAAGAGATTTACAAAAGACTGTTAGGTCTACCTTGTTAAAGGATTTGACTGATACACCTCTTAGGATCAAATAGTAGATGATCTTTGATGTGTAACTTGGCTTTTCGAGTGAGATTCCTTTGTATGCTAATCACCTTTCTCTAATAGATATGTCTCTTTTACTCCTTATGTTATTATGGCCTTTAAAATTTTCTCCTTCTACTTTTCTCTAATGTAGATCGCTATATTACCTATTCTATCTCTTTTGAAATGATACAATACATTACATATATATCAATCCAATTATACAAACTAAAAAGTCAATGACAATACAAGTTACCACAAATGTTACAAAGTTAGGCCACATGAAGACATTTGGGTTTTGAACACTGACTTGGTGAGGTTCTAATACTCGGTATCCACTATCAATACTCAACATCATCATGCACTTGGATGCAAAAGCTTGGTCCATATTGATCACTTCTAAGTAGACCTAAACTCAATCTACACTAGTGACTCGGTAGACATTGTGAAACTCATCATATAAACTAAGTCTCTTCATTTTTACTGTATGACTTGATAAAAAATTTCACCTCAAGTTTAGTGTAAACTAAGTTACTCAGTTAATACTATGAAGCTTGGTTAACACTGGACTCACATCACATACACTATGAACTCGGTGAACACTACACTACTTGATAACCTCTAATAAACTTAGCATCAATTGAAATGCATGGTTTACACTGTTGGACTTCACATTAATTGAATATGCTTAGTAACCACTCGAATACGTCAAAAGGACTCTGTAGTAACTATAGAACTCGGTGACAACTAAATTACATGGAAAACATTGTAAACTGTAAAATGAGCTTGGTAACCATATACAATCTAAATAAGTGTGTCACTAATAACAAACTTTACTAATATTTCAACAAATTACCACTATTACATCATCAATTGTTCCTCTAGAGGCTTTGATAGCACTGACAGTGGATTTGATTCTATCAACATATTTTGCAATGTTTTCATCCTCTCTCATTTTCATCTTATCAAACTAACCTCTCAAGCTTTCTACTTTGTCTCTTTTTACATTATCATAACCTCCATAGATATCCTTTAGTTTGGACCACATTTCATGAGTAGTAGCACATCCTTTGACTTTATCAAATTCAACATAGTTAAGAGTTGATGCTATGTCAATCATCATGATATTATGATTTCCTTTTTAGAAATTTCTTCTACAAACATTGTACCAGTAGGAGCTATGTTTAAGAAACATTTAAAAATTTCAAACTTGAAGCACTGATGGTTCCTAGATGCAACTTCATAAGTTCTTTCCATGCTACAAAATTGCCCATGTTCAACTAGGGAATCTCTATTATGTAAGACATCCTAATCTTTAGTTTAGGTC